>WNGS01165318.1:6897304-6916441 GCA_020271785.1 Procambarus virginalis | reverse complement strand
CTCACCTAATTGTGCTTGCGGGGGTTGAGCTTTGGCTCTTTGGTCCCGCCTCTCAACTGTCAATCAACTGGTGTACAGATTCTTGAGCCTACTGGGCCATATCATATCTACACTTGAAGCTGTGTATGGAGTCAGCCTCCACCACATCACTTCCTAATGCATTCCATTTGGCAACCACTCTGACACTAAAAAAGTTCTTTCTAATATCTCTGTGGCTCATTTGGGCACTCAGTTTCCACCTGTGTCCCCTTGTGCGTGTGCCCCTTGTGTTAAAAAGCCTGTCTTTATCTACCCTATCAATTCCCTTCAGAATCTTAAATGTGGTGATCATGTCCCCCCTAACTCTTCTGTCTTCCAGCGAAGTGAGGTTTAATTCCCGAAGTCTCTCCTCGTAGCTCATACCTCTCAGCTCGGGCACTAGTCTGGTGGCAAACCAAAAGTGTGTGTGTGTGTTCCAGTTTAGTCTTATCCTTGACTAGATATGGACTCCATGCTGGGGCTGCATACTCCAGGATTGGCCTGACATATGTGGTATACAAAGTTCTGAATGATTCTTTACACAAGTTTCTGAATGCCGTTCGTATGTTGGCCAACCTGGCATATGCCGCTGATGTTATCCTCTTGATATGTGCTGCAGGAGACAGGTCTGGCGTGATATCAACCCCCAAGTCTTTTTCTTTCTCTGATTCCTGAATTCCTCTCCCAGATGATACCTTGTATCTGGCCTCCTGCTCCCTACACCTATCTTCATTACATTACATTTGGTTGGGTTAAACTCTAACAACAACCATTTGTTTGACCATTTCTTCAGCTTGTCTAGGTCTTCTTGAAGCCTCAAACAGTCAAACTCAAACTTCTGTTTTAATCCTTCTCATAATTTTGGCATCGTCCGCAAACATGGAGAGAAATGAATCGATACCCTCCGGGAGATCATTTACATATATCAGAAACAAGATAGGACCGAGTACAGAGCCACTGGTGACTTCACGCCACCACTGGTGACTTCACGCCAATCGGAGGTCTCACCCCTTACCGTAACTCTCTGCTTCCTATTGCTTAGGTACTCCCTTATCCACTAAGCACCTTACCAGCTACACCTGCCTGTCTCTCCAGCTTATGTACCAGCCTCTTATGCGGTACTGTGTCAAAGGCTTTCCGACAGTCCAAGAAAATGCAGTCCACCCAGCCCTCTCTTTCTTGCTTAATCTTTGTCACCTGATCGTAGAATTCTATCAAGCCTGTAAGGCAAGATTTGCCCTCCCTGAACCCATGTTGGCGATTTGTCACGAAGTCTCTTCTCTCCAGATGTGTGTGTGTGTGTGTGTGTGTGTGTGTGTGTGTGTGTGTGTGTGGTGTGTGTGTGTGTGTGTGTGTGTGTGTGTGTGTGTGTGTGTGTGCGTGTGTGTGTGTGTGTGTGTGTGTGTGTGTGTGTGTGTCCCCGTGTGTGTGAGGCAACATACTAATGCGATATTTAGCATCACTCATGAAGTGGTGTATGGTTTCCTGTAGGTCCCTGCACTCATACGCACAGTGGTTTGGTAATTAACATGCGGACGGTAGTTTGATAATTAACAGCGGACGGTAGTTTGGTAATTAACATGCGGACGGTAGTTTGATAATTAACATGTGTTGATACTGGAGTCGGAATGTGGATTATATAAGTTTTTCTCTTTTCTTCATTTTTGCTACTTTTTATATTATATATAATATAATAATTATATTAATTCAAATTAATATATTATTCATATTACTTTTGTGTTAGAAGATTTGGCTCGGAAATCCTTTGTTAAAACCGTGCCTGAACGAGCCAATAGTATGGTTATCATGGCTTGCATTTTCACTCTTGTCTTACCAATTTGGGGTGGAACCCTGGTCGACGACCGGGCCGCGGGGTCGCTAAGCCCCGAAATCACCTCAAGGTCAAGGTCGGTCAACCCCAGGCATCAGACAGTGAGTTCCCAATTACATGCCCTGTGCTACAATCACCCCCCCCCCCCCCCCCTTACCTTAGTAGGTGAGCAATGGGCTGTTGAACATGCTGGTTTGACAATTATGTTCACTCACATGAATGAGTTAATTGATTTGCATAATGGTCCTGTATTTGTCAATAATTACATTTGTTTCTTCTCGGAATGAAGGAACGTTTTTCTTTTGAGGGAATTGAAAGTGGTCCAACAATATTCAAGAAAAAATTCTTTGTTGGGTAATTGGTATATTCATTGTCTGATGCTTGTGTTGCGTGAAAATAATAGGGGAATTGGGGGAGGGGGGTAAGAAATGATGGGTAGGGGGGGTAAGAAATGATTGGGGGAGGGGAGGTTAGGGTCATGGGGAAGGAAAATGAGTGTGTAGTGAAGGGAGGTCAATAAGAATAGAAATGTATGAGTATGGTAGGAGAGAAAGTGACGTCGGAAATTGAATAGGGAATCTAGTTAGGGGGAAAAAAAAGGTTAGGAGAGAGTGAAGAGAGTTGAGGGAAGGCAACTTAACGATCAATATATACAGGTAAGTGTCCTTGTGCCCTTAGTGCGGTTATTCACCTTCAGGTGAGCAGGGAGCCACGCTTGACTGGTGGCAGGTCCAGCGCATACATTTGTGTTTATAAATAGACAAATGTTCATTCTCCCAATTTCAAATTATTGTATTATAATATCATTTATCCTCACGTTCTCTTCTATATGCGAGTGTGGTCTTCGACTCACAGTATAACTTGCTATGTTATTTTACTTGTTCCATTTCACCGCCATTTTCCTGTGACAAGTTATCAATATCTTCCCTGACACGCCTGAGCTCTATTGCTTCAAGAACCTTTCGTAGCGATATATTTACATAAACAATGTTTATTTTGTTCTCCTGACGAAGCATCATTTCGTGGGCAACTCGGCCGTTGTTGTAGCCTTTTGGGAAACAATTATATATTTATCTAACTGACGGGGGACGTCACAAGCAATGCTTAATCACAATAAAATAATAATAATAATTGAAAACGTCATCCTCGTACCGCTACTCTTTCCCATTCTTATATCAGACACATGTAAGAATACACACACCACAGCTTCCTTGAGATGGCATTCTTACCGGACCAGAGGCCTTCCGAAATATGTACCGAAATTACTTCATTAGAAGGAGTAATCCTATGGGAAGTAGTTGACAGAGAAACAATGTCCATTTTAGGAATGGAAGGACACATAAAAGTTAGAGACACAGATGAGTCAACTAATTCTGTGTAACATTTGTCAAAACATGGAATGACTCAGGGCTTAGCAGTAGGTGAAGCTCACTCAATACACAACGTTAAATGTAAATATCACACAAAAGGGTACGTGGGAACCAAACCATTGCCTGAAACCAAGAAATCTTCGAGAGGCGGGGTTAGGAGCTTACGCTCGACTCTACAAAATACCTGTAGGAGAGTCCCGTTGGATGGGGGAATAGGTGGCACTAGTGTTGCTGGGATGGAGGGCCGGGGCGGGTGTGTGTGGGACATGTGTGTACGCGAGACCGCGCGCGTGTGTGTGTGTGTGCACGTGTGTGTGTGTGCGTGTGAGTGCACGTGTGGTCATGTAGGCGGGGTCTCCAGACAGTATGACCATGCGGACGCGCGGTTGCCACCTCGGCCATTATGCCACAGGACCTTCACACTAACTACGGAAACTTCGTCGATGTCGGTGGCGCCAGGGAACGCACGCTAGTGACGCGAGCGCATGCTTGGAAGTGTGACGGCGTGGGTGGAGTGTGTGTATCAGGTTCGGCAGTATGATTGAAGTGTGAGAAGCGATGGCAACAGCCTCATGCTGGAGTGCGTGTTTACAGTAGGGAGGACAGTGTCGGTCCTGCACCCACGCGCGTGGGTGTCTGCTTGTCTGTCTGTCTGTGGGCGTGTCGGAGTCTGCCAGGACCCGTCTGCGTCTGCGTCGCCTTCACCACACCATGGGACATACCAGTGATTAAGGTCTCACACGAGTGATCTTATTACAGCGAATCTCTCGAGTGATTGTGAAGTGTCTCAAGCACAAATGAGGATGACAGTGACAATAATAGTGGTGATACTAATGATGATGATGCTGGTATATATGTTCTGGTAACATTACAGTTACGTGGGCAACACACGTCCAGTTGTCATGACAAAAGTTGTCATAAAGTGTCATATTGTGCTATACTGTATATAAATATAATTTCCAGCTGTACCGAATACAAACTTCATTTGAAAACGTCATTGAAATTTTCATTTCAAATATGAAACATCATATTCCTGTATAAATGCGTCCCTTTTAACCATTTTCTATACAAAAAATATAATTATGTTATAAAAATACATCTCAAAGCAGAACATTGGGCGAATGTATTTCAGAGACAAATGATTATATCTGGAACCAATAGTTATTACTGACTATAGGTATCAAGTAATGTAGAGACAAGGCTTGAAGCATACCCAGAGCGTCCTCTGGCGGTGTGTAGGGATACTTTCCCCCCTATACATGTGATTTCCTGTTATGCTTCCTGTTCCTGTTGCCTGCAGTGTGGTAGTGTGTGTGTGTTCAGTTGTCGCTCGATAAATGTGTGTCCAGGTGTCGGTACTAGTGTGTGTGTGGTCAGGTGACAACAGGACTACTGGGGTGTGTGTTAAAGTGTCGTAGTGCTCATGGAAGGTGTCGTGGCGCGCATGGGAAAGTGTCGTGGCGCGCATGGGAAGGTGTCGTGGCGCGCATGGGAAGGTGTCGTAGCGCGCATGGGAAGGTGTCGTAGCGCGCATGGGAAGGTGTCGTAGCGCGCGTGGGAAGGTGTCGTAGCGCGCATGGGAAGGTGTCGTGGCGCGCATGGGAAGGTGTCGTGGCGCGCATGGGAAGGTGTCGTGGCGCGCATGGGAAGGTGTCGTGGCGCGCATGGGAAGGTGTCGTGGCGCGCATGGGAAGGTGTCGTAGCGCGCATGGGAAGGTGTCGTGGCGCGCATGGGAAGGTGTCGTGGGGCGCATGGGAAGGTGTCGTGGGGCGCATGGGAAGGTGTCGTGGCGCGCATGGGAAGGTGTCGTAGCGCGCATGAGAAGGTGTCGTGGCGCGCATGGGAAGGTGTCGTAGCGCGCATGGGAAGGTGTCGTGGCGCGCATGGGAAGGTGTCGTAGCGCGCATGGGAAGGTGTCGTGGCGCGCATGGGAAGGTGTCGTGGCGCGCATGGGAAGGTGTCGTAGCGCGCATGGGAAGGTGTCGTAGCGCGCATGGGAAGGTATCGCAGTGCTCATGGACTTATATAAGAATCATAGTGCGTATGGACTTATATAAATGTCACTCAACTCTTGTGTGTGTATTTCTCAGGGCTAGTAGTCTTATGTATATATATTGAGGGAGTTTCAGGACTAAGGGGGCAACTACTGACCTTCCTCACGATGCAATCCACAACAGTTGACTAACTCCCGGGTTCCTATATAGTAAATATATATATTGTTTGATGGAAGAGAAGAAGCAGGTGAAAGGAAACATGCCCATCCATTTCTCTCCCGCGTCGAGTTCCCCATCCTTGAGTGTGACTTAAAGACGCAGACCACTGCACTACAAAACCCATAATACCCGAGAGGTATATCGCTCATATCTCAGCGCTAGTGTGTGTATATCGCTCACACAGGTCTGTGCTAATTAACCTTAAACAATCTCAGGTGGGTATACCTCCCACATTATATCATATCAACGTTATGTTTGGCAGGGTGTGAGCTCGTTAACTATGCCCAAGTTATCCTGTGAACGGCTGGCAGACTACAGCCTAGAGTAGAGTTCTCTCAGAGACTTACCCTTAAGCTCTCACTTGTGTTTCTGAAAACAAAATTATGATCACACCGTTAGTTGTATTCCATAAACGTGTTTACAGGTGGTGTCTATGTGGTCCTGATTTACAGCCAGGTGTGAGGGAGAGTCCCTCAGACAGTGTGAGGGAGAGTCCCTCAGACAGGTGTGAGGGAGAGTCCCTCAGACAGGTGTGAGGGAGAGTCCCTCAGACAGGTGTGAGGGAGAGTCCCTCAGACAGGTGTGAGGGAGAGTCCCTCAGACAGGTGTGAGGGAGAGTCCCTCAGACAGGTGTGAGGGAGAGTCCCTCAGACAGGTGTGAGGGAGAGTCCCTCAGACAGGTGTGAGGGAGAGTCCCTCAGACAGGTGTGAGGGAGAGTCCCTCAGAGAGGTGTGAGGTAGAGTCCCTCAGACAGGTGTGAGGTAGAGTCCCTCAGACAGGTGTGAGGTAGAGTCCCTCAGACAGGTGTGAGGTAAAGTCCCTCAGACAGGTGTGAGAGTGTCGCAGGTACAGAGCCAGGTGTGTGAGTGACGCAGGTACAGAGCCAGGTGTGAGAGTGACGCAGGTACAGAGCCAGGTGTACGTGTCACAGGTATAGAGCCAGGTATGAGGGGAAAGCCTCGGGTGCTACTGAACATCAGGAGACACACAGACATGCGGGGACCGGAAAGACTCAGCGGAAAAGTGGTTAATTACCGCAGAGGGAGCGGTCCGTGGACCATTGACCTCCTACCTATCAATATTTACCTAACAGAGCTTACCTGAATTTACCCTAGGGTCCAAAATCTCTAGTGGTGGCCTCGACGGGGGATAGGAAACCGTTGGCTTGTAACAGGTTCCCTCAATTGTCCTACCTAAGATTGTAGGTAAGACGTCCGAGGAACACAGACCTACCTAACAGGCCTTACCTAACTGCTTACTTAATAGTAAGCAGTTAGCTTCCTCGACACCTTACTTGCCTAACAGTGTAAGGTGTCAAGGAACACAGACCCATCAACCAGGTACCTAACCAGGCCTTATCTAACAGAGCTTACCTAACAATGAACAAATCCAAAGGGGCCGTGACGAGGATTCGAACCTGCGTCCGGGAGCATCCCAGACACTGCCTTAATCGACTGAGCTACGACAGGGTAAAAGAGTTGAAACCGAAGTTCTACTGAACTTACTGGATCCCGTAGCCTCTCCGAGGCACAAACCAGGATTTTACACAACTCCCCCCCCCCCCTTGTGGATTTGTTCATTTGATGCATCACGTTAGTGTGATCTCTGTGTGTAGTGTAGTGTATTGTTACCTAACAATGCTTACCTAATTGCGTATCCAGAAGGCCTAGGTCATTAACATTATTTATATACTCTCATCATTGATCATCTCCGTTGTTAGTGCTCTTGTGTTCTCCTCCAGCACACTTACATCTCCCGTCTCAAGTCTTGTTGAAGATGCAGAAATAATGTTCAGCTTATTTAGACGATGCCTGATCAGCTGTGTTCTGTTGAACGTGGTGATCTACCTGCTGCAGTCAGCCCAACGGGGAAAATAACGGGAATTCAGTGATCTACATCTTTTGGGGGTCGAGTCGAGTACCATACTCACAGGATGAGTATGGGGTGCACAGTAAACTACCGCTCACAGGATGAGTATGGGGTGCACAGTAAACTACCGCTCACAGGATGAGTATGGGGTGCACAGTAAACTACCGCTCACAGGAGGAGTATGGGGTGCACAGTAAACTACCGCTCACAGGATGAGTATGGGGTGCACAGTAAACTACCGCTCACAGGATGAGTATGGGGTGCACAATAAACTACCGCTCACAGGATGAGTATGGGGTGCACAATAAATTAGGCAACAATCAAATACAACATACACCACTGGAAAAGAGTACCTGATCAACCAGGTTGTGATTCATACGTCAGGCTGCGAGCAGCCGCGTCCAACAGGCTGGTTGAGCAGTCCAGCAACCAGGAGGCCTGATCGAGGACCGGGCCGCGGGCGCATTGAGCCCCGAAATCATCACAAGGTAACCACCAGGGGTTGTGGTGTACGCTGCAGTATCCCTCAGTTAAAACTGGCAATTTCCGTAGGTAAATTGACGACTTAGGCAACTATCTTAGTTAGATATCACATATTTAACTCCCATGGTTAGTTAAATAGGTGATATCGCCCCTTGTACGATCTTGTTAAATAAGTGATATCGCCCTTGTACACAGGTGGTGGATTGGTTATACCTTACGAGTTCTCAACCCGCAGGACGCCGCCTGCAGGAAGTGGGAAGATATTTTTCAGGTTTAATAATGAGTATGTGTTTATGAAACTTTTTAGTTGAGGTGTGGGATGGGGGGATTGTAGAGTGGGAGGATGTTTAGGGAAGTCAGGATGTTTATCTATGGAAGGGAAGGGAATTATCAGGGGAAAGCGCCAAGCCATTGCGACTATATTGCACTTGGAAGGCGTCAGGATAAGGATTTGGGATGGGACGAGGGGGAAAGGAATGGTGCCCAACCACTTGGACGGTCGGGGGATTGAACGCCGACCTGCATGAAGCGGGACCGTCGCTCTACCGTCCAGCCCAAATGGTTGGGCGGGAAACGTGTTTTTAAATTTAATACACAGAGAAATGACATTATCTTGGTGTATCAATGACAAACCCCACAGGAGCCGTGATCCGGGTTCGAACCTAGGCACTGGGTGCTGCCAGATGTACGCTCTAGTCACTAGACTAATGGCTGACTAGACCGTGCATCTGGGGACACCCCCGAGCATAGATTCGAACCCTCATCACGGCTCCTGTGGATTTTATCTTTAAATTTATTATTATTAGAGAGCTAAATTTATTAGAAAAAAATGTTTAGAACAAACTTAATGTTTAAAGTTTTTTTTTTAAAGTGCAGGATATTTAGTTAATAAAGTTCGAAACATTTTTGTAACGGGAAAAATGTTGGTCACAAGTAGTCCTCTGAGTCTCCCTACCACGTGATCTTTTACCCCCCCCCCCCCCCGGGCTGTGTAGCGCCAGCTGCTCTCACCAACACAAACCGGAGCTGTGAGTTATCTTCCAGCTGTGACCAGCCCATGAAGTGAAAGGTTGGAGGCTGTCACAAGTTGGTTACACCAGGAAAGAGGCTGTAGAGAGGGCATGTGAGCGGGGGATTACCAGAGGGGCAGGAAGGGGGGGAGATATTGTGATGGTTGAGGTTTGGATATGTGGGGGGGGGGGGATTGGTGTTTGGGGGTGGATGAAAGGGAGGTGGGGTGTGGGAGGGGAGTTTGGGAGGGGATGGGGACGGTCAGCTCCAATGTAAGGGCTGTTAGGGGGGGTGTGGGTGGTCAGGGGAAAGGTAGGTGCGAAATGGGTGTTATTGACAAGTTTGAGAGTTTGGGATAAAGGTATTAGGCGCGTGTATTGTTCGTTCCTGATAGTGGCTGACAGTTGGAGTGGGGACACTTCCTTAGCTGCAGCTCGGCCGCGTGACGCTGAGTCCATCAACAACATAATAAAACATTACTCTGCAATACAGACAAAAAGATATTAGTGTAAATTACCGCGTGACACTTCTAGGGGCTATTTCTATTCACACTTAAAATCATTTGAACTCATCATCTATACGTAGATCTTCATGCTATTTAAACAATTATTTATTTTGTACTAATATATATTAAATATATATTTCTTTTACAGGGATACTTATTATTTTTTATTATATAATTATTTACAAAAAATGAAGATAAAGGCAAGTTATGTGTAGAATTAATTTCAAAGTGCACTGAAAATTTTAGAAACTATCAAGAAAATGTGAATAGAAAAAAAAAAATATATAGAGAGAGAGAGAGAGAGAAGGAGAGTGATCGAGGAGCTTGGTGGACCCGACATGTATGGAAGACAGCAGATGCACGAGGAGCCTGTTACCTGTGGCTGCGGATTGGTCCGCAGCCCGGCTCGTCAGAGGCGAGGCAACCAACCAGAGCCCGTCTCAAGGCTCTATTTTGACTACATTCGGGTACCCAGGTAAGCTGATTTTGTGTTAGGCATTTTGTTACAATATTGTAATATACAGCTGCTTGCATCCCTTCCAACCCCGTCCCATCCCAAATCCTTATCCTGACCCCTTCCAAGGGCTATATAGTCGTAATGGCTTGGTGCTTTCCCCTGATAATTTCAGTCCAGAAATCTATCTCATACTCATACTTTCTTCTAGAATTCATCACACTTGTACATTATTACTTAGATGTAAATTTGTGTTCATCCCGCTGGCTATACAACCTATGTTATAATGTCTATCATTCCCCCAGCTGTGGTGTTGTTAAGGCTTAATAAATATTTGTAGGACTAATAAGTAAATAACATAGCAGTAAAGGGTAAGAGTATTAGAACTAATTTGCTGAGTTTCCGGCAAAATGCGAGCAAGAGACATTTTGGTTCCCCGGAGAATGGTTGGTGCCACTCCCGTAGATTTACTCTGGTGGTTTAGGAAGGACTGGAGCCGGTGGAGAGGGTCAGGGAAGCGGGGAGAGGAAGGAGGAAGGAAAATGGAGAAAGAAGAGGAAGCGACGATCTGGCTCTCTTCAGAGGAGGATGAGGAGGAGGAGGAGAGCCTTGTGGGGGCAGCAGCAAGGAGAAGTAGTAAGAGCGGGGTGGGCGCAATGTGTTCTGTATCGGCTGCTATCAAGTCAGTTTAAAGTTTTTGGTTCTCAGGTTTAGTATTACTTAACTTCTCGTTCTGCGTGAAATATGTTTATTTTTGCACCCTAAGCAGGCACAAACAGACTCAGTTCACTGTTTAAGCATGATTTGTGCTACTTTTTATTAATGTATTAATATTTGTATTTACTAAAATGTCTTATTTGTAGCAATATAAAACTATTATTATTACCATTTGAATCGGAAGAAGAGTAGTCGGGGGGGGGGGTATCACCCCCCCCTCTCACCTGCCTTGTGGTAGGTCCCCTCACCCTCCTGGTTGGTGGTCTGGTCAACCAGGCTGTTAGATCCAGTTGCTTGCTACCTAACGTGTGAATCACAGCCTGGTTGATCAGATAACCTTTAAAGGTGTTTTATAAAGTTCTCTTGTGAACGCCGTAAGAGGTCGGCCAGTTATGCCCCTTATGTATAGAGGGAGTGAGTGTTACGTCTTTGATGTTGATAGTATGGGCTCTCAACGTGCCCCGCCTCACGTGCTCCACCTCACGTGCCCTGCCTCACGTGTTTCGCCTCACGTGCTCCGCCTCACACAGCCCGCCCTCATAGACAAAGACCAAAGTCCATTCCATGCACCCGCCAAACCCTTGTTTATGAATAGAGAACGTTTCACACACGACTCACAACTGATGACGTTCGAATACTTCTCGGGCAGTACTTCGGTTATGACTTTTGTTCGAACCACAACGCTATAAATGTTCAGCCCGTCCTTCAAACAAAGACCCAAAAGTGATTCTATCCACCCGCCAAACCCTCTGTTTATGAATGAAAAACGGTTTACACACGACTCACAACTGATGACGTTCGAACACTTCCAGAACAAGTGCTTTACTGCAGCCCGTCCTCCAAACAAAGATCCAAAAGTGATTCCATGTACCCGCCAAACCCCCTGTTTATGAATGAAAAGCGGTTTACACACGACTCACAACTGCTGACGTTCGAACATATCCGGAACAAGTGCTTCACTGACGAATTTTGTTCGAATCACAACGCTATAAATGCTTCACCCACGTACTACAAATACAAATAATCGCCAACAGAACCTAAACACCTGACCTAACCTAACCTATGCCTATATATACACAATATACCAATATATTATAATATTAATTTATACTTGAGAAAATTCCCATTTTGAATGAACAGCATGTAAAATTTATGAATGCGTCTGTGGGGTTGACCGCTGAATGTAATGGACTTGAGTCGAGGACGGGTTGTTTACTGACTGACGAATTTTGTTCGAACCCCAACTTTATAAATGCTTCACTCACGTACTACAAATACAATAATCGCCAACAGAACTTAACCAATGTCTAAATATGCACAGTATGCTAATATATAATAATATTAATTTATATTTGAGAAAATTCCTATTTTGAATGAACAGCATGTTACAATTTACGAATGCGATCTTTTGGGGTCGACCGCTGAATGCAATGCCCATAGTTTGAGGACGGGTTGTATCACAAGCAACCCGTCCTCGACTCAAGTCCATTACATTCAGCGGTCGACCCCACAGACGCATTCATACATTTTAACATGCTGTTCATTCAAAACGGGAATTTTCTCAAGTATAAATAAATATTATAATATATTGGCATTGTGTATATATAGGCATAGGATAGGTTAGGTCAGGTGTTTAGGTTCTGTTGGCGATTATTTGTATTTGTAGTACGTGGGTGAAGCATTTATAGCGTTGTGATTCGAACAAAATTCGTCAGTGAAGCACTTGTTCCGGATATGTTCGAACGTCAGCAGTTGTGANCCTCCATCACATCGTAAAGTCCACTACGGCTCACCATAGCCCGTGGTACTTGGAACTTTTGTTCCAAGTAGCGAATCTTAAACAACAACAACAACACCACATCACTTCCTAGTGCATTCCATTTACTAACTACTTTGACACTGAAAAAGTTCTTTCTAATGTCTCTGTGGCTCATTTGGGTACTCAGCTTCCACCTGTGTCCCCTTGTGCGTGTACCACCCGTGTTAAATAATCCACCTTGTCTAGCCTGTATATTCCCCTGAGAATTTTGTTTGTGGTGATCATGTTTCCTCGAGCATTTGTGTCTTCCCCGACGTTAGGTGCAGTTCACGCAGCCATTCCTCATTACTCATGCCTCTTAGTTCTGGGATATGTGTGTGTGTGTGTGTGTGTGTGTGTGTGTGTGTGTGTGTGTGTGTGTGTGTGTGTGTGTGTGTGTGTGTGTGTGTGTGGTGTGTGTGTGTGTGTGTGTGTGTGTGTGTGTGTGTGTGTGTTCCCATGTATTTGTACCTAATTGTTTGTGCCTGCAGGCTCGCGCTGCCTCCCCAACCTTCGTGTTGTAACACAACTACTGATGGGATTGGCTTCTGCAACCGTTGCTCTTTTAGTTCATTCAATTTCCCTACTACTCTAACTCTAAAAATGAATTCTAGCGTCGGCATGGATCACCGAGGTCAAAAGCTTCCCACATATATATGTATATATATGTACATGTATGTATGAGTATGTGTACATGTATATATAACATTAATAATTGTGTAACTAGCGTCAAAAATTTATATTTGCTTAGCTAAACGAACTAGAGGGTTCAGTTCCTGAACCGATTATGTGCTCCTGTAACCCTTTACACCACCGCCCAAGGGATGGGTATGGGGTGCATAATAAAGAAAGAAATTGAATTGTATGTCTTCATGTTCTATGGTATTCATTGTGTATTTCCACAAGTTCGATCCCTGCTATTATTTCTAAGCCGAGTTTACCATAAGACTAAGAAGCCTACAGCCGTAGTTCCTGCCTGACTTGCTTTTGCCGGAAAATAATAACCAAAACATTACTACTGAGCATTTGCAGGCGATGAGTCACAATAACGTGGCTGAAGTATGTTAACCAGACCACACACTAGAAGGTGAAGGGACGACGACGTTTCGGTCCGTCCTGGACCATTCTCAAGTCACAATCGACTTGAGAATGGTCCAGGACGAACCGAAACGTCGTCGTCCCTTCACCTTCTAGTGTGTGGTCTGGTCAACATACTGAACATTTTATCCAACTCTGTCAGTTCCAAATACATTTAAATATGGCTCTCATATTCTCGTTGTGTAATTGGACAGTTACGCGTGTTTCCACCGGAATAAGATTACTGTCACATATGACTTTATAATTCGATAGTTCATGCATCTAAATGTGTATTCACAACAATTTTGTGATGTTAAATTATTATTGTGTCGAGTAGCAGTTGTTAACCCAATAATCCGTTTATATAATTAGTTTTTTTTTTCGGAACTGGCACTGTCGTTTCCAGAACTGGCCCACGAGATGTTGAGATCACTCGACGAAGCTTCGACATACAAGCAAGCTTGGCATCACACACAATATAAAGTTTAAGAGTAGGGTGAAGACGTTTCGTCCCCCCCCCCCCCTTGGCCTCTTAATCATTTTTTGCTCTACGTGAGGTTTCTGTCCACGCTGAGCTGGCCTGAGGACACCTGAGAATTTTTGACACTCATTTGAATGACATTCCTGTCAAACTTCCCTGTCAAACTCCCCACTTGATAATGACTTCGGAGTCATTATCAGGTGGGGAACCATTTTGGCAGCATGGTTCGCAATGTTTTATTAGTGACTGCGTGTTGTGCCAGGGGCCATTTTCCCGCTTGGGAGATTAGCTGACATCACGAGCCAGCCAGAGCCACCTGAACTGCTGCCATCCTAGACTAAAGCCTCAGTCTTAACTGCTGCCATCCAAGACCAGAGCCTCACACAGTCTTAACTGCTGCCATCCAAGACCAGAGCCTCACACAGTCTTAACTGCTGCCATCCAAGACTAGAGCCTCAGTCTTAACTGCTGCCATCCAAGACTAGAGCATCAGTCTTAACTGCTGCCATCCAAGACTAGAGCATCAGTCTTAACTGCTGCCATCCAAGTCCAGAGCCTCAAACAGTCTTAACTGCTGCCATCCAAGACTAGAGCCTCAGTCTTAACTGCTGCCATCCTAGACTAGAGCCTCAGTCTTAACTGCTGCCATTCAAGTCCAGAGCCTCAGTCTTAACTGCTGCCATCCTAGACTAGAGCCTCAGTCTTAACTGCTGCCATCCTAGACTAGAGCCTCAGTCTTAACTGCTGCCATCCAAGTCCAGAGCCTCAGTCTTAACTGCTGCCATCCTAGACTAGAGCCTCAGTCTTAACTGCTGCCATCCAAGTCCAGAGCCTCAGTCTTAACTGCTGCCATCCTAGACTAGAGCCTCAGTCTTAACTGCTGCCATCCAAGTCCAGAGCCTCAGTCTTAACTGCTGCCATCCAAGACTAAAGCCTCAGTCTTAACTGCTGCCATCCAAGACTAAAGCCTCAGTCTTAACTGCTGCCATCCAAGACTAAAGCCTCAGTCTTAACTGCTGCCATCCAAGACTAAAGCCTCACACAGTCTTAACTGCTGCCATCCAAGTTCAGAGCCTTAGTCTTAACTGCTGCCATCCAAGACTAAAGCCTCAGTCTTAACTGCTGCCATCCAAGACTAAAGCCTCAGTCTTAACTGCTGCCATCCAAGACTAAAGCCTCAGTCTTAACTGCTGCCATCCAAGACTAAAGCCTCAGTCTTAACTGCTGCCATCCAAGACTAAAGCCTCACACAGTCTTAACTGCTGCCATCCAAGTTCAGAGCCTCAGTCTTAACTGCTGCCATCCAAGACTAAAGCCTCAGTCTTAACTGCTGCCATCCAAGACTAAAGCCTCAGTCTTAACTGCTGCCATCCAAGACTAAAGCCTCAGTCTTAACTGCTGCCATCCAAGACTAAAGCCTCACACAGTCTTAACTGCTGCCGTCCAAGTTCAGAGCCTTAGTCTTAACTGCTGCCATCCAAGACTAAAGCCTCACACAGTCTTAACTGCTGCCATCCAAGTTCAGAGCCTCAGTCTTAACTGCTGCCATCCAAGACTAAAGCCTCAGTCTTAACTGCTGCCATCCAAGACTAAAGCCTCAGTCTTAACTGCTGCCATCCAAGACTAAAGCCTCAGTCTTAACTGCTGCCATCCAAGACTAAAGCCTCACACAGTCTTAACTGCTGCCATCCAAGTTCAGAGCCTCAGTCTTAACTGCTGCCATCCAAGACTAAAGCCTCAGTCTTAACTGCTGCCATCCAAGACTAGAGCCTCAGTCTTAACTGCTGCCATCCAAGTCCAGAGCCTCAGTCTTAACTGCTGCCATCCAAGACTAGAGCCTCAGTCTTAACTGCTGCCATCCAAGTTCAGAGCCTCAGTCTTAACTGCTGCCATCCAAGACTAAAGCCTCAGTCTTAACTGCTGCCATCCAAGACTAAAGCCTCAGTCTTAACTGCTGCCATCCAAGACTAAAGCCTCAGTCTTAACTGCTGCCATCCAAGTCCAGAGCCTCACACAGTCTTAACTGCTGCCATCCAAGTCCAGAGCCTCACACAGTCGTAACTGCTGCCATCCAAGTCCAGAGCCTCACACAGTCTTAACTGCTGCCATCCAAGTCCAGAGCCTCACACAGTCGTAACTGCGGTCATTACCCAAAACAGGAAATTGAGAAAGCCAGCATAGCTCTGTTTTACCCATAAAAGCTGTTTCTGAATACAATCAACTAATACCAACTAATTCGGTTTTTCCACACATTATGTGGCAGGTTTGGCCAGTTTCAGAATAGTTGCGAGCAGGAATTCATAGTTTGTAGTCTGAAATATAAGTTTTTAATGAGATACAAGAGTTTAAGAGAGAGAGAGAGAGAGAGAGAGAGAGAGAGAGAGAGAGAGAGAGAGAGAGAGAGAGAGAGAGAGAGAGGAGAGAGAGGAGAGAGAGAGAGAGAGCAGAGAGAGAGAGAGAGAGAGAGAGAGAGAGAAGAGAGAGAGAGAGAGAGAGAGAGAGAGAGAGAGAGAGAGAGAGAGAGAGAGAGAGCGAGAGAGAGAGAAATATACAGAAATTTTATATTTACAAGACAGACGGCCACAAAAGCACTGTTGTGGGAAATAGTGTTTGCTTCAGCCGCAGGAAACACATTAATTATACGCATACACTCACACACACAAGTATTAGAACCTTGTACACCACATATGTAAGACCAATCCTTGAGTATGCGGTTCCAGCATGGAGCCCGTACCTTGCCAAGCACAGGACGAAGCTGGAGAATGTTCAGAGGTATGCCACCAGATTAGTCCCAGAATAAGAGGCATGAGTTACGAGGAAAGGCTCAGTTTCCACCTATGTCCCTTAGTGCGTGTGCCCTCTGTGTTAAATAAACTGACTTTATCTACCCTATCAATTCCTCTGAGAATCTTGTATGAGGCGATCATGCCTCCCTTAATTCTTCTGTCTTATAGTGACGTAAGGTTTAATTCCACTAGTCTTTCCTCGTAACTGATACCCCTCAGCTCGGGTATTAATCTGGTGACGTACCTCTGAACTTTCTCTAACGTCGTCTTGTGCTTCACCGTGTACGGACAACATGCTGGAGCTGCACACACGAGCATTTGTCTGACATATGTGTATATAAGGTCCTGAATGATTCCTTTTACAAGTTTCTAAATACTTTTCTTATGTTGGCCAAACGAGCGTATGGTGGCTCTTGATGAGACAGGTCCGGTGTGATGTCAACCTTCGGGTCTTTCTCGGAAATCTTGAAGGGTGAATCTTGGGGGATTTCATCTCTCAAATGGTACCTTGTGCCTGGCCTCCTCCTCCTCCCTATGCCTATTTTTTACACTTGCTCAAGTACCATTTGCTGGATCATTCTTTCAGTTTGTCCAGGTCATCCTGTAGCCTCTTGCTGTCCTCCTTTGTCTTAATCCTTCTCATAATTTGGCAGCATCAGCAAACATTGAGAGGAAGGAGTCTATACCCTCTGGGAGATCTTTGACGTATATAAGAAACATGATAGGTCCGAGTACAGAAGCCTATTTTGTATTTTGTAATATGTATTGTATAACTATCTTACAGAAGGGTTTCTTGAATTTGTATAATTCTTTTAGTTATATTATTTTTATTTGAATAATATGTGTTTTCGTTATTATCTAAATTATTTATATAATGGAGAGATTTGGGACGTTATCTTGGAGAGGGAGACAAACAGAGGTCTGGGTAAGAAATATGAGAAGTTCAGAATTATGAGGGAAAGGGGAGATGATGAGGGAGAGAGGAAGGGTCGAGTTCTTGGCTAGGGGGTGAGGGAAAAGGAAAGAGGAGGAGGAGGAGGAAAAGAGGGGAGTAGGGAAGAGGGGAGAGGGGAAGGTAGAAAGGGAGGAAGAGGAAGAAGAGGGAGAGTAGGGAGAGGGTAGAGGGGAAGGTAGAACAACTGGCTTGTGTTTATATCATTAGCGTGCAGGACCATCTCCGGTGCCGCCTCTCATTGGTCTCAGCCTCCTAGCCATTTTTAAAAGCCTCCCTCTGATGGCTATAGTGACACGCCGCCACGTTTCATTTTGTACGCTGGAAAGATAATTGTAGATATCTGAAGGCTACATTCTTGCTTGATGTAAACAGGGTATACCAAGATTAGATTGGATTGGGTATACCAAGATAATTTACAATATTTACAATTAGGAATGGCGCATGTTATGATGTATATATATATATATGTGTGTGTGTGTGTGTGGTGTGTGTGTGTGTGTGTGTGTGTGTGTTGTGTGTGTGTGTGTGTGTGTGTGTGTGTGTGTGTACTCACCTAATGTATCAACGTAATGGGCTTGCGGGGGTTGAGCTTTGGCTCTTTGTCCCGCCTCTCAATGTCAATCAACTGGTGGACAGATTCCTGAGCCTACTGGGCTCTATCATATCTACACTTGAAGCTGTGTATGCGAGTCAGCCTCCACCACATCACTTCCTAATGCATTCCATTTGGCAACCACTCTGACACTAAAAAAGTTCTTTCTAATATCTCTGTGGCTCATTGGGCACTCAGTTTCCACCTGTGTCCCCTTGTGCGTGTGCCCCTTGTGTTAAAAAGCCTGTCTTTATTACCCTATCATTTCCCTTCAGAATCTTAAATGTGGTGATCATGTCCCCCCTAACTCTTCTGTCTTCCAGCGAAGTGAGGGTTAATTCCCGAAGTCTCTCCTCGTAGCTCATACCTCTCAGCTCGGGCACTAGTCTGGTGGCAAACCTTTGAACCTTTTCCAGTTTAGTCTTATCTTGACTAGATATGGACTCCATGCTGGGGCCGCATACTCCAGGATTGGCCTGACATATGTGGTATACAAAGTTCTGAATGATTCTTTACACAAGTTTCTGAATACCGTTCGTATGTTGGCCAACCTGGCATATGCCGCTGATGTTATCCTCTTGATATGGTGCAGGAGACAGGTCTGGCGTGATATCAACCCCCAAGTCTTTTTCTTTCTCTGATTCCTGAAGAATTTCCTCTCCCAGATGATACCTTGTATCTGGCCTCCTGCTCCCTACACCTATCTTCATTACATACATTTGGTTGGGTTAAACTCTAACAACCATTTGTTGACCATTCCTTCAGCTTGTCTAGGTCTTCTTGAAGCCTCAAACAGTCCTCTTCTGTTTTAATCCTTCTCATAATTTTGGCATCGTCCGCAAACATGGAGAGAAAGAATCGATACCCTCCGGGAGATCATTTACATATATCAGAAACAAGATAGGACCGAGTAGAGCCCAGTGGGACTCCACTGGTGACTTCACGCCAATCGGAGGTCTCACCCTTACCGTAACT
>WNGS01165318.1:6867844-6879250 GCA_020271785.1 Procambarus virginalis | reverse complement strand
GGCTGTAGGCTTCTTAGTCTTATGGTAAATCGGCTTAGAAATACTAGCAGGGATCGAACTTCTGGAAATACACAATGAATACCATAGAAATGAAGACATACAATTCAATTTCTTTCTTTATTATGCACCCATACCATCCTTGGGCGGTGGTGTAAGGGTTACAGGAGCACATAATCGGTTCAGGAACTGAACCCTCTAGTTCGTTAGCTAAGCAAATATAAAATTTTTGACGCTAGTTACACAATTATTAATGTTATATATACATGTACACATACTCATACATACATGTAATATATAACATATATATGTGGAAGCTTTGACCTCGGTGATCCATGCCACGCTAGAATTCATTTTTAGAGTTAGAGTAGTAGGGAAATTGAATGAACTAAAAGAGCAACGGTTGCAGAAGCCAATCCCATCAGTAGTTGTGTTACAACACGAAGGTTGGGAGGCAGCGCGAGCCTGCAGGCACAAACAATTAGGTACAAATACATGGGACACTTACACACACACACACACACACACACACACACACACACACACACACACACACACACACACACACACACACACACACACACACACACACACACACACACACACACACACACACACATCTGGGAGTGGATGTGACACCTAATCTAACTCCTGAGGCACATATAAATAGGATAACGACAGCAGCGTACTCTACACTGGCGAAAATTAGAACTTCATTCAGAAACCTAAATGAGGAGGCTTTTAGGGCGCTTTACACTGCATACGTGAGACCCGTCTTAGAGTATGCCGCGCCATCATGGAGCCCCCACTGAAGAAACACATAAGGAAACTGGAGAAGGTTCAGAGGTTTGCGACGAGGCTTGTCCCAGAGTTACGAGGGAAGGGATATGAAGAGCGACTGAAGGAACTGAACCTTACGACACTAGAGAAAAGAAGGTAGAGAGGAGATATGATAGGGACATATAAAATACTCAGGGAATTGACAAAGTGGAAATAGATGAAATGTTCACACGTAATAATAACAGAACGAGGGGACATGGGTGGAAACTGGAAACTCAGATGAGTCACAGAGATGTTAGGAAGTTTTCTTTTAGCGTGAGAGTAGTGGAAAAATGGAATGCACTTGGGGAACAGGTTGTGGAAGCAAATACTATTCATACTTTTAAGACTAGGTATGATAGGGAATGGGACAGGAGTCATTGCTGTAAACAACCGATAGCTGGAAAGGCGGGATCCAAGAGTCAATGCTCGATCCTGCAAGCACAGATAGGTAAGTACAGATAGGTAAGTACACACACACACACGCACACGCACACGCACACGCACACGCACACACCACACACACACACACACACACACACACACACACATATACTTATATATATGTGTGCACAGTTGAAAGGCGGGACCAAAGAGCCAAAGCTCAACCCCGCAAGCACAATTAGGTGAGTACAATTAGGTGAGTACACACACACACACACACACACACACACACACACACACCACACACACACACACACACACACACACACACAAACACGCACAACATATCCCAGAACTAAGAGGCATGAGTAATGAGGAATGGCTGCGTGAACTGCACCTAACGTCGGTGGAAGACACAAATGCTCGAGGAAACATGATCACCACAAACAAAATTCTCAGGGGAATATACAGGCTAGACAAGGGTGGATTATTTAACACGGGTGGTACACGCACAAGGGGACACAGGTGGAAGCTGAGTACCAAATGAGCCACAGAGACATTAGAAAGAACTTTTTCAGTGTCAAAGTAGTTAGTAAATGGAATGCACTAGGAAGTGATGTGGTGTTGTTGTTGTTGTTTAAGATTCGCTACTTGGAACAAAAAGTTCCAAGTACCACGGGCTATGGTGAGCCCGTAGTGGACTTTACGATGTGATGGAGGCTGACTCCATACACAGTTTCAAGTGAGATATGATAGAGCTCGAGAAGCTCAGGAATCTGTACACCAGTAGATTGACGGTTGACAGGCGGCACCAAAGAGCCAAAGCTCAACCCCCGCAAGCACAACTAGGTGAGTACAGGTCCTCGCGGCCGAGTAGACATCGCACGGGAATCGCAGTCCACGAACCAGGATTCGATTTCCAGCCCAGGCAGAAACAAATGGCAATTTAGTTCACCTGATGCTCTGTTCACCTAGCTGTAAATAGGTACTTCGAAGTTAGACTGCATCCTGGGGATGGATCTGTGTGTGTATGTACCTTGTGGTTACCTAGTGGTGGTTTCGGGGCTTAGCGTCCCCGCGGCCCGGTCCTCGACCAGGCCTCCTCGTTGCTGGACTGGTCAACTAGGCTGTTGTACGCGGTGCTCACAGCCTGACGTATGAATCACACCCTGGTTGATCAGGATCCTTTGGAGGTATTTGTCAAGTTCTCTCTTGAACACTGTGAGGGGTCGGCCAGTTATGCCCTTATGTGTAGCGGAAGCGTGTTGAACAGCGTCTCGGGCCTCTGATGTTGATAGAGTTCTCTTCTAGTACCTATTGCACCTCTGCTCTTCAACGGGGACATTCTGCGGTGTATTCATACGGTATGTAATAGATATGTAGATCATATGTAGCTATGTTTACATATGTACACACACACACAACATTACCCACCCAACCACACACACCCACACACCAACCACACACACAACACACACACACACACCCACACACACACACACACACACACACACACACACATGGAATTCAAACTTATGACCATGGGACAAGAGATCTGGGAAAGGAGAGTTGACTACAGGAAAGGGACTATAAGAGGATAAGGGCCTAATAGGAGAAGTGCAGTTGGGAGGAAGAAATTAGAGGAAAAACAGTCCAAGATATGATGGACCTAGTCATACGGAAATGCCAGGAGGCCGAAGAGAGATTTATACCAACAGTAAAAGGAAAAAAATAAGAGGGAATATAATAACCCTTGTTTAATAGACAGTGTCAGGAAGCAAAAATGGCCAGCAGGCGGGAGTGGAGGAAGTACAGAAGACAAAGGACAGAGAACAACAGGATCAGATGCAACAGAGCTAGGAACGATTACATTACCATAAGACGAACATCGGAAAGGGACTATGAGAACGATATTGCAATCAAAGCGAAAAAGCAACCTAAGTTACTAAATAGCCATATAAGAAGAAAAATGTCAGTGAACGACCAAGTGACAAGACTAAGGAAAACAGAGGGGGCATATACTGAAAATGACAAGGAAATCTGCGAGGCACTGAATGCCAGTTTCCATGGAGTGTTCCTACCGAGTCTGAGCAGCTCCCATTGTTGGAAGGGTTTACCCTAGATGAATGACTATCAGATATAGAGGTGACAGTAGAGGAGGTAATGAAACAGTTGACAACTCTAGATGCATCTAAAGCAGTAGGACCAGACAAAGTACCACCGTGGATACTAAAAGAAGCAGCGCAGGCCCTCAGCATGCCTCTGGCAATGATCTTTAATGAGTCACTTATGTCGGGAGCATTGCCCAGTTGCTGGAAGAAGGCAAATGTCGTACCCATCTTCAAGAAAGGCGATAGGGAGGAGGCACTTAACTATAGACCTGTATCACTGACAAGCATCCCCTGTAAAATACTGGAAAAAAACAATTAGGCAACGACTGGTTGCACACCTGGAGAACGTTAGGTTTGTGAACAAACATCAACATGGGTTCTGGAAAGGGAAATCGTGTCTAACAAACCTTCTGGAATCTATGATAAAATAACGAGGATAAGACAGGACAGAGATGATTGGGCGGACTGCATATTTTGGACTGCCTGGTTGGTTGATACCTGGTTGATGGGGTTCTGGGAGTTCTTTACTCCCCAAGCCCGGCCCGAGGCAGGCTCGACTTGTGAGAGTTTGATCCCCAGGCTGTTGCTTGGAGCGGCCCGCAGAGCCACATACCCACCACAGCCCGGCTGATCCGGGACTTCTCTTAGGAAACAGTCCAGTTTTCTCTTGAAGATGTCCACGGTTGTTCCGGCAATATTTCTTATAGTCGCTGGGAGGACGTTGAACAACCAAAAGCCTTTGATATAGTACCGCACATGAGACTGCTGTTCAAACTCGAGAGGCAGGCGGGGGAACTCAAAGGGGTGGGGGAAAAGGTCCTAGCATGGATAAGGAACTACCTAACAGGAAGGAGCCAAAGAGTTACGGCAAGGGGCGAGAAGTCGGACTGGCGAACAGTAACAAGTGGAATACATAAGGATCGGTGTTGGGACCAATTCTATTTCTAGAATATGTAACGACATGTTTACAGGTGTAGAGTCCTACATGTCGATGTCTGCGGATGACGCAAAGTTGATGAGAAGAGTTGTGACAGATGAGGATTGCAGGATCCTCCAAGAGGACCTGGACAGGTTGCAGAGATGGTCAGAGAAATGGCTACTGGAATTCAACACGAGCAAATGTAAGTTATGGAAATGGGACTAGGAGACAGGAGACCAAGGGACAGTACACAATGAGGGGAACAGCCTACCTGTGACGACGCGAGAAAGAGACCTAGACGTGGAAGTAACACCTAATCTATCTCCTGAAGCCCATATAAATAGGATAACGACAGCAGCGTACTCTACACTGGCAAAAGTTAGAACATCATTCAGAAACCTAAGTAAGGAGGCATTTAGGGTGCTTTACTCTGCCTATGTGAGGCCAGTATTAGAGTATGCCGCCTATCATGGAGTCCCCATCTGAAGAAGCATATAAAGAAACTGGAAAAGGTTCAGAGGTTTGCAACGAGACTCGTCCCATAGCTACGAGGGATGGGGTATGAGGAGCGCCTGAGGGAACTGTGCTTACGACACTAGAAAGAAGAAGGGAGAGAGGGGACATGATAGGAATGTATAAAATACTCAGGGGGATTGACAGAGTGGACATAGACGAAATGTTCACGCGGAATAGTAACAGAACGAGGGGACATGGGAGGACGCTGGAAACTTAGATCAGTCACAGGGATGTTAGGAAGTTTTCTTTTAGCGTGAGAGTAGTGGGAAAATGGAATGCACTTAAGGAACAGGTTGTGAAAGCAAATACTATTCATAATTTTTAAAACCAGGTATGATAGGAAATGGGACAGGAGTCATTGCTGTAAACAACTGATGCTCGAAAGGCGGCATCCAAGAGTCAATGCTCGATCCTGCAGACACAACTAGGTGAGTACAACTAGGTGAGTACACACACCTGCAGGGTGTGAAAAAAAGTAGTAGTAGAAACAGTTGATTGACAGTTGAGAGGCGGGCCGAAAGAGCAGAGCTCAACCCCCGCAAGCACAACTAGGTGAATACACACTTGGTCATCGAGCTCGCCCCACATAAAATGCAGTAACCAGATATAAAACCTACCAAATCCGTCTTCATTTAGCCATTACCCGCAGGAGCCTCCGGTACAACCACTCAGTAGTTTAAAATGAAAGGTATAAAATCCGGCTTACCGCAGGTAGCCCACACTCCATCATCCGGCCTCCGGATAGACCTGAATAAACGTCCACGAAGAGACGCACTAAGAGAGTGGTTTCTGTCGCCTATAAGAGAGTGGTTTCTGTCGCCTATAAGAGAGTGGTTTCTGTCGCCTATAAGAGAGTGGTTTCTGTCGCCTATAAGAGAGTGGTTTCTGTCGCCTATAAGAGAGTGGTTTCTGTCGCCTATATTGATAACTTAGTATATCATGAGGGAAAAACTACCACTCTGTGTGTGTGTGTGTGTTGGGGGGATGGGGGGGGGTCAGTGTACGCACTCAAGGGGTCACGAGACTCGTCTAAGGCATATATACTCATTGACTCGGGGGCGTGAGGTCACCTGGTCCGTGCCACCTTCCTGATGGCACTCCGAGTTCACCTACAGTCTTAAACATTCAGGTAAAACAGGTTCCCGTTCTTCGTCTTCGTCTTCCTCACTTTTCCTTCTTCTTTTAATTCTTCATTTCCTAAAGTTCCTACTCGCTTCTACTTTCTCCTTCCTCTGCCCTCTCGTTCCTGTTTTACTTGTTCTTCTTCCTACGCTATCCTCTTCCTTCTATTGCTCCTCCTTTCCTTCCTCTCTTCCTCTCCTCCTCCTCTTCCTTCCTCTCTTCCTCTCCTCCTCCTCTTCCTTCCTCTCTTCCTCTCCTCCTCCTCTTCCTTCCTCTCGTCCTCTCCTCCTCCTCTTCCTTCCTCTCCTCCTCTCCTCCTCCTCCTGGGAAATACGAAGGTCTTCTACATTTCTGCCACGTTTGGCAGTTTACGAGATCTGGGAAACAAATGTAATACAATACACAGTAGACTAAAAAAGTGGTCAAATGGCAGCTGTTTGTAAGTGGTGGTTGTTGGGGGGGGGGGGGGGTCAGCGGGCCTGTAAGTGTAGGAAGTCAGCTGATGTGTACGTGGGTTCTCAGCTGGCGTGGATGTGGTCGTGTCAGCTGGCGTGGATGTGGTAGTGTCAGCGGGCGTGGATGTGGTAGTGTCAGCTGGCGTGGATGTGGTAGTGTCAGCTGGCGTGGATGTGGCCGTGTCAGCTGGCGTGGATGTGGTAGTGTCAGCTGGCGTGGATGTGGCCGTGTCAGCTGGCGTGGATGTGGTAGTGTCAGCTCCCATGGGTGGCCGTGTCAGCTGGCGTGGATGTGGTAGTGTCAGCTCCCATGGGTGGCCGTGTCAGCTGGCGTGACTGTCAGGTGACGTGAATGTTGTCCGTGTCGCCTGGCGAGTCAGGATGAATCAGCTGGAAAGCACATCTTAGACACCGAGTGGTGCATAAGTGCCTGTATGTTCACGCAGGCATACTTGCAAGCACGCGTGCATTATGCCAATTATTATGTAAAAAAAAATACTTTGTTTACATGCCATGTTGACCCCAGGGCCCAGCCAGTGTTGCCATCGCCAAGATTAACTATGAATACAGGGGAAAAAGAAAACAGCATAGCGTGTCTGGCCACACTGTCCTGACAGTGGTACCAATATCCTGAGTGTGTTGGGACTGGCGTCTGGCTCAGGTCAAGGAACGTGAGATGGCATCTCCAGGCGACGTCTGAGGTGTGGCAGCACTGCAGTGATAAGACAAAGCCTTCAGCCTCCGGAAGACGCGTCCGGCATTCCAGTGACGTTAATTACAGGTGTAACCCCACCTGGAAGCTCACTTCCCTCTACCCCCTCTCAGGTGTTGCAGCCGTAACACTCTCGCAGGCTCAACACTCACCTTCACAAGACTCACAGTATCAACAAACTTTATTCACATTTTGACTGACCTGGTGGCCTAGGCGTACGTTAGTGGGGAAGGGGGCGTGGGGGAGAGTGGCGTGGGGGAGAGTGGCCTGGGGGAGAGGGGCGTGGGGGCGTGTGAGTGAGGGAGAGGGGGCGTGGGGGCGTGTGAGTGGGGGAGAGGGGGCGTGGAGGCGTGTGAGTAGAAGAGAGGGGCGTGGGGGCGTGTGAGTGGGGGAGAGGGGCGTGGAGGCGTGTGAATGGAAGAGAGGGGCGTGGGGGCGTGTGAGTGGGGGAGAGAGGCGTGTGAGTGGAATACGACCCGTCAGAGGGTAGAAGCAAGCAGGATAAGCAAGGACAGAGGTCGAACATTAAATAATCAAAGAAAGATAAGATAACAAGGAAATGGAAAGTAAATTAAATTAAAATTTGCCTCTTGTTGCCATTGTGATTATTACCATCCTCATTATAATAAACATTATTCACGTCATCATCATTAACATTACCATAAATATTAATAAATATTAACGTTGTTTTATGTTATATATAAACTGAACCAAACTCTTGACTCAAAAACAAACACAAGAAAAAACTCCGACTCCAAGAGCAAACCAACAGGAAAAATGTGAAGCCATTGCAATAACACCGATTACCACTTGATCACAAAATCTGGCATCGTCACAGTTTATGGTTTAATGTCTGTTCTCACTTGAGACAGTTAAGCAAGTCCCAGCTGTGTCTCGGTACAAGTGACAGGATGAACAACCCAACGGGTTTTCTTCCTATTGGGGAGTGTTGTAGATGCTGCTATGGCGGTATGTACAATTCAATTCAATTTCTTTCTTTATTATGCACCACCTTACCCATCTCGTAGGCGGTGGTGTAAAGGATTACAGAGGCACATAATCAGTTCAGGAACTGAACCCCCTAGTTCGTTTAGCTAAGCAAATAACAATTTTTTGACCCCACTCACAGGATGAGTGGCGCTTCCTAATAAACTCGCCCCTCGGGGCAAAATAAAAAAAAAAAAAGTCTGTGAAGAGGAGACGCGTAGAAAATGGGAACAGGCTTAAAGAGAGACAAGAGAGAGGGAGAGAGAGAGAGTTAGAACAAAAAATAATTGTGAATGAAAGGGGGTGGGGAGGGGGTTAACACTGAGGGGTCCAGTTATGGTTGAGAACGAGGTTCAAGGAAAGAAGGTATGTTATAGGACAAAGGTCATGTTGTGGTTAAGGGTATGAATAGCAAACAATAACATTATACCAGGAAATCTATCGGGACCTAACCAACCACAGATTAGAGAACTGCTTAGATTCTGTGACAAATTTTCACTCAACTAGCAGATATCAGAGCCAACGAGAAATGAAAATATTCTAGATCTGGTCTTTACGAACAATGAAGACATAATCAGGGACATTACGATATTAAATACCACATACTCAGATCACATGCTCATTGAAGTGCAACCTACCATCAATACTCAGAATAGACCTAAAACGTTGATCAAACGAGAGGGGTTATTCAGTAAATTCAACTTTAATAATAAAATGATAGACTGGGAGAAAATAAACAGGGAACTTACAAACATTCCATGGGAAACTGTTCTAAGTAATACAAGTCCTACAGAAGGAATTGAAAAACTGACTTCGGAAACGTATCAAGTCTGTCTGAAACATGTTCCTTTGAGGAAAGCCAGAAAAAGGTCCAACGTAGAAAGAGAACGCAGACGACACTATAAAAGAAGGAAAACAGTAACGGAAATGCTTAAGCAGACACGACTTTCCCGTCAAAGAAGGATTAATTTAAATAGGGAGAATGAAGAAATCGAGCGAAAATTGAAACACTCATATCAAACTGAAGAAAGGCAGTTAGAGCAAAAAGCAATTCAAGAAATAATGAAAAATCCAAAATACTTCTTCACATATGCGAAATCAAAAGCAAAAACCACTGCCAGTATTGGACCTATTCGTACAAGTGAAGGGTCATACACGGAGGATGACAAAGAAATTAGTGAAATCCTTAAAAAGCAGTATGAGGACATGTTTAGCACTCCAATAAACAACATGAAAGTGGAAGATCCAGACAATTTCTTTATGCGTGATATCCAAACCCTTGTAAATATAACTGATATCAACACGAGCGTACTAGATTTTGGAAGAGAAATTGAAAACATGCCCATGCACTCAGCTCCGGGTCCAGATTCATGGAATTCAATATTTATAAAGAAATGCAAGATGCCAGTAGCACAGGCACTCAGTATAGTGCGGAGGAAGAGCTTGGACACGGGAGAGATACCAGATGCACTTAAAGTAGCAGACATAGCCCATCTACACAAGGAAGGGAGCAAAGCATTGACAAAGAATTATAGACCAGTTGCACTAACGTCCCACATAATAAAAGTATTTGAGAGTGATTAGGAGTCAGGTCACTAATTTCATGGAGACCAATGACCTTCACAACCCAGGCCAACATGGATTTCGAGCGGGAAGATCGTGCCTCTCACAGCTACTTGATCACTACGACACAGTCACTGAGGCACTAGAAGAAAAACAAAATGCTGATGTGGTATACACGGACTTCGCAAAGGCTTTCGATAAATGTGACCATGGAGTGATAGCACACAAAATGAGGTCAATGGGAATAACCGGTAAAGTAGGACGCTGGATACTCAGTTTTCTGTCAAACAGAACACAACGAGTAACAGGCAATCATATAAATCGAGTCCAAGCGCAGTTAAAGCTCTGTACTTCAGGGTACAGTTCTTGAACCACTCGTTTTCTTATTCTCATATCAGATATAAACAAAAATACAAGTCACAGCTTCGCATCATCCTTTGCAAATGACACAAAAAGCAGCATGAAAATGATCTCGGCTGAAGACATTGAAAAACTTCAAGCAGATATTATAAAGTTTTCGGCAGGGCAACAGAAAAATAACAGTGATAAATTCCAGGTACTCAGGTACGGTAAAAAAGGAGAACCTTAAAAAATAATACAGGGACAAAAACACAATCAAATCTGCCCATAGTATGAAAGCAGCATGTAAGGATTGGGAATAATGATGTCTGACGACTAACGTTTAGGGAGACATAACAAAGCAAATATTGCGTCAGCCGGAAAAAATGATAGGATGGATTACGAGAACTTTCAAATCCAGGATCCCATCTCAATGGTTGTACTATACAAATCACTTGCACTGTCCCGTCTTGAGTACTGGTCAGTACTCCACTTTCCCCTTCAGAGCAGGAGAGATAGGGACATACAGAGAACTATACGGCATACATAGACGCGATAAAGCACCAAAATTATTTGGATCGTCTCAAAGCTCTCCAAATGTACTCACTAGAAAGAAGACGAGAGAGATATCAAATAATATACACGAGGAAGATACTGGAGGCCAAGTACCCAAATCTACACAGCAAAAATAACAACATACTGGAGTGAACGATATAAAAGAAAATGGCAGAATAGAACCAGTGAAGAGCAGAGGTGTCATAGGCACAATCAGAGAACACTGTATAAACATCAGAGGTCCGCGGTTGTTCAACGGCCTCCCAGCGAGCATAAGAAATATTGCCGGAACAACCGTGGACATCTTCAAGAGAAAACTAGATCATTTTCTCCAAGGAGTGCGGAAAACCGGGCTGTGGTGGATATGTGGGCCTGCGGGCCGCTGCAAGCAACAGCCTGGTGGACCAAACTCACACAAGTCAAGCTTGGCCTCGGGCCGGGCTTGGGGAGTAGAAGAACTCCCAGAATCCCATCAACGATGTATCAACCAGAGTCAAGTTCCGGCATGGAAAGGGAGGGAGAGAAGGGGAAGGTAAGCAAGTGGTAAGCGGTGATTGCCTTAGGGACCGGGTGGCAAAGATGGAGGAGGAGGAGGACGAGGAGAAGCAAAAAAAAATCAAAATGCATATATCTCACGCAAGGACGCTAATAATTAACAATTTTGTTTCTCCGTGTCTAAACAAATAATTGTTTACTTTTATTCCTCACAGGAAGCTACATGTTAAGATCCTAAACGGCTACTTAAAAAGTTTGCAGGAATTAATTAGTAAGTTATTTTTTATCATATTAAATAAACATCATAGGCAATGTGCCTGATGAATTATCCCGTGTGTTATATTCTTTCTGCTCTTCCAACGGGAAGGAAGGGGGGGGGGGCCTTAAAAACCTATATATATATAATATTGATTATTGATTTCTGCTGGTGGC
>WNGS01165318.1:6833076-6843079 GCA_020271785.1 Procambarus virginalis | reverse complement strand
AAAGATAGGGTACAATAGTTTGTTTTCTTCTCTATGTCTGATATGAGGACGATAAAAAGTAAGAGTGAAAGTACGTACCTTGTGGGACTGAACATTTCACGATGGATCTGATTGGATTTTACTGCGTTGACTATTACATTCTGCGTTCTCTCCGTTAGGAAATTCCATCTTCCTTCGTTGCCAGTATTTCCTTTTGTGCGCAATGGGGAAATTAAGGGAAAATGTGACCATGGGAAGCACCATGGTCACATTTGTTGAGAGCGTGCGTGGATAATATATTAACGTTTAGCTTGTCTTCCATGGCGTCTAGGGTCACGTCATAATGATCTAGCAATCGTGAGAGGCAGGAGCGCTCTGTTGTGAGCCCGTGTTGTCCAGGAGCCACGTGGGATTATACAAAAGTTATAATATTACCAGGAGGAGCCACAGGAGGGGGGTGTAGTATTTAGGGAAGATATGGTAGGGAAGTAGGAGTAGAAACAGAAGAAGAAGAAGGCTGCATAAGAATGAAGGCGGTGAAACGGGACCTGGATGGAGATGGTGAGGAAGTAGGAAGATGAGGATATCAGGCACTGAAGAACGTGATAATAGGAACAGAAAGAGCAGAAGATATGAGAAATGAGAAGGGATTAAATAAATTGATAAGAACCTAGTGATGGATCTTGGATATCTGATCAAGCCTCCAAGTTGATGGCTTGATCAACCAGGCTGTACGATTTAGGTACCTATCAACTTCCTCTTGTAGAGAGGAAAATAGAAGACGAAGAGAAGGAGACTAATGACAAAAAGGAGGAACAGGACTATGTTCCTCCTTTACAAAAGCAAATTATGAAAAAGTCAGACGAGGAAGGTATATCTGGGAACGTAGAAGCGTATGTATTGCATGGGATTCTAGTTCTTCCACTCTCCAAGCCAGGACCAGGCTTGGCTAGTGAGAGCTTGGTCCAATAGGCTGTTGCTAGGAGCAGCCCGCAGGCTCACATATTTTCTATAACCCGATTGTCCGATATATTTTGGTACTGATAAAGATGATGATTGATAAAGATTAAGCCACCCAAGAGGTGGCACGGGCATGAATAGCCCGTAAGTGATTTTTGGTACTCTGAAGAACCCTGCTTTATATGAGAGGGAGACAGGGGAAGGAACGACCAAGATCACGTTCACTCCAAAAAAATCAACGACTTACGGGATATTCATGCCCATGCCACCTCTTTGGTGGCTTAATCGTCATCAATCAATCATCCGAGAAGGAAACTCAGGGAACGGGGAAACAGTGGACGGAATGAAGGGATGGATGGGAAGAGAAAAGGAAGGGGACCCAGTGAAGGAAATATGGGAAGAAGTGAGAGACATAGTAGAGGCCTTAAAGGTTGTTGTTGTTGTTTTAGATTTAGCTACTCAGAACGAAGTGTCCATGTAGCACGGACTATGGTGAGCCCGTAAATCCTTGAAGGGTTTGCTGGAGATGAAGTAAAGAAGGGCAAAAGTGAAGGTGTGGGAGGGAGGGAGGGAGGAACATACGGAGTGGTGCAGGGGGGGGGGGGGTAGGAGATATTTCAGTCTCTTAACGGGCGGGGTCATGTAGAGGGAGGGGTAAGAGGGGCAGAGGAATGGGAAATATATTTTGCAAGCTCTACAGGTATATGTTAAAAATAGGTAAATTATGTACGCTCTTTTTCAAATTTATCTTTAATTTTTCTCTGCTCCAGGCGTCAGTGTGGGTGCGGCTTCCTTAGGACGGGAACAGTCTGGGGCAGCTGGCCGGGAGATTCCCCTGTCGATATCCGGGATGGGCGTATGGCTGTGTGGGTGAGGAGGCAAGGTTGTTGGGGTGTGTGGGAGTGGAGGCATGGTGTGGGAGTGGGTGTGTGGGAGTGGAGGCATGGTTGTGGGAGTGGCTGTGTGGGTGAGGAGGCAAGGTTGTTGGGGTGTGTGGGAGTGGAGGCATGGTTGTAGGAGTGGGTGTACTCTCCCTGCCGAGCATCGTTGTACTCTCCCTGCCCAGCGACGTCAGGGTCACGGGGGAGGGGTGTACCCAAGGTGTACCCAAGGTGTACCAAGGGGTGTACCTAAGGTGTGTACCCAGGTGTACCCAAGGGTGTACCCAAGGTGTACCCAAGGGGTACCCAAGGTGTACCCAAGGTGTACCCAAGGTGTACCCAAGGGTGTACCTAAGGTGTGTACCCAAGGTGTACCCAGGGGTGTACCCAAGGTGTACCCAAGGGGTGTACCTAAGGTGAGTGTACCCAAGGTGTACCTAAGGGGTACCCAAGGGTGAACAAAACATGTGCTGATATAGACACAGGTTATTTCGTTCTTATAACTGTTCGCCAACGCATATTTAGTTGTAGTAATACATACGTAGCCTAACTAGCCCAACGTAACGTTACCTATCCTAACCTTACATAATCTACCCTTATCTAACAATTCCTAAACTAGCATAACCTACCCTCTCCTAACATAACCTAGCCTTTCTTAACCTAACCGTATATGCCATAATCTAACTAGTCCTGAACTAGCATTGCCTAACCTATCCCAATCCTACCCTAACCTATGGTATCCTGACAGCTGGCGCCTGACAGCTGGGTGGACAGCGCTTCGGATTCGTAGTTCTGAGGTTCCGGTTCGATCCCCGGTGGAGGCAAATGGGCAAAAGTTTCTTTCACCCTGATGCTCCTGTTACCTAGCAGTAAATAGGTACCTGGGAGTTAGACAGCTGCTACGGGCTGCTTCCTGTGGGTGTGTAACAAAATGGAGGCCTGGTCGAGGACCGGGCCGCGGGGACGCTAAGCCCCGAAACCATCTCAAGATAACCTCAAGATAAGATCCTATCTTATCGAAAGCAAACCTATGCTATCCTAACTTAAGTTATCCTAAACTAGCATAACCTAAACGAGCCTAAAATAACCACATATAACAACTACCATATAACAACAATTAACAACCATATAACGAGCAGTGTTCTCAACGTGTGTGGTCAACAAGTCTGCGAAAGCACTTACGCAAGCACTTACGAACCTGTCCATCTTTTCTCAATCTTTGGCGGCTTTGTTTCCAATTATTAAACAGTTAATGAGCTCCGAAGCACCAGGAGGCTGTTTATAACAATAACAACAGTTGAATGGGAAGTTTTCATGCTTGTAAACTGTTTATTAAATGTAACCAAAGCCGTCAAAGATTGAGGAAAGATGTACACGTTCGTAAGTGCTTGCGTAACTACTTCGTGAATCTGGCCCCTCTGACCTACAAGAACACGTCAGACGTGATCTTCAGACGTTCCGTCCTTTTAAGCTAAATGTCATTGCCAATCAATTTCAATCTCAACTCTGTTTCTCTAAAGAAATATGTACAATTATTACACAAAAAAATGCGAGTATAGACAAACTATGAAAGTAACTTTTTACGGCTTTAGGCCTAGCGACCGCGCGAGGGTTAGTAAGGCCACACACAACAGCTTACTGACCCAACAACAAGGGTATGCTGGTTGGGCAGCATACCTCCAGCATACCCTGGAGTCCTGAACATAGTCCAGGACTATATTAGGACTATGTTTAGTCCTGAACATAGTCCAGGACTAAAGTTAACTCAGCGTACAGCACCACTCATGAATTTATAAACAAATTAGTACACTTGCTCCTTCATCTTTGCTGCGGAGACGTACGTGTGTATGTCGGTACCAGTATACGCAAAGCACGTACATGCATTTTTGTGCATAATTGTACTCCTGAAGGTGCATATGAACGGACACGTACATGAATGTGTGGGTTTGACCTCGCATATGAGGAAATATATTTACATACACGAATGAATGAATGGAATCCTAGGTTTGTTTTTTTTATGTTTGAAGACATTTACAAACTTTGGCAGTTTTAGGGGAGGGAGGGGAGGGAATAGTGAGGAGAAAGCACCAAGCGATTAGACTATATAGGGTTTGGAAGGGATCAGAATAAGGATATGGGATGGGCCGGGGGGGGGGGGAAGGAATGGTGCCCAACCACTTGGATGGTCGGGGATTGAACCCCCAACCTGCTTGAAAAGAGAACGTCGCTCTACCGACCAGGCTAAGTGGTTGGACAGTGTTAGGTGGAACTAAACTTATTTTTATTAAAGTCTTAAAAGCATTTTTATCATTAAGGCATTGCTTTTGAAAATATTTAAAGTACCTGCTTGATACGTGCCTTACTTGCTGCTGTAAACTACTGTTATCAAGTTTACTACCTTGGAACATCTTGAGACTACTTTGATCAAGTTATTGCATTAAATATTTATAACTTACCTAAATTAGGTTGTTGCATTTGAACATCTTGAAAGTATTTTTTGATCATCAAGTTATTTTATTAATGCACCATGAAGTCTTTTTTTTTTATTTTTTAGCCGTGTTTCTAAATTAATGTTGCTGGAGGTTACAAGGTACAGTTTAGTGAGACTAACTATAGCTGGAGAGCTGAGCCGAGCTCCGAGATGCCCCAAGCTTGGTGTTGAAGCTTGGGGGTGTTTAACGTCAAGTAAATCCTCGTTTAAGAGAGCATTACTCGGCTCTAAACATTATTTACATGACATTAAAATTCAAGTTGCTGCCGCGGAAGTGTCAGTCGTTGTACATTTACCCCCAGTTTACCTGGCGGGGTTTCTAGTGGCTCTCTAACATGCTGGGCCTCTGGCCCGGGCCAGGATGGGAGTAGGGTCTAAGACCTGGGTAACGTTTGTACTCGTCTACGTCCTGGCAACTCTTAAACGAACCAAACCCAACCTAACTAACCTAACTAACCAACCTAACCTAACCTAACCTAAACCTAACCAACCTAACCTAACCTAAACCTAACCTAACCAACCTAACCTAACCAACCTACCTAACCTAATCAACCCAACCCAAATATCTACCTATCCCATCTCATTCCATCCTAACCTTAGCTTACGAAAATAAGAGTTACAATTTTGTGTTTTATATATATGGTATGACGTCACTATGACGCTATAATGTTCATATGGGTACAGGTTTAGACCCGACTGTGTGCAGGCGGTGTTCCCAGGCCAGCGTGCAGGCTGCCCGCCATGTTTCCCATCTGGGGTTTCTTATGCTCGCTTTTAACAACAGGTTATTAAATCTCTGACATTTAAGGTTTTCTGAGACCTCAGACCTCATGTGTTATGTGTATCGCAGCGTCATCTTTCGCTGTATTTGTCTTGAACCTCTTAATGCGTATATGACTGAACTCGTTAGCTGAGGCTATATATGTAATTAGACATATAGCATGAATCATTTTTCTCTGTAGTGCATTATAATTTCGTTTAAATGCCAATTACTGCGATTTTTCGTTTGATATTTAAGTGTGACTAACAAGTATCTGAGGCAATATATCATTGACCGAAAGTGATGATGGTTGAACATATCGCGTCTTTAGTGAAGGTTTTGCCACTTTTGCCTGTCCGAAGTTACTGTGCCTGGATTGTACCTGGAAGGAGTTCTGGGAGTTCTACTCCCCAAGCCAGGCTTGACTTGTGAGAGCTTGGTCCACCAGGCTGTTGCTTAGAGCGGCCTGCATACCCACCACAGCCCGGTTAGTCAGGTCATAGTGATAGTCTGCACCAGGCAGACACTATATCACAGGACCACGGCTCTTCAACCTCCTCATTCCCTCAACTGTTCCTATTGCAAGAACATGCGGAGGTTTTAAAGAGTACTTGGGAAGTTCCTGCAGGAAGTGCGGTATAATGAGAGCTTGGAGGAATATATGTGACTCGCTGCTCCACACAACTGCCTTACAGATCAAATTATAATAAGACAGACCTGACCCCAAGCCGGGCTTGGGGAGTAGAGAAACTCTCGAAACCGATTACAGGTAACATATCACTAACACGCTAAATTTAATAAAGTGTAATTTGTTATTATGATGCGATTGTATAAATTATAACTGTGAGAGGAAGGTGACGCAATTTAAAATGTTAAATGGTTTGGGAGGAATTTGAGTTTTCTCAGGAGATGTGAAGGATTAATGTTAGTGTCTCCACACACGTTAAGGGGCGCGTCTCAAGGCGTTCGTCACCACCGTGATCTACACGACTCTCACACTTCCTGTCCTGCATGGCCTCGTCCTCCTGCCGAGCCGCTGGCCTCCATTAATTTTTTTTGTTAATGACTACGGGCTTACCATAGCCTGTGCTACTTCGAACTTTTTGTTCCAGGTATGAATCTTAAACAACAAACAACGCTGGCCTCAGCGTCCTTCCCGCCGTGCCGCTGGCCTCTGCGTCCTTCCCGCCGTGCTGCTGGCCTCTGCGTCCTTCCCGCCGTGCTGCTGGCCTCAGCGTCCTTCCCGCCGTGCTGCTGGCCTCTGCGTCCTTCCTGCCGTGCTGCTGGCCTCTGCGTCCTTCCCGCCGTGCTGCTGGCCTCTGCGTCCTTCCTGCCGTGCTGCTGGCCTCTGCGTCCTTCCTGCCGTGCTGCTGGCCTCTGCGTCCTTCCTGCCGTGCTGCTGGCCTCTGCGTCCTTCCCGCCGTGCTGCTGGCCTCTGCGTCCTTCCCGCCGTGCTGCTGGCCTCTGCGTCCTTCCCGCCGTGCTGCTGGCCTCTGCGTCCTTCCCGCCGTGCTGCTGGCCTCTGCGTCCTTCCGCCGTGCTGCTGGCCTCTGCGTCCTTCCTGCCGTGCTGCTGGCCTCTGCGTCCTTCCCGCCGTGCTGCTGGCCTCTGCGTCCTTCCCGCCGTGCTGCTGGCCTCTGCGTCCTTCCGCCGTGCTGCTGGCCTCTGCGTCCTTCCCGCCGTGCTGCTGGCCTCTGCGTCCTTCCTGCCGTGCTGCTGGCCTCTGCGTCCTTCCTGCCGTGCTGCTGGCCTCTGCGTCCTTCCTGCCGTGCTGCTGGCCTCTGCGTCCTTCCTGCCGTGCTGCTGGCCTCTGCGTCCTTCCTGCCGTGCCTGCTGGCCTCTGCGTCCTTCCCGCCGTGCTGCTGGCCTCTGCGTCCTTCCCGCCGTGCTGCTGGCCTTGTGTCCTTCCGCCGTGCTGCTGGCCTCTGGCGTCCTTCCTGCAGGACAGCTCTACTGTGCTAATATCTCTCCGGCCGAGATATTAATAGAGGGAGGCGCGCAGTGGGCGGCGAGCTAGAGGGAGGCGGCCGGCAAGCTAGAGGGAGGCGGCCGGGAGCTAGAGGGCGGGAGCTAGAGGGAGGCGGCGCGGCACTAGAGGAGCGGCCGCGCAGCTAGAGGGAGGCGGCCGGCAGCTAGAGGGGGTCCGGAGCCGGCAGCTAGAGGCGAGGCGGCCGCAGCTAGAGGAAGGCGGCCGGCAGCTAGAGGAGCGCCGGCTAGAGGCGCCAGCTAGAGGGAGGGGCCGGACTAAGTAGGTCGGCAGCTAGAGGGAGGTCGGCCGGCAGCCTAGGAGGCGGGCCGGCAGAAAGGGGACCGAGCTAGAAGGAGGCGGCCGGCAGCTAGAGGGAGGCGGCCTGGCGGAAGCCTAGAGGGAGGCGGCGCGGCAGCTAGAGGGGCGGCGGCCAGCTAGAGGGATGCGTCGGCAGCTAGATAGTGGGAGTATGGTCGCCGGCAGCTAGAAGGGAGGCGGCCCGGCAGCTAGAGGAGGCGGCCGGCAGCTAGAGGGAGGCGGCGGCAGGCTAGAGGGAGGCCGGCAGCTAGAGGGAGGCGGCCGGCAGCTAGAGGGAGGCGGCCGGCAGCTAGAGGGAGGTGGCGGGCAGCTAGAGGGAGGCGTCCGGCAGCAGGGAGGCGGCCGGCAGCTAGAGGGGATGGCGGCCGCTAGGGACCCGCAGTAGAGAGGGGGGACTAGAGGGAGGCGGCGGGCAGCTAGAGGAGCGACAGGCAGCTAGGGAGCGGCACTGGGAGGCGGCCGGCAGTCTAGAGGGAGGCAGGCCGGCAGCTAGAGGGAGGCAGGCGGCAGCTAGATGGGAGGCGGCCGGCAGCTAGATGAGCGGAGGCGGCTCGTGACAGCGCTAGAGGTGCAGGCAGCGGCAGCTAGGTAGGGAGGCAGTCAGCCGGAAGCTAGAGGGGCGGCCGGCAGCTAGGGAGGCGGAGAGCCGGCAGCTAGAGGGAGGCGCGGGGGCGGCAGCTAGAGGGAGGCAGCGGCGGCAGCTAGAGGGAGGCGGCGCCGCTAGATGCAGCGCTAGCTAGAGGTAGGCAGGCCGGCAGCTAGAGGGAGGCGGCGGGCAGCTAGTGGAGAGCAGGCCGGCAGCTAGGAGGAGGGCTAAGGAGGTGCGGGCAGCTAGTAGGGAGGCGGCGGGCAGCTAGAGGGAGGCGGCCGGGCAGCTAGAGGAGGCAGGCCGGCCAGCTAGAGGGAGGCGGGCGGCAGCTAGAGGGAGCCGCCGGCATCTAGGGGAGCGGCCGGTCGAGCAGTGGGAGCGGTGCCGGTCAGCTAGAGGGAGGCGGCTGGCAGGCTAGAGGGAGGCTGCGGCGCAGCTAGAGGGAGGCGCCGGCAGCTAGAGGGAGGCGGCCGGCAGCTAGATGGAGGCGGCCGGCAGCTAGAGGTGAGGGCGGGCGCGGGCGTGCGGAGCTAGAGGGAGCGCGGGCAGCTAGAGGGAGGCGGCGGCAGTCTAGAGGAGGCGCGGGCACTGGACGGCCGTGCAGCTATGTGTAGGCCGCAGTGAGGAGCGGCGGGCGCTATGAGCGGGAGCTAGCAGGGAGGGGCGGCACGGCGAGGGCCGGCCGGAGCTAGATGAGGCGGCCGGCAGCTAGAGGGAGGCTGCCGGCACTATGGGAGGCGCCGCGCTAGAGGGAGGCTGCCGGCAGCTAAGGGACGCCGCAGCTATAGTGCAGGCGAGCCGGCAGCTAGAGGGAGTTGGCGGCCGGCACTAGAGGGAGGCGGCTCGCAGTCAGACTAGTAGGCGAGGCCGGCAGCTAGAGGGAGGGCGTCGGCAGTGAGTAGGCAGGCCTGGCAGCTGGTAGGGGGCAGCCGCGGCAGCTAGATGGAGGTGGCCGTTGCACTAGAGGATGCAGCGCGGCAGCTAGAGTAGGCGGCGCGAGCTAGCTGGATGCGGCGCAGCTAGAGGAGGCAGGCCGGCATGCCTAGATGGTGACCGCGGCAGCCTGCAGGGAGCGGGGAGCTAGAAGAGGCGGCCGGCAGCTAGCTATGGGGCGGCCGGCAGCTAGAGGGAGGCTGCGGCGGCAGCTAGAGGGAGGGGGCGGCCGGGCCAAGCTAGAGGGATGCCGCCTGGCACTAGAGGGAGCGGGGCCGCAGACTGTAGGAGGGGCCGGAGCTAGAGGTCGCGGCAGCTAGAGGGGGCGGCGGGCAGCTAGGGGAGGCGGCGGCAGCTATACATGGGAGGCGGCGTGAAGGTAGATGGACGGCGGCAGCTAGAGGAGGCGGCCTGCAGCTATGAGTGAGAGCCGGCATCTATGAGGGAGCGCGGGCCGCGTAGAGGGAGGTCGGCGGCAGCTAGAGTGAGGCGGGCGGCTAATAGGTAGCGAGTCGGCAGCGCATAGGGGCTGCTGGGCAGCTAGAGGAGGCGCCGGCAGACTAGTAGGGTAGGCGGCCGCCAGCTAGAGGAGGCGTGCGGCAGCTAGAGGCTGCGGGCAGCTAGAGGAGGCGCCGGGCAGCAGGGACGCGGTAGAGGGACGGCGGCCTACTAGGAGGGCCGGTGCGGCAGCTAATGAGGCGGCTGGCAGCTAGATGAGGCCGAGTAGAGGGGCGGCCGAGCTAGTGTGGGAGGCAGACCGCCGCTAGAGATAAGCGTGATGCGGTGGATCAACTAGAGGGATGGCATCCTGGACATCATGGGATGCGGCTTGCAGCATAGGAGGACACCGGCAGCTAGTGGAGGGCGGCTGCAGCTAAGGGAGGCACCGCAGGCTATTTGTAGGCGGCGGGCAGCTAAGGGAGGCGTCCGCAGCTAGTGGGAGGCGCGGAAGCTAGAGAGGCAGCCGTCAGGCTAGATGAGCGGCCCGGCAGCTAATGGGAGGCGGCGGGCAGCTAGAAGGGAGGGGCGGTCACTGAGGGAGGCGGCCGCAGCTAGTGGACGTCGGCGGGCAGCTAGAGGGAGGCGGCAGCCGGGAGGGCGGCCGGCATTTTGAGGGAGGCAG
>WNGS01165318.1:6765923-6777961 GCA_020271785.1 Procambarus virginalis | reverse complement strand
AGACCGAGATTATGTTTTTAACTTTATGCGGAAGAATTTCATAGTTCTTCCAATAAGTTTCTGTCTGGGCTTGTCTTACCCAATAGATAAGTGCATCAGGAAAAGTGTATTTTATACCTTTTTCCTGAGATATGAAACCCGTTCTGTGTTACATTGATTAATTTGATGAGCGAGGAGTAACGAGTACAATCCAAGACTGATATTTGAGCTTGCTGCCTGGTGGTAGTTATGGTTTGTGTCGTGATGACGTGCGGCTTTTGTTCAGGCCAACTGCCATTCACTAACCATCTAGGCCCATAAAACCAATATCTGCCTTTGCAAATTGTTTAAACGTCATACCTCTTGATAAGAGATCAGCTGGATTATCTTTTGTTGGTACATGCAACAATTGAAAGCCTGCGGAAATTTCTTTAATTTCCGAGACGCGATTTTTTACATAGGGAGTCGGACAGTTGTCGTTTCGTACCCATTGTAAACAGCTTCATTGTCAGACCATATAATGACATCTTTGATGTTCATGGTAGACAAGACTTGTTTGATATGCACAGCTAAGCGTGTGGCTGTTAGCAGTGCTGTTAGTTCCATCTGAGGCAAAGTCCTCTTTTTTAATGGAGCGACTCTGGCCTTAGAGGTGATAAGATATGATTGATTAGAAGTCACTAAGTAAGCACAAGCTCCAAAAGCTTTGGCTGACGAGTCTGCGAATACATGTAGTGTTACTTCATCATTTTCCTCGACTATGTGTCTCGGAAAGATTATCTTGTCGACTAAAGTTTGTTCTTGAGCCATTTCCATCCAAGCTTTTTGTAACTGGAGTGGTAGTGGATCATCCCAACCAACTTTAGACTTCCAAGCTTCTTGCACCAGTAAACGCCACTTGATAGTTAAAGGATTTAGTAGACCAAGTGGGTCAAACACTTTACTAACTTGTGAAAGCAAATCCCTTTTTGTAGCAATGCAATAATTTACTGGCACGGATTTGATCGAGATCATGTCCGAGATTAAATCCCACTCCATACCTAACACCTTTTGTGATTCTGGTACGTGATATTCAGGGTAATCTCTTGCTATTTGATTATTCAATGTTGCATTATTAGAGGCCCAAGATTGTAGTGGCATGTTGGCACCTTGTAGCTCCTTGTTGGCCTCTTGATATAATTGTAACAGTTCAGTAGTACTGTTAACTGTCCCTTGAAAATTATCTACATATAGATTCTGACTGATTTCAGCCTTATAGGGACTTGATGATTTCTTCAGATGAGTATCTAGAGTTGCTTGCAACAGAAATGGACTTGAAGTCGCGCCGAAAAGTACTGAGAAAATCTGAAAGTCACTATAGGACTATTGATATCTTCTGGGTTCTCTACCCATAGAAACTTAGTGAAGTCTCTATCTTCTTCCTGCAAGCCGACTCTTAGAAAGGCCTTACTTATATCTGCTGAATATGCATATTTATTAAGTCTAAACTTCAACAGTATGTCATACAATTTCTGAGTTAGACTTGGACCTGTTTGCAAACAATCATTTAGACTGGTTCCTTGGGGTCCAGATTTAGAGCTACAGTTAAAACTATCCGTAAAGGAGTTGTTTTTGATTCTCTCATTACAGCCATGTGTGGTAAAAAATGGCCTGTTTGCTTATTGTCGTGTTTCACGACTTCTATGAATTTATTCTTAATTGTTGAGCTATAATCTCATGATAGAGTTTTAAATGCTCAGGCCTTTTTCTTAGCTTTGCTAATTGAGATTTAAATTGACTATAAGCCATGTGATAATTGGTAGGTAAGGTTTTATGGTTGATTTTCCATGGTAGCCTTACCCAGTACTGTCCATCATGATACTGTACAGTTTCTAAGTACTGATTGTATGCACAGACATCATCAGGACTTGGTTGATCAGGAATTATTCCTATAGCATCAAGTTCCCACAATTGATGTACAGATTCCAATCCATCATCAATCATGTGGGGGATTTTAAGGGTGATTGATCTTTGCCTAGTCAGGCCATGATTACAGTTTCTGTATGATGTGATTTTTCAGGAGTTGAAGGTTCAAGATCTAGTATAGGTCCTGTCAACAATATGCCTCCTGCTGATTTGAGTATTTTCATACCCATACATTCTTCTGACAGAATGAATTGATGATAATAGTCAGCTCCAATCAGGATTCCGATATCTCCTATGTAATCAGAATCGAGCCGAGGATCTGCTAATTGAATTCCTTTTTCTTTTAGGAATTTAATTGTGGCTGCCAGACCAGTCACTTCCATTTCAGTAGGAATTTTATCAACTACTATGGCTTCGACTGTCCTTTGGGATGTACCCAGGCAGACCATGAGTTGTACTACCGGAAAGGTTCTATGACCTGAACTGGTAAAAAACCCTGATATGGATGTAGATACTTGCTTTGAAGATTTAAGTTGTAAATCTTCTGCCATCTTTTTACTGATGAAGGTTTTCTGTGACCCTGATCAAAAAAGCCTCTAGTTTGAATACAAACTCCTTCATTACACAGTTTTAGCTGTGCTGTAGGCAATATGGCAGTTGTAACAATTTCTGTATCTGAGGCATTGACATTACTCATTACTGTACAGAATTGTACTGCTGTTGTGGTATCATCTTTTGGCTTTGCCTGAGATGAAGATTGATTATTGGAAGCAAGTGATCTGGATTGAGTGTTGATATCACCACAGAGTGCTGTGTGATGTACACTTTTATTACAATATTGGCAGTTCTGCAATTGAGTGTTACACTCACTTGTATCGTGCTTCCGTAGACAACGGATGCACCTGTTCAGAGATTTCAGTCGATTGATTCGACTGGCACGGCCTTCATAAACTGTGCATTGATAAATGCTATGTGCTTCTTGACAGAATAAGCATCTTGGGGCACTTGCTGCTCCTTTTGTCTTATCTGTCTTGGGAGCTTGATTTCCTACAGTTCTGTTAACTGTGGAGGATATAGCATAAGAGCCAACATTACTCTTTTTCCACTTTGCAGAAGAGGAGTTTTGTTGCCTTGATTTTTGACTGCCAGTTTGGACATTTTTGTTTTTGTCCGTGGATTCACTTTTAGTGATTTTTTCTTGAGATCTAAGTTTTCCTCGGCTTCGTAATCTTTGTACGTAAGCTCGAAGTCCATCAAAGATTTGGCTTTGTGATAAGATGTTGTTACAAGTATGTAACACCTGTAGGTAAGTAATTACATGCAAGTAGGTCATACAAGCATGTAACACTTGTACTCCTCCAAGGATTTCCTTAAAGGATGAATTGTATCTGTAATAATGTGTATCTACATTATTCATGATGTGATGAAGCATTTTGCTTTTTATTTTCTCGGCTTTGCCTTTTCTATTAAGTAAGTCTCTTTGAGACGCTTGATTGCCTTCAGATTTTCTGAGGCTGCTTTCACTCCAGTGAAAGCATGAGATTAGATGATCAAGACTATATTCTTGGATTAAGATAGTTATCTTAGATGGATGATAATATTTGTATTGACATTGTCAATGGGCTGTTAGCCTTTCAGATTGTAGATTAGTGATGAGGGGCTGTTTAGCCATTCAGATTGTGATGCGAGATTAAGATTGTCTTAATCCCCAATGGTAGACTATTGTAGCCATGTGATGATGACATTTGTCTATCACCTGATTTAAATGGTCTGTAGGCTGTAGATTCAAGTGATTTTTTAGACACTTTGTGTCCTTTTCTTTTTCAGTTTCAGTAGCTGGTGGAATACTGTTAGTCATTTTGACCTTTTCCGAGTTTCGGAGATTCCGAGATATTTTCTCTTTTTTCTGATAAATATGTGTGATGTTAATGAGTTTTGATAAATGAGCTTTCCTGTCTACTTAGGTAATGATTCCAAAGATCGTCCTTCATTTCCTCCCTGGAATCTGGTGGTAGCAGGTGCTCAATTATCAAAAGTACTGTGATAATTTGATTTGTGACCCGAATGCACCAAGTTGGTAAATCCTGTAATAATTTTTTAAAAATAGTAAATGTCACTATTTTTGCAAAGTTATTACAAGATCTGTTACCCTAATAGTTGCTTGATAAAATACAGTAGAATGCCTACTGGTTTTACCTGTAATAGGGTTTGATATAGTTGATTATGGATAATATGTAATGAAATGCTCATACAGTGATAAACTCTTTTTTAAAGAATATTATGTAATGAGCAGCACTGAAAATCAGTTGATTAGAGATAATGTTAGATAATACACTTAAATATGTATGTATGTTACCACAAGTGAGGTAGATAATAGTATATATGATTAATATGCAGTTGTCTTTGACACTGATAGATTAAGTACTGTGGTTTCTTAACACAGCACAATATTAATATATATGATGCTTACTAGTTAATGGATATGGTGGCTTAAGCCACTGCAAACAATTTGTTTACTTAGATATATAGCTATGATAAATATTGGCTGATAGCTAGGTTAGGCTAGAATATGTAAAAATTATTCCAATGCAAAATCAAGAAGTTTCTTATGTATTTGCTGGAATAATATAGTCTAGTTTATAGACTATCTAGGTTTAAAGGACCAATAATTATCTAGTTTCTAGACTATCTAGGTTCGAAGGACCAAAAATGTGGGAAAAACCTGCTGTGATTGATATAAGAGGAGACTACCAGAGACTTGTACTGAACTAAATTAAAAAATTACTGTATGCAAATTAATTCAACTAAAATCTCTAGCTAGGGTCGTAAATCCTAGCTCCTCTTTTCCTAATGACAGATAATGGGCTGTAAGGGGCAGGTGGGGTGAGTGAATTAGTTGATAGGTTGATTGCAGTTCCACGTCCACCTGCCAACAGGTATCTCACATCAGCTTGTATTTTATACAAGGATAAGATTTTATAAATTCAGTTATATAACTGAACACTGGCTCTGTTTAAATCAGAGATTTAAACATACACAGTCTAGCCTAGCACCTTAGCAATTAACAGCCAATACACTTATACTTTAAACAACTTAAATTGTAAATTGTAAAGTATGATAAATGACCTAAATGTATGGTCTGAGTACTGTTACTGAGTACTAAAATTATTCAATTAAATGAACTTTATGATTACTTAAAAATAACTAAGCAAGCAATTGTTAACTTAATTTATATATACAAGTATATGCAATGTATATGATCAATGTATATGATTAAATACAGTCAGCTTGTTGAATCTCTTCCTACACTCTGGACACTCATGATTATTTGATTACTTATTGTGACAATCTTCTCTGACACTGGACACTCATGAGGTTCAGAGCTTGGATAAGATTCTGCTGTACCACAATATTAATAATAAACTCACAGAAATATGAGGCGTTGCCTCGCCTTTTTACCGACTATCAGTCTTATAGAATATTAATGTTATACTAGCTTTAATTGGCCAACTAATACGCTACAGTAATAACATTCAATAAACTTAGCTGAAGCCGGGTGCCTGTCTGACAAAGTGTGCCAGACTGAAGAACTCTCTTGGCGAGTTTAGGCACGATATTTTATATTACAGCGTTGCTGTATGATGTACTAGGATATTAACTGCGTTGCAGAAGAATGATGAAGATTAGGGATGATATTAGGGATGAAGGTGGAGACCGCGTCACTAAATGCTCCACTCTACACTTAGATATAAATGTTCTAGGATTTTCCTTGTTGATATATTGTCCAGGTACTCCCCCAGTTCTAGAGAGTGTTCACTGGTGATAATGATATTAGATAAGGTGTCCTTGAGCTGAAAATGTTCGCTAAGGGACCGTCACGTGTACACTGTTGTGTAAACATACGTTCTGCCCGCGGGCAGTGGTGGGCGCTTCTCTCCCGAGATGCCTCCCCCTCCCCTTGAGGGGTTACTTACAATGAATATTGATTGATTATTTTTACAGTCTAGACTTATGATTGAGATAAGATGTGATTATAATAAAATATGATATAGGATTTAAAGATTATAAGTAGTACTTGATAATACCACTGACTCTTAATAAGGATTCGATTTTATCTCTACCGGATACTACGTCAGTGTTCCAATAAATTTTTAATTAACAAATCCTTCTAGAAGCTTCTGGATCCTTGAAAGAACATGCACTAAGTCACGTAGGCATCTATAGGGCCCTATGGCGTACGTGATCATAGTGGCATCATCTAGGATCAAGCTATATATAATGAATCTATTGTGATTCTGATATGATTCTGATATGATATAGATTTGATATAGATATGATATAGATATGATTTGATATGATATTGATATGATATAGAAATAATACATTTCTTAGATGATTATTAGATATGGTGGGTAAAAATTTCCCACAAGGCTGTTGATGGCTGGGCGCCGCGTGCTGTGGCTGCTGACTTCTGCTTGTCCTACACCATGATGGATCAGATGGTGAATGTTGAGAACAGGGGTCTCATACACAACGATAAGTTCACCAGCATTCATTCATTCATTCATTCATTCAATTCATTCATTCTTCTCTCTCTCTCTCTCTCTCTCTCTCTCCTCTCTCTCTCTCTCTCTCTCTCTCTCTCTCTCTCTCTCTCTCTGTTATAACCGTTCAGAAAGAGACCGGTTTCTATAACTGCCACTCTGGGCGGTTGTTGTTTAAAAGTCAGTCATTTGAAAATTCACAGCACCGCTGCCTTCAATTCCCCATGAAATCAATGCGTGAGGGGGAACTGCGTCATTCTTTTCCACTCAGGGAAAAAAAAAATAATAAAAAAAAAGAGAGACGGCTCAACCCATTTTTCAGTGAAATATGACACATATCCCTTAAAAAAAAATCCTAGGGTATTTGTCATTTCTTATGAATTACCCAAGAACATCAAGACCTTTTTTTATTTTTTATTTTGATATTCTCTTACCTCAGCATCTCCTCTATTTTGTATTCAATATTCCTTATTCTGTGAGTAAAATGTAATTGGATCCTCTTCCCCCCCTTTTTTACGAGTGGCATTCGACCCCATATATGGAAAACTGCTGTCACATAATGCGGGAGGGTATCGAACCCTCTCCCTAACAATGCTCGCTATTACCCAGTCTAGAATTATAACGCTCATTCGTACGCCGGCTTTATTACCCCTCTCATTTATCCATGTGTCGCCTGTTACTGCTTCGTTTCCTTCACTCCTCTGGCCTCGTCATCGCTATCCCAGGGTGACCACGTGTGTCCCAGCAGCATCTCCAGTGTCCCACGATCCTCCCATGTGTCCCAGGAACCTCCCATGTGTCCCAGGAACCTCCCATGTGTCCCAGGAACCTCCCATGTGTCCCACGAACCTTCCATGTGTCCCAGGAACCTCCCACGTGTCCCGGAAAGCTCCCATGTGTCCCGGAAAGCTCCCATGTGTCCCAGGAACCTCCCATGTGTCCCGGAAAGCTCCCATGTGTCCTAGGAATCTCCCATGTGTCCCGGAAAGCTCCCATGTGTCCTAGGAATCTCCCACGTGTCCCAGGAACCTCCCATGTGTCCCAGAAAGATGACTGTATCCATGGCAACATGATTGGCTTCAGAAGTTGTATCCTTTACGCAATAGCCTGTGATCGATCCGTGCCGGGAGTTGACAACCTCGGGAGAAATGTAGTAAGGTACAGCGTCACAGGGCTGCCAACATACAGCGTCACAGGGCTGCCAACATACAGCGTCACAGGGCTGCCAACATACAACGTCACAGAGCTGCCAACATACAGCATCACAGGGCTACCAACATACAGATCACAGGGCTACCAACATACAGCATCACAGGGCTACCAACATACAGATCACAGGGCTACCAACATCCATATCACAGGGCTGCCAACATACAGATCACAGGGCTACCAACATACAGATCACAGGGCTACTAACATCCAAATCACAGGGCTACCAACATACAGATCACAGGGCTGCCAACACACAGTGTCTCTGACCTACCATCAATTCGTATAACATTCCCTGATGTCTGATGACTTTAATTATATTGTCCTGGCGATTGTCACACTAGGGAGCTGGTCGAGTGGCTTTTCATTTTCTTTTGCCAACTGAACTGGACGGTAGAGCGACGGACCAGCTTCCTGCAAGCCGGTGTTCAATCTCCGATCGTTCAAATGGTTGGGCACCATTCCTTCCCTCCGTTCTATTCCAATCCTTATCCCTCCCTAGTGGTATATTGTCGCAACGGCTTAGCGCTCTCTCCTCACTACCTTACGTGTCTCAACTACTATCGCTAAGTAGAAAACATTTTCCAAGAGATAATCTCCGACGTCCACTAAGACTTCCGGGAGTTATCAGTCATATTAGCTCCTTGTTGTGTTCTTTGGTCATGTGTGTGTGTGTGTGTGTGTGTGTGTGTGTGTGTGTGTGTGTGTGTGTGTGTGTGTGTGTGTGTGGTGTGTGTGTGTGTGTGTGTGTGTGTGTGTGTGTGTACTCACCTATTTGTGCTTGCGGGGGTTGAGCTTTGGCTCTTTGGTCCCGCCTCTCAACTGGTGTACAGATTCCCGAGCCTACTGGGCTCTGTCATATCTACATTTGAAACTGTGTATGGAGTCAGCCTCCACCACATCACTGCCTAATGCATTCCACCAGTTAACTACTCTGACACTGAAAAAGTTCCTTCTAACGTCTCTGTGGCTCATGTGGGTACTCAGTTTCCACCTGTGTCCCCTTGTTCGCGTCCCACCAGTGTTGAATAGTTTGTCCTTGTTTACCCGGTCGATTCCTCTGAGGATTTTGTAGGTTGTGATCATGTCTCCCCTTACTCTTCTGTCTTCCAGGGTCGTAAGGTGCATTTCCCGCAGCCTTTCCTCGTAACTCATGCCTCTTAGTTCTGGGACTAGTCTCGTGGCATACCTTTGGACTTTTTTCAGCTTCGTCTTGTGCTTGACAAGGTACGGGATCCATGCTGGGGCTGCATACTCCAGGATTGGTCTTACCAGGATTGATTGGTCAGACCAGGATTGGTCTGTTGAACTCCAGTAGCCATTTCTCTGACCATCTCTGCAACCTGTTCAAGTTCTCTTGGAGGATCCTACAATCCTCATCTGTCACAACTCTTCTCAATAATTTTGTGTCATCCGCAAACATCGACATGTAGGATTCTACTCCTGTAAACATGTAATTTACGTATATTAGAAACAGAACTGGTCCCAGCACCGATCCTTGAGGTACTCCACTCGTTACTGTTCGCCAGTCCGACTTCTCGCCCCTTACCGTAACCCTCTGACTCCTTCCTGTTAGGTACTTCCTTATCCATGCTAGGCTTTTCCGATTACTCCTGCCTGCCTCTCAAGTTTGAATAGCAGCCTCATGTGCGAAATTGTATCAGAGGCTTTTTGGCAGTCCAGAAATATGCGGTCTGCCCATCCTTTCCTGTCCTGCCTTATTCTCGTTATTTTATCATAAAATACCAAAAGGTTTGTTAGGCATGACTTTCCTTTCCAGAACCCATGTTGGTGTTTGTTTACAAACATAATGCTCTTCAGGTGTGTAACAAGTCGTAGCCTAATTATTCTTTCAAGTATTTTGCAGGGGATGCTTGTCAGTGATACAGGTCTGTAGTTAAGTGCCTCCTCCCTATCCTCTTTCTTGAAGATTGGTACCACATTTGCCTCCTTCCAGCAACTGGGCAATTCTCCCGACATAAGTGACTCATTAAAGATCATTGCCAGAGGCACGCTGAGAGCCTGCGCTGCCTCTTTAAGTATCCACGGTGATACTTTGTCTGGTCCAACTGCTTTATTTGCATCCAGTGTTGTCAACTGTTTCATTACCTCCTCTGCTGTCACCTCTATATCTGATAGTCTTTCATCTAGGGTAATCTCTTCTAACAATGGGAGCTGATCAGGCTCGGTTGTGAACACTCCATGGAAACTTTCATTCAGTGCCTCGCAGATTTCCTTGTCACTTTCTGTATATGCCCCTTCTATTTTCCTTAGTCTTGTCACTTTGTCGTTCACCGATATTTTTCTTCTCATATGGCTGTATAGCAATTTAGGTTGCTTTTTCGCTTTGATTGCAATACCATTCTAATAATTTCTTTCCGATGCTCTTATGTTAATATAATCGTTCCTAGCTCTGTTGCATCTGATACTGTTGTCCTCTGTCCTTTGTCTTTTGTACTTCCTCCACTTCCTCTTGCTCCTCATTTTTGCTTCCTAAGACTGTCTATTAAACCATGGGTTATTATATTCCCTCTTACTTTTTTCCTTTACTGTTGGTATAAATTTCTCTTTAGCCTCCTGGCATTTCCATATGACTAGGTCCATCATATCTTGGACTGTTTTCCCTCTAATTTCTTCCTCCCACTGCACTTCTCCCAGATAGTCCTTTATCCTCCTGTAGTCCCCTTTCCTGTAATCAATTCTCCTTTCCCAGACCTCTTGTCCCATGGTCACAATTTTAAGCTCCATCATGTGGTCAAAGACTAGGACACAATAGTCACTGGCTCCTAGTGGTATTTCATGTTCCATTTTCATGTGTCTGGGTGTGTGTGTGTCTGCGTGTGTGTGTCTGTGTGACTGTTTGGTACAACCCGCAACTTGTGTGTCTGCGTGACGGTGTCTGCGTGTGTGTCTGCGTGACGGTGTCTGCGTGTGTGTGTCTGTGTGACTGTTTGGTACAACCCGCAACTTGTGTGTCTGCGTGACGTGTCTGCGTGTGTGTCTGCGTGACGGTGTCTGCGTGTGTGTGTCTGCGTGTGCGTGTCTGCGTGTGTGTGTCTGCGTGTGCGTGTCTGCGTGTGTGTGTCTGCGTGACGGTGTCTGCGTGTGTGTGTCTGCGTGTGTGCGTCTGCGTGTCTGCGTGACTGTGTGGTACAACCCACAACTTTAGAAGTGAATGGAGGGCAGGTGTGCGAGGGTCAGGGTCTTGTATTATTATACCTCATTATGTTAAGTTATGACTCGTGTCTGTCACCCTCCGCCACCCTCCCTCCCTCCTGCGGCACTACCCTCCCTCCCTCCTGCGGCACTACCCTCCCTCCCTCCTGCGGCACTACCCTCCCTCCCTCCTGCGGCACTACCCTCCCTCCCTCCTGCGGCACTACCCTCCCTCCCTCCCTCCTGCGGCACTACCCTCCCTCCCTCCTGAGGCACTACCCTTCCTCCCTCCTGCGGCACTACCCTCCCTCCCTCCTGCGGCACTACCCTCCCTCCCTTCTGCGGCACTACCCTCCCTCCCTCCTGCGGCACTACCCTCCCTCCCTTCTGCGGCACTACCCTCCCTCCCTCCTGCGGCACTACCCTCCCTCCCTCCTGCGGCACTACCCTCCCTCCCTCCTGCGGCACTACCCTCCCTCCCTCCTGCGGCACCACCCTCCCTCCCTCCTGCGGCACTACCCTCCCTCCCTCCTGCGGCACTACCCTCCCTCCCTCCTGCGGCACTACTCTCCCTCCCTCCTGCGGCATTACCCTCCCTCCCTCCTGCGGCACTACCCTCCCTCCCTTCCTCCTGCGGCACTACCCTCCCTCCCTCCCTCCTGCGGCACTACCCTCCCTCCCTCCCTCCTGCGGCACTACCCTCCCTCCCTCCTGCGGCACTACCCTCCCTCCCTCCCTCCTGCGGCACTACCCTCCCTCCCTCCTGCGGCACTACCCTCCCTCCCTCCTGCGGCACTACCCTCCCTCCCTCCTGCGGCACTACCCTCCCTCCCTCCTGCGGCACTACCCTCCCTCCCTCCTGCGGCACTACCCTCCCTCCCTCCCTCCTGCGGCACTACCCTCCCTCCCTCCTGAGGCACTACCCTCCTCCCTCCTGCGGCACTACCCTCCCTCCCTCCTGCGGCACTACCCTCCCTCCCTTCTGCGGCACTACCCTCCCTCCCTCCTGCGGCACTACCCTCCCTCCCTTCTGCGGCACTACCCTCCCTCCCTCCTGCGGCACTACCCTCCCTCCCTCCTGCGGCACTACCCTCCCTCCCTCCTGCGGCACTACCCTCCCTCCCTCCTGCGGCACCACCCTCCCTCCCTCCTGCGGCACTACCCTCCCTCCCTCCTGCGGCACTACTCTCCCTCCCTCCTGCGGCATTACCCTCCCTCCCTCCTGCGGCACTACCCTCCCTGCGG
>WNGS01165318.1:6723925-6736798 GCA_020271785.1 Procambarus virginalis | reverse complement strand
CTTCAACCAAGCAGAAATTAAGATTCGTTTTCCTGAGGTATCTCTGATTAATTAGTAATTATTCTGCAAATCTCGATGTAATATGCATTCAGGGTTGGTAAAAAAATGTTTTTTTTTCTTTAAACCCAATCCGCCCAGGTTGGGGCGATTGGATTTTTATCTGCTTAATCAGTATTTAAAAAAATGCAAGTTTAAATTTAAACAGAAATAACAAATGTAGCCCATATGAAAGCAAAAAGTTTTTTTTTAACCCGTCTGATTTTTTTGTAAATTATAAAACCAGGCCGGGGTGGGTAACTTGGTCGCTACCACATTAACGCTTTCAAATGACCCGCCCTTAGACCAAACTATTACCTGAGAGACTTCACCTCCCCACAACCACCTGGATAGTTGTCTAGATATTTTTGATGGTCTGCAAGCATATTATAGTGCCAGTAATGGTCTACATGCAAACTAAAACGTGAACCTTTGTCCTAAACAGAGTATTTTCTAGTTATTGGCCAGGGTTTTGGAGGTCATTGATCTCCATGAAACGGGAAACCTGCCTCTTGCTCGGTCTCTCAAATATAACTTTATTGTGCTATAAATTATTGGTTTAAAAGATAAAACGTATGCTGAAAACGTTTTCTTTGAAGAATTTGGTTTTCTGTAAACGGAATTCGCGGGCATACTGAAATAGTTTTTGAATCTCGTATATCACATTATTGTCTCAAACATATATAATACCCATTAACAGTTCCAACTGCAACATAAATACAACACATAATAACACATAGAACACAATAAATTTAGAAAATAATTGCAATAGCAATAACAAAAGCATCAGCCATCTCCCCAACACGATAGATATCTAAAGCAATTAAAACAAAAAATAATGATTACAAAGTAACAAAACACAAATTATATCCAACAACAAAACTGTCAAGGTAACGATAACCAAAGCAACTGTGAACAGGTGCAACCATGCCAGTCTGGCCTTTCCCACAACTGTTATCTTCGACCTTCCCGGAGTTAAGCCCTGCTCCCTCTATCTCCTGTGTGTTCATGTCACACCCTTGTCTGTTCTCCTACATGGTTGCGATCATATACATATACTTATGTATGTAATTATATATATATATATATATATATATATATATATATATATATTTGCAGTTTAATGCTAGATAATATAAACAGTAACGTTTGCGAATTATATAACAAAAACTTACTAAGCCACTCAAACTATGCCTGCGACCATAATAACAAGACAGAGGCCATTAAAGCGTCCCCAGAGCCATGAAAACACATAACACTCATTGGAGGAAAAGTTTTATCTGAGAATTTAGCGGCAACAGCTGTGCGCCAGGAACCTGCGGCGGCCACTTGCAGCAAGCATGTGGCCCCGTCTCCAGGGTGGGGGAACTCGACCGCTCCTCCTCCCCCACAGGGCTTGGGTACGATCCTCTGCTGTAGTGTGGGAAATTGCTTGATATATCTAGTTACGCATTTACTACAGCCACTGTCTTTTCGAGTGGCAGAGGTCCGTAAGGGACCAGAGTTCACCTTGACTATCGAAGGTTATTAACGGTAGCATCATTCTCCAGAGGGGCGGATACCAGCCTCCCTACCCGGAAAGGCTTGGATACTATATTTTGCTCTATCGTAGAAAATTGCTTTATATATCCAATTACGCATTTCTTATTTAGCCATTATCTGTGAGTGGTAGAGGTCTGCAACGGAACTCGTTAACCTTCGCTTTCTTCCGTGTGTTATCAAGGATGGTATTAGAGGATTGGGCAGATAGTTAATGCAATAAATTTTGACCACTCTAAATGCTGCATTTAATGAGTGCAGACAGTTACATAATCCAATGCAAAAATGCATTTAAATGTTTGTTTTTAATTTGTTATAAAAATTTCTTGTATTTACCGCTATATAGACCTGGTTAAATGTGGCTTAAAAGGACCAAACTTAATTTCATTCCCTCCATTTTTGTCCAGTGAAAAATGGCCAAGCTCGAGATATTGTGAAGAATTGGAGTATGTTCTCAACTTTCTTTGTCATTCCAGTAGATGAATTAATAGTAGGAAACTAGAACTTTGAGACTTATTTTAAAGTACTGTAAACTAAATTATTAAAAAAATCGAGTGGTAATATCATCTATAAATGTCAGCAGCAAAATATGAGCCGTGTACTGGGGTTCACCTAATAACCTTATTAGGATTTTACAATATTCAGTACATCTGGCACATATACTCCGCTTATCAATTTAGGGAGGTAACTGGGTTACACTCTCACTCTCAACACCGTCGTGCCCTGAATGTGCCATGTAGATTTATATATATATATATATATATATATATATATATATATATATATATATATATATATATATATATATGTCGACCTAGTAGCCAGAACGGATGTTTGAAAAATTGAAGGATGTTCGAAAAGCGAAAGGGAGATATTCAAAATTTCTGGAGTGAATTGAGAGCTGTTAGGATATAAATAAAGTTGAATCGATTTATAGCCGTTTGGAATAAAAAATAGAACGAGAAGACCAATGATGTAAGAAAATAAGCGTTTTATTAGTTCGAACGTGCTCTTAACAAAAAGAGGATTCACAGACTGTTCGAGAAATAAGCTTATCATACTCCAGACAGACGTTGTAAAGTTTGGCAGTGCTTGGAGTGTGACTTTGCTAGGCGTGTCGTAAGAGCGAGGAAGTGAATAATCTGCTTCAATCTATGGTACTCTCAGGCTTGCAACGGCGGTTATGACGGTTAGGGTCCCCCTCTGGCTGCCCGTCCATCAGTCTGTCTCTGTTTCTACTTTTCTCGTTCTCTGTCTCTTTCTGCCAGTGTGTGTTTGTTTGTTTTTCTATCTCAAACACTACGTACGCATCACACCACTACCCCAACAACAAAATCTTCAACTTCTACTGAGAAGTAATCAGGTCAGGGACATTCCGAATCAAGAGCTGCAGAGCTACTGCATAACCCACTGCAGAGCTAACCTGAAGGTAATACAGAAAACGACAGTAAAACAAAATTTGGATCAAAGGTTTTTGTACTAGCCTCATCAATGACAAGGCCAGTCAATCATACAAGAGTTAAAAAGAAATAGGATATAGCTTGGCTGTTTCTGCCAATGATGGTCCCATTTTGCAAGTGTTTGTTTAGCGGCTGGAACTTTAATGATAGCTAGTCCGTCATATTTATCCACTCCCCCGCCCTCCTCACTTATTCTGACATGTGATTGATTGATGAAGATTAAACCACCCAAGAGGTGGCACAGGCCACCTCTTGGTGGCACAGGCCAATATTCTCAACTATCAAAAGTCGCCACAGGGCCAAAGTAGCGGAAGGAAGATCCACTGCGATATGGTGCGAACAAGCCACTGGTTACTCATTTCAAGCCTGGCAAAAAGATATCCAGAGACATTGCAGTAGCCATACACAGACTCAGACTTTTTTACAAGTGCTGCTGGGAGGTAATGAACCCAATAGATGAAGAGTGTCACTTTTGTGAAACAGAAGCAGAGGCGCCAGTATTGCACTATTTACTGGAATGTGAAGCTACTGAAGCCCTGCGCATCAAACTCAACATTAATCCAACGACAGCAACTGCATTAGATGCACATTCCACCGCGACTACAATGATTAGAAAAGCCGTTGAGGAATGGGACTCATTAGTGAGCATTCTGCGTCTACATCCGCCACCAAGATAATGTTAATAAAACAAGATTAAAACCAGTGCACTAAAACAGAAGCGATAAATAAGCAGGGAAAAAGGAGAAATCCCCTCCTCCATTTTAAACTTAGACCCAAATATCACAGAAACAAGGTTATCACGTATAACCAAACTCAATTACGGGCTCACCATAGCCCGTGCTACATGGACACTTCGTTCTGAGTAGCTAAATCTGAAACAACAACAAACATGGCACAGGCATGAATAGCCCGTAAGTTCTGACATGTGACCCTCACCCACTTTTAGTCTTTCCAACATGTACTACACCCTCCCTACCGATTCCAGTGAGTACCACCCCCCCCCCTCACCATTCCAGAGCAAACTACTCCCAGTCTCGAGGCGATAACACTCGCATACCCTCTTGTTCCTCAAACTTGAAGCAGCTTTCATATCGTTCTCCAAGTCTTGACAATATCACAAGGTTACCATGGCTATGATATTCACACCTGTACCAACAACCTCCCTTGTCCATGTTTTGGCAGTAACATTTACTCATTTACTCCATATCTCGGCACTAACCCACTAACACCCCATTTTTCTGTCAGTAACACGTGCCCTCTGACACCCCTGCAGATCTCAGTAAAAACATTGTTATATAATTCTTGACAGTAATACTTGGTCCACATAGAAGGCAATCACGTTGTATATTTTCACAGAAATGAATGATGTGATATTTGGTTCAGTTGAGAAGGTAAGTATGCCTAGCTCCTTAACATTCACTAAACGGAATTTTCTCCTCATTCGCTAGAATAGTACCTTTACTGAACTGGCTCGTTGACTGATTGTTTTTGCATCCTCAGTAGAGCTGATGTGAATAGCAACAAACTTGAGTTTGATACAACATTTCCCAACCAGTGCTATTGCTTATTCAACTGCGTTATGTAACGGCCATCACAATATTGCAGGCAGCGGCTTTGATTCTGCGAAACATGGTATCCCAACGTCAGCAACTTTTTTGACGTATAGGCAAACGTAATTATTATGCCTTCTATTAAAACTATGTTTTGATTAGTAGAAAATATTATATCGTAAGAAAGAGTGAAGTGTGGGTTGTATTTATATATATATAAATCATTACACTATCTAGTGAAGGCGAAGCTGTGTATAGTTTATGAGGTAAAAATCAATCCATATTTTCTGACAGAAGCATCGTTAGGCCTAGTGACGTGTTCAGCTGACTGGCTCAGGATAATCTCCAGACTTAAAATTCAATCAACTTTGAAAATTCAGTCGAAAAAACATCATTACTCATACAATTTAAATTTACTTCACACTAAAACTTGGTGAAACTGAGAAGATAAATGCATCAAGAGAATGCGGAACGTCATAGATGAAACTTTTGAAAGATTTATAATGTCTATTAAAAAAAATAATGTAATTTATTTGATAATCAGTCCTCATCTCATTACCGGTGAGATGAGGACTGATAATATACCCCCGGGAAATCTACATACATAAACAGGCGTACTTAATCTTCGAGTTAAATCACCTGAATATAATCACTCTTACATTGGCTGAGAAAGCAGTTAATAATCTACAAAATTACTTTATAAATTGACATTAAATGCAATTCCTTACAATTATATCTAACAACATTAAAAATATAATTATTAAAAAGGTAAGGCAATTATGGCAAAAAAGGAGTAAGCCTTGAAGACTATTCAGAGTAATTATAAAAGGTGCCAAATCCAGAAGACTATAATACCACCGACTCAAAACAAATATTTGTGTTTATAGATATAGGAATATTTCAGTTGATCCTATCCTAGCCAATAGTACGAACATTTAAGCTGGTCCCAGCCTAGCTAATATTACGAATATTAAATAGATCGGTTAAGCATTAATACTGATCACGCCGAATCAACTGCGCAGCAGGCTTAGTGTAATACCGTACCTGTTTTACAAGCCTCACGTTAGGCCTAGACTTTATATTGAAACTCATACTGCCGTACCAGCTTGATGAACAACATTCAAAAGATATCAAAACTTTACAGCCCACGAGTTATCGAGGACAGCTTGGTTAGAGGGCAAACATATTGTGCTAGGCTATATTTACGACTTGTGGAAACTGAAATTATATTGTACAAATTTTAGATTCATCCGAGATTTAGTTCACCCGTTGATCGGTATTCAATTGAGAGGGGACGTGACAGACAGACAGGCAGACAGACACACAGACCTGCACCAACCCCACAGGACAGGACGGTGCAGGTGGTGGTGCCCCTCCCTGCATGCCATCCTCGTTTAGACTTATTGTCATACCGGATGTACGCGTCGACATCCCTCCCGTTTTCTTTCTGAGCGCAAACTTTGATCGCGTAGTATGACATGACAAAAAACCGGCTATGCATGTTGATATGACACTAGTAATCGTAGACTTCTCGTCGTGGCACTACTGTCAGTATGTTTGTCGACATGACACCACTGTCAGTAAGTTTGTCGACATGACACCACTGTCAGAAAGTTTGTCGACATGACACCACTCTTGGGAAGCTTTTCGACATAGAACATCAATGACAGTAAGCTTGCCGGCAAAATACAAAATTGACAGTAAGCATGTCAGCATACGACATACCTGACAGTAAGCGTGTTAACATAATACATCATGATAGTACGCTTGATTTTATAAAAATAATGTACATTTGCCATACTCACCTGCAGTCAATTGCACAGTATCTCAAAACTTTAATGATTATCATTCAAAATTGCGCTCAACTGAGGCACGATTGCAACATGCTTGTCTGAAGCTAAATAGATACAGTAAAATTATTAATGGTATGAGTCAATTTTACAAGGATTCCATCTCTCGTTTCCCAAAGAATCTTTAAGGATCTGACTATAACCTTTGATTGTTTGTAAGCAGCCTGAGAACAATAATAAACCAAGATTTCCAAGAACGCTTCGTAGATGTGAGGCCAAGTGAAATATACACAAGTTTTTCCAACTATCATCACACTACCGTGCAAGAAGAGACACATATTTGTGGATTATTCACAAAACATTTTCCGACTTCTATGTTACTACTATTCGGTTGTTGCAGGCTCAGGGATTTTGCATTACCTGTTGATGTAGACTTAACCAAACGTAAACTGTCAGGAAATCTATTTGCACACCCTGCATCACTATGATGGAATGCAAACAAAATTGAACATTTATAAATAACTATTATAAATGTTAAAAAAGTATAAATACTTTATGCAAAATTATATAATACAAAACATCTGAATAATCCCAAGTTGCCTACCGAAGGTCAAGCATGCATGTGGCAGTAGTAAATTTTCCTCCACTACCACCTACTGGATGGGTGTAGGCTGCATGATAAGCAAATGAAAGATCATTCTAGTTCTCGGGGACAGGAAGCTTGTGTATATATAACTTAGGCTTGTATCGAGGACCCTCCCTCCCCGATCGACCTACTTACCCTCCCAAGGATGCAACCCCATAACAGTTGCCTAAATCTCAGGTACCTACTAACTGCTAGGTGAAAGGAAACGCGCCCAACTATTTCTGTCCTGCCCAGGAAACTGAGTATCCCCGGTTGTGAGTCGAGAGCCCACTGTACTTTGACCTTAATTCTTGCATCGCATGCAACAAGTCCACTACAAAATGAATTGTTGTATATAATCATCACTGGGTCCAGCACCCGAACCCATTACGTGACTAACATTTATGCTAATGGACTACTTCATAGGGTTCCATGATTAACTTAAAAACACTCGTTCAAACCTCTCAGCATCTTTCCTTTTTATATACACAATGAAGTTTGTTGTTTTTATGGCTCAACTTAAAACAGGAGATAAGCATTAAGATTAGTGAGAACACTATCAGAAGCTCCTCGAAGAAGCGAGGAACGACATTTGAGCCTATGATCTACAGGCTACAGAGCCCATATTGCTGTGCCTGTGAAGGTGACGCTTCTATCTCGAATACAGTAACATCACTTTCTCACTTTTTAACTCTTTTTGTTATAGATAAGATAGCGAGGAGAATGTGTAAGCATTTTACAAGTGGGCAGGTGTGCATGCGTTCTTGGGCGTGGGTATGTCAACGTGTTCTTGCCCACGGGTAGGTTCACCTGTAATTGTGTGTGGGTAGGTTCACCTGTCCTCGCGGGTGCGTAGGTTCACTTGTCCTTGTGCGTAAGTTGGTATGCCACGTGTTTGAGTAAATGATATTATATTTTCAATATTTTTTTTAAATCTTCGTTTGGGCACGTGTGGTCAAATACCATCCTGTCTACTTGAAAGCTGCCCATGTCGCTCATTGTTCCATAGTTAATTCTTCAAATCTTAAATATGAACTGGCCTTTTACTTAGCCTTGAGTGACGTTGCCAAATGTATCCGGGGGGATAATTTTAATTAAATATATTGGGGAAGTGCACAGAATTTGGATATGAGATGAAATGTTAGTATAGGTTTGGGAAGGTGTAAGTTAGCTAAAGTTTGGTTAGGTTAAGTTAATTAGGTTAGGGAATGTAATATTTCCATTAGAATACAGAACTGCGTACTCGGCAACTTGTATGTAATGTCACTAACCTCTATTTTCGGGAATAAAAACTGGGTACGTCATTATGATATGATATCCTGTATTGAAATGCGTAGTACCCTAGTGACCTCGATATCACACGCACTTATGATAAACAATTATGATTAATACTATCTATATCGAAGTATGCAGCTAAGATATCAACCCAGGAAATACAGTAAGAAATATTATTGATGTATAGATTCAAAGTTGAGTGTATTATTAAATGAATACCTTCGAGATTATAAAAAAAACAGCCTTGAAGAGTGCGTATTCTCAAAATTTGGCACAATATGCGTATACACTACATGTAGTGTATACGCATACACTACATGTAGTGTATATATATACACTACACAACCCCTTTCTTTGATAACATTAATTCGAATATCGCCTCCATGGAATATTATTCATGCAACGTAACTTAATAAACGCATTTTTCCTGAGAATTTATGAATAATCTCCGGTGTCGACTAGTTTAGCGTGGTGATGAAACCCCCAGGCCGGCCTCACCGTGCAACAAGTCTACACAAAAGTTTACGCACATACCGGACCCAAGCGTATGACTTCGTCCGAATCTTCCTAACTTATAGAAATACAAAAGACACAATTTAAGTGATGTTATTTGTATAAAATTTAATTTGTACGTTGGTACTATGAACAAAAAAAAAACCTGGAGCATTCATTGTGGGTCATGGCTGCTCCCACATCAGTGTTTCCTGTTGGCTTCTAACGCAAACTTTGAGGGTTTTAATCTTCGCTTACGCACTCGCGCGCCATAAGTGTTGATTGTCAACTGATATACAAGTGTTACTGGCTACAATGAGAGGAACAACACCCATTGTCTCAGAATTTAGGATGTCACATTGAATATTTGATTAGGATGCCGTACGACAGTGTCTACACATCTACACCTACAATCCACGTCTCTGCCAGACGAAAAACTTGCACACACTGAAAGCTATGTTTTAAGTGTTTTCGTATCAGTGATTAGTATTAAATGTCGGCATACACAATCTAGCTTTAAAGCTGGAACTAACTAATGCCAGGAGCGCGTTTATACAAATATTTTTGAGTGAAAAATAGTGATGAATGGTACGGAGGTAAAGTTTCATTCATATCCCCCCCCCCACGCACACCTCCCCCGCCCCCTGCTTCACCCTGTTATTCATTTTCAGGTAGTTGTCCAGGCATAACTATTGCACATGGCAGAGCTCCGAGTCACTACACGACACGTCCTAAGCCCTCCACGTATCCAATTTTAGCATCACTGCGGCATCAACACACTTCCAGATGGGTGTATCGGGCCCCCCTCCCCCACCACAACCACGCTTCGACAACCGGCAAATTTTAACCACGTTACCAATCAGTTATCCACACCAGCATGTTCCTACCTCACCACACGCGGAGATCTCGTCGTATTGAGAGTAATCCCATCAGAATAGCGACGATAAACAGGAGGAGACGGGAGATATATGGAGTCCAAATGTGGATTGGAGCCTGCCTGGTGCTTCTCGTCTAGCTTGGCCCGACACTGTCCGAAGTTGCCAGCTTTAAGCACGTGGCACTCCTAGTATGCTTCATTTCGCGATAAATGCGAGGGAGTTCATCATGCTATCGCGGTGTCGGTGCGGGGTTGATGGAACTTTAGGTGCGCGTATTTGCTAAGTTAAATTGAAAGCCTTGTGTGTTTGTAGGTGGCGATAAATATATTATATTAGGGACTGATGTCATCTCCTCCCCCACGTGGCCCGCATGCCGACAAAACTCACTGGTTATCGTTCTCTTCCCATCAGTGTGTGTTTTCTTCAGTTTATATATAAATTCCATTTATTTAGTCATTATGATACACTCATACTTCGTTTATTATCTTTTTTGTCGTGAGTTTCGTTTTAACTATCAAAAGAAAGTGCGATTAGTTTTAACTTCAGAGAAATAATAACATGAGCGATGTATTAAAGAAAATAACGTTCATAAGAGATTGTGAATATCTGCCAACTGTTGCTTCCTAAGTCTGTCAAGCATATAACGTCCACGCCTTGAGTTTGCTGTGAGTTTGCATGCTGGAGACACTGGTAGTGGACTGTACTCAACATACTGATGTAATTACTGACTGGTAGTATGCTAAAGAACTCAAATCATTTATTTGTATTTAGAGGAAGCAATTGGATCAGTGCAAGATTTCTGTTTCATTGAAAAGTAATTTTCGTTCCACTGAAACTAGGTTTCGATACTCTTATAATATTAAGTAATAATTGTATTCATACATTGGACAATTTCAAGTGGTTACATGGTGGGTAAAGTTTGTTTATTATAAAAGACACTATTTAACTCTATTGAATGATGAGTAATATTACAATTAAAACTAAAGTGGCATTAAAAAAAAATTCACATTTTAATATTTACCTGAGGGCCACTAAGACTCTAGTGGAATCGACGAGGACAGGAAGCCAGGGGCTTGTCAAAGGCACTCCCATTTGTCGTGAAGATTATTTTAAACCAACTTAATACCGCATACAGGAAATTATATATTTTTGTGTGTGACGAAGAGAATGCGTAGTTGGATAATTAGATAGGTGCCCGCGCCAGACACTTCATCATAAGCCACGTTAGCTAATTGACCGATGATAAGCCTGACAGGCCTCCTATTCCTGACAATGTAGTGCCATTAAGAGCAGTAGATTGTGAGGCGACAGATAAGGAACACTCAGTAACATCACCGAATGACCTTTGGCCAAGGAGCCAATCCAAAACTATTCAAGAAAATAATAACAATCTCGTTACTACTGATTTATAGCGTTGTTACACAGGGGGAATGTATAGATTGTGCAACCCATTTGGTTCACTGAGTGGCTTAATTATCGCTACATTTGTTATAGTAATCAATACGTCTCTTTGAATTTTGCAGCCCGTCCTCATAAGCATATGCCATATGCTAGTTAAATCCAGGAACAATGTCATAATTTGTACCTGGATTGTACCTGAATGAGGTTCTATGAGTTCTTCTACTCCCTAAGCCCGGTGCTGGGCACGGCTTAACGTCAAACAGAAATATGTAATGCATGATTAATTTTCTGTATTTGCACAGAAAATATGCTAACTATGCCAACTACTGAAATACTTTGATATGATTGGTTTAATCTATGTTGATGATTTCATTAAATGGTTGATGATTGCATTGGACTATGTTAATGATTGCACTAGACAATGTTAATGATAGCATTATACTAAGCTAATGATTACATTATAATTATGTTAATATTACGCGTGGCGGGGAAAAAAATTGAAGGCAAGAACAAGTTAGGAGAGTCTGAAAATAATGTTGACTGTTAAACGCGGCGACCAGGAACGTCGGTGACATTAAACCAGGGAGCAACTCGCGTTTACTGCCGGAAATGCGAGTCCCGGCGTGTCTAATCTAGTCTTGCTGTCTCATTTTAACGTGTCCAAGACTGTTTTGTTCAGGGTATGTCCGAATACGTTGTTCTGGTTTGGGTACGTTCTGAACATTCCCCGAATGTTAAGGATACGTCTGAATGCCTCCACGACTGTTTTGGGTGCGTCTGAATGCATTAACAACTGTTTTGAGTACGTCTGAACATGTGCACAAATGTTTTGGGAATGCCTGAAGTTCAGGCATTCCCAAAACACTCCATTACATCATTACATTGCTAGATCCAAATTGCTGAAAGTAGCGAGCTGACGGTCTAAAAGTAGCGAATTTGCAATAAGATCAGCCTAATGTATTGTTTAGTGACTGATACGGGTTTCAAAGTAACATATTTTGATATACAGAGTACACTACACGATTTTAATTGTTTTATTAATATTATCTCTGTATATATATTTAAAAAATATGATAATAAGATAACTTACCATTATTTGCTGTATGAAGCATAATGGGTGTGGAGTCCTTCCACGTCTTCACAGTCGAAGATTATCAAATGATCTTCGTCTGCATCCATCAACCTCGTTCTTGTATATTGCAGACTTCATATTTAAGCATTGACATGGGTGGTTCAAATGATGAGCAACAAGTTCCGTTTTCTTCAAGATATGTAATGATTCTCAAGATTGATGTCAAATACTCAAGTCCCATTCTATTTCTCATTTTAGTTTTCTCAGATTTACTGTCGAAAATACCCGTTCACCCAGGGCATTACTGCTTGGTAAGCTGTATATTTTCAATGCCAACTCAACGAGGTCAATCGATATGGGATCGCCAGCAGCGTTCATAATAATTATTGTCTTGGTCCAAAATGATCGATCAGATGTTGGAATTTGTCCCTTCACAAATGTTGGACAGTCGCAGAAAAACACTGGTTAACAGTAGGCGCCACTGACGTTCAATTTCACTAAGCTTAGATTGGTCAGCTAGTACTAATGGAAGTTCTGAAAGGGTGGCCGTGTGTGCTAAGGCATATGCTAGGTGACAGATTTTTCACCCTTTTGAAAGTGTTCAGCATTACTTAGAATATGAGAAAGAAGCGTATTTGTAAAACTTTCACCAAAAAATTAATGGCATCTTTTTTAATATTTTGAAACTTTTCCTGGTTATAAAACTTGTTATGTATGTTTAGGTGCCAGAAAGTGTGTGAAAATTTGTAAGCAAA
>WNGS01165318.1:6699525-6722925 GCA_020271785.1 Procambarus virginalis | reverse complement strand
ACTAACACTTGCCATCCCAGCAGGTGTGTTTCTTGAGCGGGAAAGCAAAGTCAGTATAGATGAGCAGCTGGTTTCCTGCTTGCCACATGCCTATATCAACCTGTTATCTCCTGTAATACATCGCATTTTGACGTCACAATCCTCAACAGGCAAAATATGATGTGCTGTAAATCACAGTGTTAGTTTAGTTCATTATTGTGCACCCCATACCCATCTTGAAGGGCGGTAGTGGAAAGGTTTACATATTCACATAAGGGCTCAGGACTGGACACCCACTAACTCAGTTACATTAGGTTAGGTTTGCGCGTGTTTTTAGTACAACATTTTCTGACGTTGCGGCAACTCAAGAGAACGGGGTGGTATTATACAAGGCGGGTTTTCCCTCCCTTGAGAATGGGAGAGAGAGAGAGCGACGAGAGAGAGAGAGGAGAGGAGAGAGAGATAGAGAGAGAGAGAGAGAGAGAGAGAGAGAGAGAAGAGAGAGATGAAGAGACGAGAGAGAGAAACAAAGATCATAGTGAGCCAAACTGATAAAAACGATTAACAAGGCAAACCAACAGGGAAAGATAAAGAATGGGAACGGCGAGCAAAAGGTGACAGGCAGAAATGGAAGAACCAGGTACAAAAACACCTGATAAAGTTGTTCTCAAGCAGTCTGGAGAGGCGTTAGGACCAAGGGGAGAAGGTGGGATAGGTAGAATGGGAGACGGGGAGATAACAGTGGAGGGTTTAGGGTAAGAAAAAGTCAGGTCAAGTTTAATTAAACTAGGTAGGCTTAGATAAGGTTAGCTGGACAGATTGAGTTAGGTTAGAGTAGGTGCTTAGGATAGGTTAGGCTAGGACAGGTTAGGTATGATTTTAATACCGCGTAAAATTCATTAATAAATTGTATTATATACGAAATGACGTGTATCTGCTGACAAGTTGAGATAAGGTTGAGAGATAAGTGCCCAGGCACCCAGTGGTCGCTTCATGCCCACAGCCAACACCTGTCACGTGTCTCCCCCACACCAACACCTGTCAGTGTCCCCCCACCCAACACTGTGTCCCAACCCATTCTTCCCACAACACCTGCATCCCACAAACGCGTGTTCCCCCCGCACCAACACCTGTCAGTGTCCCCCCACCACACCGTCAGTTCCGCCAACTTTGTCCCCACACCAAATGTCAGTGTCCCCCCGCACACAACACCTAGTGTCCGAACCTGTCAGCCCCCCACACAACAGGTGTTGTATGTTGTTCATTGAATACAAGCCACATCGAACCCAAGACGATTTCGTCAATGGATTTTACAGCCTACCTAGCCTTATGCACACTGAAATATTATAATAATACGATCTATGAACAAAATATTTGAAGCATGACAATGGGATCAAACCAGCGTAATGAGGGCGCATGCGGGGTGCCCCAGGACGCTGCATGGTCGCCGTCGTCCAAAATTTTCTCCTACTTACCAATAGGCCTACACTAACCTGCCAGGGTGAACAAGGCATCAGATGAAATTTTGACGTGCCCAACCGTTTCTGTCCCGCCCAGAGTTTAAGTGCTGAACTACAAGAACGTAAGCTTGTCACTTAAGTAAGGAGATAAAGTAATTGTCAGACTGTACCAGCACATGTGGGTGGTGTCACGCTCGTGTGTGTGTGTGTGTTGTGTTGTGTGTGTGTGTGTGTGTGTGTGTGTGTGTGGTGTGTGTGTGTGTGTTTGTTGTGTGTTGTGTGTATTGGTGTGTGTGTGGTACATCCAATTGTTGATCAACCGGTAAAGGTACACCGTATTTCCTTACATTTTTTCATTCATTTCCTTTCCTAACTTCCATTTCCTACTTTCTCTCACTTAAATAGGCTGGCAGCTACACCCAACCACACTAAAGCCAGTGACATACAACACCAAAGCCAGTCACACCCAACTTAACAACACCACCCACCCAATTCACCAATAGTACAACAACCCAAACCAGCCACACCCCCAATTCAACCAAGCCAGTCAACCCAACTCACATAAACCCAGCCACACCCAATTCAACCAAAGCCGCCCATGGCACCAAGTCGGCGGTTTCAAGCCATACGCGAAAGGGCTTACCAGCTGACTGCGAACTAGGATGGAAATTGTGAGGCGAGCGAGCTTTAACGAGTTGCTGGGGGCAGTGGAATTGCCCCGAGAGTAGTTGTTATTGGGGTGTTTGGTGGCCAGGAGCGGATGGAGGTGCTCTTGTGTAAAAAAAATGTTTTTGCTGCAGCTAGGTTGGTAGTGGAAAGGGTTTATAAATGGTAAAGTAGTTTGTACAGAATTGCCGGCCGAGGGTCGTGGCAAGAGTGGCGGGAGTAAGAGTACTGATCATACCAGTTCTCGCCCTCAAACAGGTAGATGTAATATTGATAGTGATATTAGCAGTACTCTTAGCAGTAGTAGTGCAGTCGACGTAATATAATTTGCAACAGTAGTAACAGTAGCAGCAACACTGGTGGCAGAAGCAACAGTAGCAGCAACAATGGTGGCAGTAGTAACAGTAGGCAGCAACACTGGTGGCAGAAGTAACAGTAGCAGCAACACTGGTGCAGAGTAACAGTAGAAGCAACAATGGTGGCAGAAAGTAACAGTAGCAGCAAACAATGGTAGCAGAAGCAACAGTAGCAGCAACAATGGTGACAGAAGTAACAGTAGCAGCAACAATGGTAGCAGAAGCAACAGTAGCAGCAACAATGGTGGCATGTAATCAACATACCAGCGTGCATTAGTGAATGCGTGTGAATACGCTAATTCGACATCATCACTCAACTCGCCACATGAGCCCAGAAGATTGGGTTCTGCCTCACCCATCCTACCCACAGAGGCCCTCGGGTACAATACCCTCCTCGGCTTATTGAGTCTTGAATCGCAGCCAGCAAAAGAATATGCAAAATATTGATTACGATTTAAGTTACAGGTTTTTGCTTTGCATGTGTGTATTGTTTGATTTCTATACTCATTGTGCTTATGGGGTCGAGATTTACACACAACAGAGGTCCTATCCACGGATTAAAAAATAATTAGAGATAGAGTAATGCAGAAGATGTACAGTAACCATAACACAGCAGTTGCAACATGGTCTGGGTTAGTACAAGAATTCAACCCGCTAGGAATCACTTATTTTGATGAAAGTGAGAAGTGGAACAACAGAAATACACTTACATGGGCATCAGGCTTGGATACCATATGTGTGCATGGGAAATGGGTTTACAGGTTCCAGCAGATGAGAGGAAATGTCAGCACCGAAGAAATGCCCGACAGACCACTGGACCATTATCTACCACAGTGCACAGTTACTAACTAAATAAGAGTGCAACCGGGATTTAACACAACATAAGAAGTTGTCAGACATTGGACAATCTTCCTGAAGCGACCATACTAGCCATACATGCTCATACACCACCTAAGTAATACATAAACGAGAAACGAGTAACAATAAGTGGGCAGTCAGAGGCATCAGGGGCTGGGCAGGAATATCCCTGAACAAAACTCTTTTGTCCCGATTTCAATCAGTAAATGTACAGGTTCCCAAGTTCACTGGACTTTTGAAGCACTCAACTGGTGTGAATTTTCTAGAGGAATGATTAATGGGAATTCTAGTTAAATGAAATCCATTTAATTCATATTTTCTCGTGTCCATTCGTTGAAATATTTGCTTAAAAGTAAACTATTTTAAGTAGGCTATTGGCCTGCTAGTTGCCTGGCGTCGCTGGCCACGGCGGGAAGGTCACATATTGCTGCCTGTTCTCTTGATTTTGATTTTCCATAACACACCCACACAACCCACCTAACAACTTCCAATGCATAGAAAACGTGTGCATCTTTGTGAGCTGCTACTTTTCATAATACTTTGTAATTTGTACGTTGGAGACCAGAACGTACAAAATGAGACGTATTAGTTGAGAGGATGAGTTGCATAGTGCCCCATAATGTCCAGGCGTGGTTTTATCGCTTGTTTCTAAGTACCGATGTCTGGTAATTGTCGGCAGTTGTGTAGTGCCCTTCTCTTCTCTTTCTTGATAGTAGGTGCAATTTGCATGAAGGGTTCGCCCTCCCGATGACTGCACCAGTACAGATGTAGGTAACGCCTGGATGTGGAGAATAATAAGAGGTTCAAAAGTGCTCGTTGTGCTGAGCCGTAGAGAAAGAAGCGGCTAATTAATTTACAAGGTCAGTATGGAGTATACCACAACGCGCTGGGACCCAGTGGATACAAAGTACAGAACACGGACTGAAAGTCAAGGCACACAACCATACGCCTGACGTGCCCACAGCAGACATAACAGACGGGGAGACGAGGGCAAGCAACGCCACACCTACTCATACTTCTCCGGAAAGTCCGCCACCGCAAACCAGAGACAATATGCCTTCCAAAGGCACTCCATATGAGGACTGACAGGCGCACGAGGACGCGCTATAAAGTCTGGAACCCCGGACATAAAAACACGTACACGAGGTACCCAAATAATGGACGGGCACAGAGAGATCGTCAACGCCGCTCCCACTGTCAAGGGATCGTCAAGGCCCCGGTCCACATTACCATCCGCGCTACCCACCACAGGAGGAGAGACCACCCTCCACTGCGGGGAACCCCCTGCAGGAGTTCAGAGGTCAGCGGAGAGACATTGTCACCGTTGGCAGCAGCAGGCACGTGAACCCCCTTCACCACCGTCACAGGCGACACCACCGCCCTGGGTACCACCCCACAGACTCGCAAGTATCAAACTCACCCACATCGACCCAGTCAGGAATAGTGAAACGCTGCGAACGCTTGGAACCCGGCTGCACATCGTCAGAGCCGGAGGCAGAACCTGATTCACGGGAAGCACAGGAGAGGCGCACTTTAGCACGACGCAAGACGTCAGCAGCCACGACGACAGGGGGACCGGTCCCAACACAGCAGGAGGCCCCACCTCCACATCACCCTCCAGCACAGCCGGGACAAGCAGCGGGGACGAAGAGACAGAATCCACAGGACAAGGCAGATGAACAGGCGCAGAAGACGAAGAAGCTGGAGACGGAGAGGGAGCACGCGGGAGATCTACAGCGGCACCAGGAACGCCACAAGCAGCAGTAACACCCAACCCGAGGATGGCACAATCACCGGAGCACAAGCCCCACCAGGAGCAGGCGCACCGCCTGACACAGGGCACGTCACATTAGTCAAGGGCACGTCCACAAATGCATCCACCGGGTCCTCCTCCAACCCGTCCTCGCAAATTCGTATAGTCAATATTGACTTATTAGTTACCTGCATAGGTGACATACTAAACATAATAGTTTCCCTTGAAAAGCTTCATAGAAAACACTGACCTTACCTAACCTACTTAGTATGTTAAAGTAAGCATCTTATAGCTTCGAGCTTCGTAATTACAATTGTTACTTAACCTATTATAGGTATAGGTTAGGTAATAATTGTAATTACGAAGCAATAAGATGCTTATCTTAACATACTAAGTAGGTTAGGTAAGGTCGGTGTTTTCTATGAAGCTTTTCAAGGGAAACTATTATGTTAAGTATGTCACCTATGCACTTATTTAATAAGTCAATATTGACTATACGAATTTGCGAGGACGGGTTGCAACCTCCACAGCCAACGACGGGAAATCTTCCTCACGAAAGAGATTCACTTGGGGGACGACAGCGGTCGTGCAGGCAGCAACTAGGTGGCCTGACAAACCACAACGAAAACACGTGCGAGGCTGACGGGTATAATATACCCGGATATAATACCCCATAAGCCGCACCGAGGACGGGATATCCGACCGCAGCCACATCCCCAGAGTGCGGATACTAGTCTGGACGCCCTTAAGCTTCCCGGAGGAAACCATATTGAGCCTCACACTCACGACAGCACCATACTGCCCAGAGTATCGTTGCAGTAGCTCCTCCGGGAATTCAAGGGACGCACCATGTACGCTGACGAAGGTAAGGGCCCCACTGCGTTTCGAGATGATCACGGTACCAGCAGCGTCTGGCAGGGGTAAGGACTGCTCCTCATAACTGCGTATAAACGCCCTGTAGTCATCCCCATGCACAAACTTCACAATAGCTCGATGCGAAGGCACCAATTCCACACCATAGATCGCCCCCACGGAGGCACGCAGCATATCACACATCACTAATTCCACGGCTGGGTAATTGGTCCTGCCAGTAAATTCGGTGGGATGCTTGGGTTGGTATGTTTCTGGTTAGGAAACTATTTTTTTTTTTACGGAGAAACGAATTGAGGAAAATGGCTGAGGTTATCTGACTTGAGACTTAAGGTTGACGGGCCAGGATTTATCCAGCATTTGTACAAACACATACAAAACTTACATCTTTCATTAATTATGGTGGCTTTGTTTACTTGTATGAAAGTTTACGAGTTTGGAAACTCCACAACTCCATAACCTTATTATTGTTATAAACAACCTCCTAGTGCTTCGAGGCTCATAAACCGTTTAATAAATGTAAACAAAGCTGACATAATTAAGGAAAGATAATCATTTATTATAATGATTATAATAAATTACAATCTTTCCTCAATCAATCATATTTTATTTTTTTCAAATATAAATTAATATTCAATATATATTAATTAATATTATAATATATTATAACTGTTACTGTTACTGTTACACACGACTCACAACTGATTTAACGGGGTGAGAATAGCTTGAGCTACCTCATCCCTTTGTGTGTATTTTACCTCAATAAACTTATTTCAATTTCAATTTCACAACTGATTTCGGTCGAACACTTCCGGAACAAGTGCTTCACTGACGAATTTCGTTCGAACCACAACGCTATAAATGCTTCACCCACGTATATTACAATACAAATAATCGCCAACAGAATCTTAACACCTAACCTAACCTAACCTATGTCTACATATGTACGTTATGCTAATTATTATAATATTAATTATATTGAGAAAATTCCCGTTTGAATGAACAGCATGTACAAATTTATGAATGCGCGTGTGGGGTCGACCGCTGGATGGAATGGACTTGAGTCGAGGACGGGTCGTGTGTAAACCGTTTTTCATTCATAAACAGCTGGGGGTTTGGCGGGTGGATGGAATCACTTTTGGGTCTTTGTTTAGAGGACGGGATGATTTGTTAAACAGTTTATGAGCTCCGAAGCACTACGAGGTACAGGTTTCGTAAGTGGTTGCGTAAATGCTTGATGAATCCTGCCTAAGCCATCGAGTCCCCCGTGTTGTTGCTGTTATAGATTCAGCTCCTCGGAACAAGTTCCAAGTAGCACGGGCATGGTGAGCCCGACTTACGGCACGGGAGCGAGGCAAGTAGCACGGCTAGGTGAGCCCGTAACTTACCTGGCACGGAGCGAGGCAAGTAGCACGGGCTATGGTGAGCCCGTAACTTACCTGGCACGGGAGCGAGGCAAGTAGCACGGGCTATGGTGAGCCCGTAGGGGACTTACTGGCACAGAGCGAGGCAAGTAGCACGGCTATGGTGAGCCCGTAGGGACTTACTGCACAGGAGCGAGGCAAGTAGCACGGGCTATGGTGAGCCCGTAGGGGACTTACTGGCACAGGAGCGGTGCTCTCTGCGCCCACCGGTGATCGGTGGCTTTTCTTAGCCGTTGGAGAGGAGACAGGGAGAGGCTTCGGTCGTAAGCTTGTGTGTCCCCAAGAGCGTGGTGTGATCAACAATGTTGTGTGAGGCTCAGGGGTTGTGTTGTGGCTGTACTCAGGTCCCGGACGCTATGGGGTGAGACCAGGAGCTGGAGTGCCACTGTAAGACTGACAGCCTACACGTAGTTAACTCCAGTGGAGTTAACGCTGCCTTAATCGCTGAGACGCTGCCTTAATCGACTGAGCTACAACATGGTCAAAAGAGTTGAAACCGAAGTTCTACTGAACTTACTGGATCCTGCAGCCTCTCCGAGACACAAACCAGGGTTTTACACAACTCCCCCATGCACTCGAGCTATGTCGAGTGCCGTTCTCCCTCTTCGCCCTTACTCCATTACACACAGAAGTCACAATAGCGTGATGCATCAAATGAAACCTGGTTTGTGATGCGGAGAGGCTGCAGGATCCATTAAGTCAGTAGAACTTCGGTTTCAACTCTTTTGACCATGTCGTAGCTCAGTCGATTAAGGCAGCGTCTGGGATGCTCCCGGATTAGGTTCGAATCCTCGTCACGGCCCTTGTGGATTTGTTCAACAACCTTGTTACCGAAACAGTATATGCCCAGATCTTTCCTAAATCTAAACTTCTCAAATTTATACTCATTGTTTCGTGTTCTGTCTTGTGTCGATACTTTTAATACCCTATTAATATCCCCTTTGTTATGCCCATTCATCCGCTTGTAAACCTCTACCATGTCACCCCTAACTCTTCGCCTTTCTAGTGAATGCAATTTAAGCTTTGTTAATCTTTCTTCATATGACATGTTTCTAATTTGGGGGATTAACTTTGTCATCCTACGCTGGACACGTTCAAGTGAAGTTATATCCATTCTATAGTACGGCGACCAAAACTGAACTGCATAATCTAAATGGGGCCTAACTAGAGCAAGATATATAGCTGAAGAACAACACCAGGTGTCTTGCTACTAACGCTTCGATTAATAAATTCCAGTGTCCTATTTGCCTTATTACGAACATTCATGCATTGATTTTTTGGTTTTAAATTCTTACTAATCATAACTCCCAGATCCCTTTCGCAATCCGACTTCGCAATCTCAACACCATCTAGCTCGTATCTTGTAACTCTATCATCATTACCTAGCCTCAGAACTTTATATTTATCAGCATTAAACTGCATCTGCCAATCTTTTGACCATTTCAAAACCCTATTTAGATCAACTTGAAGTGATAGTGAGTCTTCTTCCATGTTAATTTTCCTACCGATTTTTGTATCATCGGCAAATTTGCAAATGTTATTACTGAAACCTGAATCTAAATCATTTATATATATTATAAACAACATAGGCCCAGGACAGAGCTTTGAGGCACTCTGCTTAAAACATATCCCCCTCTGACTTAACCCCGTTTATACTAACTCTCTGTTTCCTTTGGAATAGCCATGTCCTAATCCAGCATTAATATAGCATCGCCAATACCATGAGCCTTTGTCTTTTTAATCAGTCTTTCATGTGGCACTGTATCAAAAGCTTTGCTAAAGTCAAGGAACACAACATCACAATCCTTACCACTATCAACTGCCTCAACTATGCTGTAAAAAAAAAGATAGCAAATTTGTTAAATATGAACGGCCATTTGTAAAACTATTTTGCGACTCATTTATTAATTTATGTGTTTCAAGATGAAGATGAATTGTATTTGCAATTATTGATTCAAGTAACTTTCCCACAATAGACGTTAGGCTAATTGGACGATAGTTTGACGCTAGTGATTTATCTCCTTTCTTGAAAATTGGTACCACATTAGCAACCTTCCATGACTTTGGCACTCTACCTGACTCTATTGATTTATTAAATATGGTAGAGAGTGGCTCGCAAAGCTCCTCTTTGCTTTCTTTAAGCACCCTAGCAAACACTTCATCCGGCCCTGGGGATTTGTTTGGTTTGAGTTTTACTATTTGTTTAATTACATCCTCCCTGGTAACTGCTAAACTAGTCAACCTGTCCTCGTCCCCACCCACATAGACTTATTCGGCTGAAGGCATATTGTTAAGTTCCTCTTTAGTAAATACAGATATTAAATATTTATTAAAAATACTACTCATCTCCTCGTCATTATCCGTTATTTGACCTTTCTCAGTTTTTAATGAACCTATCCTTTCCCTAGTCTTTGTTCGATTAGTATTTGATCTATTAAATTTGTTTGGTATACTACGTTCCTGTGCTTTGCTTAGAATATTTTTAAATAAGTTACATTTATATAATTTTAGGAAAACTCAGATTTCTTATTACTTAATGCCCCTGTTCAGCTAGCAGTAAGTAGGTACCCAGAAGTTAGTCAGCTTGTTGTGGGGTTGCATCCTGGGCGGGGTTAGTAATTAGATCCCTTACCTCGATATAAGCCTAACATGTACTGTAAATATATACTGGCTGCTGTCCCCGACACAATGAATTGTTAACTGCCCGAAACGCTTTGCATAATAGTGGCTTTAGGCTTTGTATGTACTATCTCTATCTATAAATCCATCAATGTTTGTATCTCACCTTGTATGTATGTATTTTACCTGAATAAACATTTGATTTGATTTGATTTGAACTACAAGTAAAAATAAAAATAAACCAACAGAATTCATTATTGGACATTACAAGCTATTATTATTATTATATTATTATTATTATTATTATTATTATTATTATTATTATTATTATAATTATTTATTATTATACAACTTCACTGTTGATACCTACACCAAGGTATTTGTTGTCCCCCAAATTGTAGTGCTCTGAGTATTGACACTGATAGAGTAAGGGCCATTATGTTATCTTGTGATGATAGATAAGTTCTGAATTTTGACAGTAAGATAAGACCACAGTTGAAGCTTTTAATAGCGTAATGCACAAGTAGAACTTGCAGTCATGTTTTTGGTATTTGTACCAATAGCCTACAGATGTCAGCAACATAGCATGTGACAGCATTATTAGCATAGCAGGTGACAGCCTCATCAGTATAGCAGATGACAGCTTCGTTATGTGTATGAATATCTGTTATAAATTTATGCATTAAAGTAGGGTATTAATGTATGGGGGACAAATACTTCACCCTGAATATATAGACAGAAAAGGGAGACAGAATTATTACTTTGAACCCCCTAAAGACAAAATTGAGGCAGTTCTGGCCCTCGTGTGAATTCTGAGTCATGTCAACAGTCTTCCATTGACTAAAAGAGAGGCTAATTATTCTACGATTAGTTCTCTCTGTTAGCCGTGTCGAAAGCTATTTAGAGATCAATAAAAGCCACCTGTTGGCCTACATACCTGTTCTTATTGAACATTGCTCATGCCAGATGAGAATTTTGGCCTTGCTTGATCAAATACTTAACAAATCAAGTTAAAGTGCTTCCAGTTGATGTCTAATTTAAGGTATTAGATCAACAGAATACAATCCTCTCGAGAACTCTGCGTATATAGTATAAGTTTATATGACTTTGTATGCATTTTGCTTGTATAGCTATTATAAATCCCTGTATCCAGCGGACTGGTAAAAGATCCCGATGGTACAGGTTTTCATGACACGCATTTTTATTTTCATTATTAAATTATCTACAGTAAAAACTTTTATTAAACAGTTCTAGCAGATGACAAATGGGCAGCCTAGTCAGTACTTTCAATTCTGTATCTTATATAAATTTATTAAACTTTTGCACACTACTGTTGCCTATCTATACTATTAAATTTCCATTAGAATGGTATCACCAGTTAAATTACTTTTTAGTAATTATGGGTTGCCTGAATTGCTGTTATGTTAGTGACTTAATTCATATGCATTTTCGCCATCTACTAATTAACCACTGTATTATGTTCTTGTGTGTATTTTTTAAATACATTATTATTATACTGTAGTAGCAAGTGGTTTTTGCTCATCACCTGGTCCTGATCCTGTACATGGCTTACCTAGCTTACTCTCTCCCATTTGGATTCACCTGAAGGCCACCATCTCTAGTACCCTCCATGGGAACAGGGACCCCTGAGGGTCACCATCTCTAGTACCCTCCATGGGAACAGGGACCCCTGAGGGTCACCATCTCTATAGCCTCCATGGGAACAGGGACCCCTGAGGGTCACCATCTCTAGTAGCCTCCATGGGAACAGGGACCCCTGAGGGTCACCATCTCTAGTAGCCTCCATGGGAACAGGGACCCCTGAGGGTCACCATCTCTAGTAGCCTCCATGGGAACAGGGACCCCTGAGGGTCACCATCTCTAGTAGCCTCCATGGGAACAGGGACCCCTGAGGGTCACCATCTCTAGTAGCCTCCATGGGAACAGGGACCCCTGAGGGTCACCATCTCTAGTAGCCTCCATGGGAACAGGGACCCCTGAGGGCCAGCTTTTTTTTTTTAGAGGGGAGTTAAGATGGAGAGGCACATGTGAAGGGAAATTTAGAAGTGGGAAATACAGTGAGTTATGAGGGCCACGATTTCAATGGCTTCAACCGGGACAAAATGTCATGAGGGCCACTATCTATAGCTCCCTTGAAGGGGGTCAAGAATTCACTGGCTTGTCAAAGGAGTTCACGCATTATCAGCATCTAATTCATTAGTTACCCATACTATTGTGATGGCATGGTTACACCACTTGTAATAGGCCTAGCTTCCACACTGATGTGATAAACCTGGCAAGCAGACTTCTTATAACTTGCGTCAAACTCTTTACTGGATAGTTAACAATTATTACTCATCTTATATCAAGTAGCATTTTCCATTAAATGAGGTCTTCATTATTTTAAGTACAGTACTATTAGGAAATTAATTAAATAGCCTTAATTTAAAAACATTAAAAGCTGCAATATTAAAAAAACGTTATTATTAAATCTTTTCTGAGTCATAAGCAAACCTTGTCATTATACAGTAATTGATATTATTAGGAGGAAAGGAAAAATATAATTGTACAATGGTGAGAATATATTGCTTTTAAACAAACAAAATCCAATCCGTAAATAATTTATACAAACATTTAACAATACATCACATATTAAACCACAGCTCATATCTTTGATATAGATTATAAGGCTTAAATTACCTGGGTATTTTTCAATATACAAAGGCTTGTTCGTAAGAGGAATACAATTCTCCATAGCAATGAATACATTTTTGCATAAAGTAATAAATATAAAATCCCCCTACTTGTAAATGGATCCATGAAGCATTTCCATGTCTACCTATGAAACCTGTACATCTTTCCTCGATCATAGCATAAGAACGTAAGAATTAAGGAAATGCAGAAGGTCTATTGTCCATAAAAGGCAGTTTCTACATATATCCATCTAAATGAATTCAGGTATATAGCATGTCTATCATATACTTGAAACAAACCATCAATTCCACATCTATTATGTAACCAGATAATTTGTTCCATAAATCAACTGTTTACAAACCAATATTTACCATAGCCTTCCCTAAATCAAACTACTCAAATTTATATACAGTAAATTGTTTAGAGTTCTATTTTATATATAATTTATAAAAATTCATTGTATCAGGGTGACAGGAAGCCAGTGTGTGTGCTCATACACGTTTTTGCTTTTAATTCAAGCAAGTTTATATCCATTCCACAGGATGGAGATCAAAACTGAACTGTATAATCTAAACGGGGCCAAACAAGGGCAAGATAAAGCTGAAGTTATATTATTTGTCTTGTTGCAAATGCTTCTAGAGATTAATCCCAGTATCCTATTTGCCTTATTCCATACAATGACAATAATTTTTTGCCTTAAGACTCCTACTACCTGTAATCACAAATCTTAGATCTTTCTTGGATTTACACTTTACAATTTCAACATTGTCCAGCTGATATCTGGAACTCTATTATTATCATTATTTCCTACGCTCAGAACCCTACATTTTTTTGGCATTAAACCGTATCTGTCAATCTTTTGTCCACTTTGAAAGAATATCTAGATAGTTTTGGAGCAATTTGTTGTCTTCTGAATGAGTCTCTCATGAGGCACAGTATTAAAGGCCTTGCTAAAATCAAGACACAGAATGTTGCAATCCTTCACACTGTAAACTACTTTAAATATACTAAAACAGAATGAAAGTAAATTTGTTAAAACACTATTGGCCCTTGGAAAAACCTCATTGTGATCCTTTTATTAATCTGTTTTACAAGATGCAATCAACTGAATTATGGAATTATCAGTTCAAGTGATTTCCAACAATCAACATTCAGCAATGTAAAGTTTTTGTTTTAGACAACCTTGTATTGTTCTAGAGCTAATAAGCTGTTTAATAATAAGAATAAGTTGCCATGATTGATGACAAATGTACAGGAAAAAAGTGAACACTGAATTGCTTGATGAATCCTGACCCTGATCATCTAGTATACAAATCACACATCACAAATAAAATTCTTCTGGGCATAATCCTCGAAAATATAACTTACACAAGTGGATGAAGCATTATTATGCAGAGAACTATAAAAGCCCACAAGTGCTCCATTGATAACTAAAAAGGCACACGAAGGCACTAGTAATATTTGAGATTACAGTATATGAGGAAAGTTAAATTTTGTGCTTGGACACGGAAAAATGCTTCTCTTCCAGTTTGGAGTAAATACAATGTTTATTTCAACACTTTCTAAACATTAATTAATTCTCACATCTGGTTGTAAGTGGTGGAAGTGGTTAAATCACCAAAGGCACTGAGATCAGAAATTAAAATTACATATGCCACTACTTTCCCCCTGGCCAAGAAAACCTCTCTCTCTCTCTCTCTCTTTCTCTGGGACTATCTTCCAAGAAGATTCTTCTCCCTAGACACCACTCTATTGACCTATCTTTTGAGAGACTTCTCCTTGGCCTTATCTTCCAGGGAGAGACAACTCCTTAGACCTATCTCCCAGGGAGACAACTCTTTGGACCTATCTCCCAGGGAGACACAACTCCTTGGACTTATATACTAAAGAAACATCTTTTCCTCGACCTATCTCCAATGGAGATTCCACTCCCTGAACCTAATTCCCTAGAAGACCCACTCCATAGAAATAACTCCCAAGGAGACCTAACACCTATTCATATAAAATAAACACATACAAAATTAAGAAAAATTATAATTCCAGCATTAAAAAGTTAAATACAGTATACTGTATACAAAATAAATAATTCTGTAATTTTCAAGATAGTTAATAATCTGGTATATATAAAGCTGAGAGTGGATACAGTATATAGCATATATATTTCTGTAATACCTTTCCAATACATATAAAGTGTTCATATAAATAGTTTCCTTTCATACATTAAAACAAATTATTCCTTCCAGTCTTCATACACTGTATATGAAAAACACAAATAATTTAAAACTGATTATGAAGCTTAATGACACCATGCACACACTGTGCTTCATAGTGCATACTTAGGTCATGTACCTCTAAATAAGATTTAGATTCTGTAGTGCTATATAGTTTACTACATAATCAAATGCATGCCCATTATTTAAAGGTATATGTGTATGAAATGAAATGTTTAACCTTATGTTAGTACTCAAGGGAGTTTAAACATGCTAAACAAACCTTCCGCCAGAGAAAGTTGTTATTCTCTTCTGTATGCATCACAGTGACAAATTAATGATCGTGATATAGTGGAATATCAATATACATTTATATTAAATTACATTAATAACTATACAGCACACGATTTTGTTTAAATTTTTGTGCTATGGTGTGCAGTCATCCAGGGTACTAATGTAGCAGTAATAAACATCTGTATATATTTTACAGCAAATATTAAAAAAACAACTGAAATATATAAAGACTATGGTGATACCATTTTTTTTGTAATGCAATATATAATTTTCCTCAAAACTGACCATTGTACTACTTGATAATTTAGAAGGTCTTCATCAATAAGCCAATTACCACAATGATTTATAAAATGTTTCAGTCTTTGGTTTAATGATGACTCCTTCATCTCATAGCAACCATCTGTTTAGATGTATTCTAGTAAAAAATATTCTAGTTAAAATACAAAATTGTCTAACAAGTATAAAAAAAATGGCTGCATGTATGGGCAGCTCAATAGCAATAAAATAGATCCCTTGACGTTTTTCGACTAGTGGCAATGCTATTTATAGAGAAATAGGACAAAGTAGGTATTTGGGAAATAATTCTAAACGACGAATCAAATACTCTATACAAAAACTGATCCTAACAAGGAAACAAAGATAAATTGTTCAAAGAATGAAAAATGTGACAATTCTTAGACATAAATAGTTTATTTACCCAAGACTAATTTGCTAAGAAACCACCGACTATACAGAAATTACATACTGTATTAAGGCACAGCATTAACCCTCACGCACTACTACTAACTCAGGCATCACGCTACTTAACAATGCACTCAATCAAATATACTGTATATTCTTAAAACAAAAATGCTGTAACTTTAAATCTGCAGATTACTGGGAAGCATTATACATCATATTCATCAGTATTAAGAAAAACAATACTGTATATATATATATATACTGTATACTGGTACTGTATAATCAGAATGTTAAAAATAATTTAACCTCTTGAAAATTATATTCCTTTAAGGTTACAAGAGCTACTAAGTCATAAAAATTGGCAATTGCTGTTAAGAAGCTCCTCAAAGCACTCACTAATTTGTAATAACGTAATACAGTACTATAGAACACTCAAACCTTTGTTGTTTTTACCCTTAATGAATAATATAATATTACCATAAAGGTGGGCATAAACAAAAAACACTATAATGCACAGTACTGCATATCACACACACACACTAAAGATTTTGCACTGATTATGCATAACGAATAAAAAATATTTAAGCACAAATCAATGTTACCCTTGTTTTGCACTCAAGACTAAAAGGCTATATAAAATCGCAATGTATTGATAGTAATAAAAATAAAATAAATGTCACTTCTAGGCAATGCTTAAAACAGTTTTTCAAATTTGTTATGCATTTTTTAAATCCATCATTGAATTCCAAACCTCCACACCCAATTTTATATGCAATGATATTATAAATTGTATAAATGTGTTTCTTTAGTTTTATATCTCAAGCAGCATAAATATGCATCTGTTTTATCTCATGGCTTCCCTTAACAAGCTCACTAAATTGAACATCGACATCATTCACTAGTTTAAATTCATAAATACACATTTCCTGCCATTTTGTTTTCAAACTGTATAAACTCACACTCCTTTAACAGAAGGTAGAGTCAAAATGGAAATTTGTAGTGGACTGTCTAGTTGGTGTTCTCATCCAGATGACTAAACAGGTTGTCAATCTCAACTTGAAAGCGAGACTTAATGGGGATCCTTTTATTTTTGAGTGCTGCTGTAACCAGTCCTGATTCTGGGGTCCAAGGTTCAGGCGTGAGGAAGACTGCTGCTGGGATATCCCAGCGTCCAAGTCCTTGCTTCTTGCCATGAATTTGCAGCTCTTCCAGAACGGCATTAATAACTTTTGGATCACTGCAAAGATCTTTAAAGCTTGCATTTTCTAAATTACTTGTACCAAATTTTATTCCAATTTTATTTAAGTAATTAGGAGATGGAACAACTATGGCCACCGTATTCTTGGCTCCTGGATATGCATATACACAGATACTCTCTATGAGTGAAAGGGTTTTAAGATTACTCTCAATACTACCTAAAGAAACATATTCACCATTACTCAGCTTCACAAGGTCTACTTTCCGGTCAATCACACGTAGAACACCAGTTTCATCTATCTCACCAATGTCACCTGTTTTAAACCATCTAACACCATCCTTATTGAAAAATACTTCTTTAGTTTTCTCAGGGAGCCTGAAGTAACCTCTGGACACCATGGGCCCACCCACAACAATTTCACCCCTTGGGTTTGGCTTATCTGTTGATAGATAACCACCCTCTTCCCAATCTTCTAATGAGAGTAAAACTCCATGATTAGGTGGCCCACAGTGTCCTGTGCGAGCATCATTTGTATCCATGCTGGTAATACATGCTGAGGTTTCTGTTGCCCCATATCCAACTTGGAGAGTGCACCCAAATAGTGCTCGAATTTTACTATGAATTTCTGGTGATACTGGTGCACCTCCCACTACCAACATTCTTAACTGCCCACCAAGCTCCTCCTTAACCCTATTGAACACCAGAGCATCCAATACTTTACTGGCAAAAGAAGAATTTACTTGTCTTTGCTTATATTTTAGTGCCTCACTAAAGAACTTTGCTTTAAAGTTACCCTGATCTTCAATCACCTTTGTAACACCTTTGATAATTCTCTCCAAGATGAGAGGTACTGCACTCATGCATGTAGGTTTTACTACTCTGGCATCGCCAAGGGTGCCTTTCATAATCTTGGGGCTACTGTTCGTTAAAGTGAATGGAGACGAATAAGCTATTGTGACATTCATAGCAATGAGGGCTGTCTCTGTACCCAGTTCCATAACATGAGCTAATGGAAGATACGCAATATAAATATCTCCTAATATTAAATCAGCCTGGATACAGTATGCTGAAATAGAGGAAAAAATGTTAGCATGGGTTAACTCCACTCCTTTTGGATGGCTTGTTGATCCACTTGTATACATAATAATTGCCACTGCATCTGGTGTTGGTGAAACCAATGGTTTGGTTTTATCTGATGCTTCTAAATTTAATATATCTTGAAATGGGAGTATAGTAACATCTTTGGAAACATCTTGAGCAGACCCAATGCCTTCAAGCTGATCTTCAATGACAATAATATTGGTAACCAAGACACATTCTGGAATTATTTTATAAACACGCTGTAATAAATCATATGAAGTAATGATTGTGTTAACCTCAGTTTCCTTAAGACTATGAACAACACTCTCATTCGGAAGGTTTGTGTAAAGTGTCACCACACTCGAATTATTGCGCAAACATCCCACTGCAGAGACATACCATTCAGCCCGTATCTCAGCAAATACTGCTACACGATCACCACTACCTATTCCCAAGTTTCGCATTCCATCACTGAATTTCACAACCATTTCTTGAACCTCTCTATATGATCGGTATGTGTAGTCCCCTAAGCGCAGCTTCTCCATTTTTTTCCCCTTTTCCAATATTTTTTCCCGCTCCAGAAGTTTCCTGGTGCCCATGCAATCTGCTTCACCATGGATGTTGGCTGCATACTCAAGAATGGCAGGCACAGTGATGGCATTCACTTTCTTCAAATTCTCTACCAAAGCAAAGCCATGCTTGTGGCCTCCCTCTCCTTTGATCCAGTATCCATCTTCATTACGAATGCCTCCTTTCTCCACTCCCATGATGACCTAACACAAAACATTCAGATGCAGAAATAAAATAAAACAATTCATACATCACAATTGTTAATGGTAAGAAGTGGCAATAAATGACTAAGTACTCAACCTATTAAACTTTGAGGATTACTAAATAAGCATTGAAAAATTTAATACACTAAGTTTAAAATTAAGAAATTACCATATCCTTATTATAGAACATTTTTCAATAAATATATAAGAGATGTGACAGTATCTTAGAATTAGAGTTGGAAATACTTACGTGAGATGTGTGCTTAACTTCTATAAATTAAATATTTCTTCTAAATTCCACGATTTGATGTACAATCTGCAAAGCACACCTGCAAAAACACATTAATGGCAATAACTGAACATTATGAAGTGACATATATATTGCTTCTGAGCTGGCTAATTCTGCTGAGATGAACAGAGCATGGTATCATAATCAAGGAGGCTTGAGAATGCTGTGCCTATTTTTACGAAAGGGAGTAGATCACATATATTAAACTGTTAGCAAATTAGCCTACAATCTATTGTGAGAAAATGCCTTAAATCAACAAAGTAAATGCAATTGGCAATTGTATACACTTTCAAAAACAAAACTATTCAAAGGATTCACTACATGGCTGTACTAATGGCCACTCATGTTTGATAAATTGACGTTATGCATTCTTCCCCAGTATATCTGAACTAGTTGCTAGTGGTAAAAATTGCAAGATTATATACCTGTCCCTTGACTTCAGGAAAGCCTATGATATTGTGTCTCATGAGAGACAGTGTAAAAGTGGAAATTCATGATATTGGGGGTGTTATCTTGAGTTGGATTATGGCATTATCATATCAAAGGAAGCATAACCTAAATTAAATCCATATATATATATATATATATATATATATATATATATATATATATATATATATATATATATATATATATATATATATATATATGCAGTATGTATACCCTATTTAGACATCATTAAACAGCAACAGTAACAAATTTTAAAGAATAAGAAAGATTATGGGGAAAATATATTCAGAAGACTTATTTTATTTTTTTTTAATTGATACAAGGCAATTAAGCAATACTTTAAAAGATATAAGATTACTTAATTTAAAGCAGGAAATCAATAAGATGCAAATTATCTAGGGTAATGTCAGATCTGACTGTTTAAGCATGTTATCTTCTAATTTTCATACCCTAGGCAGCAACAGAATAAGCTACAGGTACCATCCAACCTTATTCTATTCAGAGAGCACAACTATTGTACAGTACTGTATTGTACAGTACTACTGTATTCGTTTTCTGCACACCTCAACATTCCCCACAGCCTCCAACTGTTTGGCTGACTCAGTTTTGTTGCTTTAGTAGCACTTATGAACACTGAAAAATGTTCTTCCCTTGTAACCTGTGACATTTCAATAAAAATTAAGAGAAGTATATGGAAGAATAAAAATTTACTGGGAATAATTAAAAAATAGAATGGAAATACTTGTGCAAAAATAATACATAAATATCTTTCAGTGGAACTAAATACAGTAGAAGCGGCCTCGTATTAAGCCAATATGCCTTTTGTAGTTTCCATTATTCTTATGTTTTATATAGTGATATAATTATTCAACATCGTTGTGAACCACCTCGCTGGAGTGGCTACTTGAGTCTCTGAGGTGGGGCCAGGTATTGGTATGTTACTGCTGCTGTCCTAAAATAGAGTAGTCACCACACAGACTAGGCTAAACTGTCTGCACGGGTCCTTGCTCCTTCATGTAATGTTATGTGCAGGTGAAAGGTGTTGCCTTGTATAACAAAATAGTCGAAGATCAAGTTTAAGTTATAGAAATCAAGTTTAAGTTGTATAAATCAAATATAAGTTCCGAAAAATAAGTTTAGGCTATGTAACTTAAACAAGATTACGTTATGGAAATCAACTATAGATTAGATAAATCAACTATATGTTGTGTAAATCACGTTTAAGTTGTAGAAATTAAAGTTGTAAAAATCAAGTTTAATAATAAGCTTTCTGTAGCTTCCTTAATTCTTACTCACATGACAAAGGAAAAATATGGTGGTGTTATGCACACATGGGTACTCTGAATCTCCAGGAAAAAGTCTTGAGTATTTAAATGTAATATGATAAATTCTGAGAGCCGTGGCGTGACTATAGGGACTTACGACAGTGCATCGTGCACTGGACAGGATGTGACTGGCCGAGATTATACTGAGCGACCCTGTTAATGAAGAACTGGGCCAGCTTTACGTACCCACACACTTGTTTCTTATGTTATGTAGTTCGTCGCCGTTTCTGCATCGACTATTGATGGGAGCTACTATAAAAATACTTATAAAGTCATCAGTCAGTGTCTTTCGGTTATCTCTTACTATTTTCAGCTGTTTACACAGCGTGCATGCACATAAGCATGCGAACGCTCGCGCGCACCCCTCCACACACACACAGTTGATAGACGGGACCAAAGAGCTAGAGCTCAACCCCCGCAAGCACAATTAGGTGAGTACACACACACACACACACACACACACACACACACACACACACACACACACACACACACACACACACACACACACGCACACTTCAGAATTGCTTTTAAATACATGGATGGCGATATACTAAAGAAATTGTTCACGACTTTTGTTAGGCCAAAGCTAGAATATGCTGCGGTTGTGTGGTGCCCATATCTTAAGAAGCACATCAACAAACTGGAAAAGGTGCAAAGACATGCTACTAAGTGGCTCCCAGAACTGAAGGACAAGAGCTATGAAGAGAGGTTAGAGGCATTAAATATGCCAAAACTAGAAGACAGAAGAAAAAGAGGTGATATGATCACTACATACAAAATAGTAACAGGAATTGATAAAATCGATAGGGAAGATTTCCTGAGACCTGGAACTTTGAGAACAAGAGGTCATAGATATAAACTAGCTAAACACAGATGCCGAAGAAATATAAGAAAATTCACTTTCGCAAACAGAGTGGTAGACGGTTGGAACAAGTTAGGGGAGAAGGTGGTGGAGGCCAAGACCGTCAGTAGTTTCAAAGCGTTATATGACAAAGAGTGCTGGGAAGACGGGACACCACGAGCGTAGCTCTCATCCTGTAACTACACTTAGGTAATTACACTTAGGTAATTACACACACACACACATTCATGCATACGAAACAATATTGTCTGTGTTTCACTTAAAATTAGTACTGTAGTTTTAAACTAACGCTGAACAAACATACCTCAGCGTTATTAGCAAGTGTTATTTGCGCTAACACATGAGAAGTAGAAGAATATATGCAAAGCGTATACAATCCTTCTCTTTTGACACTAAACTTTAATAAACAGAATTCTTGGAGGGGCAAATTTACGTTCTGTGCGACTTAGGCTACGTAACTGTGTTGCCTGCTCTATGCTGTCTTATCAAACTAACAGCACTAAGGTAAAGTAAGGTAATTGTGGGAAGGCACTAAGTCCGTATGAGGACAAGGGGGCTGGAATATGAGGAAAGAGTGAAGGGATGGTGCCCAACCACTTGGACCATTGGAAATATAACGTCTACGTGCACAAAGCGAGCCTGTCCCGACCAGTCCAAGTAATGGGCCTAAACCCCACCATTGCAAATATTGACTTATTTTATTCTTGAATATACTGTTTTAATATACTGAATATATAGCATTTTCTCCGACCAACTACTTGGGCTGAACGGTAGAGCGACGGTCTCGCTTCCTGCAGGGCGGCGTTCAATCCCCGACCGTCCAAGTGGTTGGGCAACATTCCTTCCCTCCGTCCTATCCCAAATCCTTATCCTGATCCCTTCCCAGTGCTATATAGTCCTAATGGCTTGGCGCTTTCCACCTGATAGTTCCCTTCCCCTTCCTGATCATTATAGTAAGGTGTAGGAGAAAGAGCTAACGCTTTCTTAAATTCTATTACATACGGAAATATTTGCACTGGCGACGACCTTGATTCTTGCAAGGTCGGCGATCAATCCTTTGATGGCTCAAGTGGTTGGGCACCATTCCTTCTCCCAGTCCTCATATCCCAGTTTCTTCCTGTCTTCACGTCCCAAGTGCTGTATACTGTGATACAGTATCATACTGGTTTAGCACTTTCTCATAATTACCTTGCACTGGCAAGCGTAAAGTGTACTAGACCAAAGCGCGTAACTCCCTATAGATTTGTAAGCATGAGATAAGTAAACCGGCTTCGCAGGCAAGGATAAGCATGAGATAAGTAAACCGGCTTCGCAGGCAAGGATAATTTTAATTCTGTCTTACTAATGCGTCGCCGGGATAACAATAAAAGTAGAATTTAAACTGTAAGAGTAAGATGGGGCACGAACTAGAGTCCAAAGATGTGCAAGGCGCCCATGCTACAACCGCGCCGCGAACAAAGGGCCACGAATGACAATAGACCTTTAGCGACAATGGAGCTATTGTTTTACATATTTTTATACAGTCATTGGTATTGATATCGTAGTGACATAAGATC
>WNGS01165318.1:6679773-6693163 GCA_020271785.1 Procambarus virginalis | reverse complement strand
CACACCAACACCAACCCACACACACCACACACACACACAGCACACACCCACACACACACAACACACACAGCCACACACACACACAGCCACACACACCACATATCGGGGCGGCACCCGGGGCTGTGGTGGATAGCACGCTGGACACCGTAATCCTGCTAGCCCGGGTTCTATTCACACGCCGCGCCGCGCGCACGACACCCACAAGGGGCAGAGTTTCTTTCACCCTATACACCCCTGCTACCTAGCAGTAAATAGGATGCCTGGGAGTTAGGACAGCTGTATATGAGCTGCTTCTTGGGGATAGTGTGCTGGTGCTGATGTGTGTGTACTTACCTATCTGTACTTATTACCTATCTGTGCTTGCAGGATCGAGAAGCATATGCTCTCTGGATCCGCCTTTCCAGCTATCGGTGTGTTACAGCAATGACTCCTGTCCCATTTCTGTGTGTTTGTGTGTGTGTGGTGTGGGTGTGTGTAATTACCTAAGTGTAGTTACAGGATGAGAGCTACGCTCGTGGTGTCCCGTCTTCCCAGCACTCTTTGTCATATAACGCTTGAAACTACTGACGGTTTGGCCTCCACCACCTTCTCCCCTAACTTGTTCCAACCGTCTACCACTCTGTTTGCGAAAGTGAATTTTCTTATATTTCTTCGGCATCTGGTTTAGCTAGTTTAAATCTATGACCTCTGTTCTTAAAGTTCCAGGTCTCAGGATATCTTCCCTATCGATTTTATCATTCCTCTTACTATTTTGTTGTGTGTGATCATATCACCTCTTTTTCTTCTGTCTTCTAGTTTTGACATATTTATGCCTCTAACCTCTCCTCGTAGCTCTTGCCCTTCAGTTCTGGGAGCCACTTAGTAGCATGTCTTTGCACCTTTTCCAGTTTGTTGATGTGCTTCTTAAGATATGGGCACCACACAACCGCTGCATATTCTAGCTTTGGCCTAACAAAGTCGTGAACAATTTCTTTAGTATATCGCCATCCATGTATTTAAAAGCAATTCTGAAGTTAGAAACGCGTGGGCATAGGCTCCTCGCACAATATTCTTTATGTGTGTGTGTGAACATATCCACATATGTGGTCACATATCACAAATGTATACATATATATATATATATATATATAATATATATATATTATATATATATATTATAATATATAAAAGATACAAGCTTATCAGATAAAGAATGGCCTTCGATGTTATCTGGTCGCTGCCTTCTGCAAGCCTGCCACGCAGGTTACCGTGGTAACTCCAATTGTTATCTTGTGGGCTGGAGTGGAGAAGGTTACAGAGGCTCTTACGGGGCTCACGAACTGATCCCCAAAAATTTAATGAGGCGATGAGTCACAATAACGTGGCTAAAGTATGTTGACCACCACACACTAGAAGGTGAGAGACGACGACGTTTCGGTCCGACTTGGACCATTCTCAAGTCGATTGTGATGTTTATATATCATCACAATCGACTTGAGAATGGTCCAGACGGACCGAAACGTCGTCGTCTCTTCACCTTCTAGTGTGTGGTCTGGTCAATAATTTAATGAGTTAAGCAAGCTATAGTCTTCATAAGCTAGTTAAATGGTTTTAACAAATGTATATATATATATATATATATATATATATCACTAAGAACTCTTTGACCCGGCCAGGATTCGAACCCATGCCGTCCAGGATCACCCCTAAACGTACACAGTACCGTGACCACCGCACCAATGATCGTCATAAGGATTGGTCAGTCTTGGCGCTTATTAACTAAGCTCCCTGACTGACCAACCCCGACGACAACTCATGGTTCCATTTGGGTACAGTTTTTCATCAAATTCTGGCGCATGCACGGGCCGCACTGAGTCTATCATGTGTGAGAAAGCTGCATAAACGCGCAAGCCATATATCACTAAGAACTCTTTGACCGGCTAGGATTCGAACCCATGCCGTCCAGGATCACCCCTAAACGTACACAGTACCGTGACCACCGCACCAATGATCGTCATAAGGATTGTCAGTCTTGGCGCTTATTAACTAAGCTCCCTGACTGACCAACCCCCGACGACACTCATGGTTCCATTTGGGTACAGTTTTTCATCAAATTCTGGCGCATGCACGGGCCGCACTGAGTCTATCATGTGTGAGAAAGCTGCATAAACGCGCAAGCCATATATCACTAAGAACTCTTTGACCCGGCAGGATTCGAACCCATGCCGTCCGATGAAAATTTGATGAAAAACTGTACCCAAATGGAACCATGAGTGTCGTCGGGGGTTGGTCAGTCAGGGAGCTTAGTTAATAAGCGCCAAGACTGACCAATCCTTATGACGATCATTGGTGCGGTGGTCACGGTACTGTGTACGTTTAGGGGTGATCCTGGACGGCATGGGTTCGAATCCTGGCCGGGTCAAAGAGTTCTTAGTGATATATGGCTTGCGCGTTTATGCAGCTTTCTCACACATATATATATATATATGTATATAATATATATATATATATATATATATATATATATATATATATATATGCAAACAAGCCTGAATGGTCCCCAGGACTAGATACAACTGAAAACTCACACCCCAGAAGTGACTCGAACCATACTGCCAGGAGCAACGCAACTGGTATGTACAGGGACGCCTTAATCCGCTTGACCATCACGACCGGACATAAGGAAGTGATAGCCGGAGCTATATGAACCACTTCCCGCCGGCACTCGGATGGTAATCTTGGGCATAGCATTTTATCAAATCACCTCATTTTTTTGGCAACACGTGAGGAACACAAATGCAACAAGCCTGAATGGTCCCCAGGACTAGATACAACTGAAAATTCACACCCCAGAAGTGACTCGAACCCATACTGCCAGGAGCAACGCAACTGGTATGTACAGGGACGCCTTAATCCGCTTGACCATCACGACCGGACATAAGGAAGTGATAGCCGGAGCTATATGAACCACTTCCCCACCGGCACTCGGATGGTAATCTTGGGCATAGCATTTTATCAAATCACCTCATTTTTTGGGGCAACACGTGAGGAACACAAATGCAAACAAGCCTGAATGGTCCCCAGGACTAGATACAACTGAAAACTCACACCCCAGAAGTGACTCGAACCCATACTGCCAGGAGCAACGCAACTGGTATGTACAGGGACGCCTTAATCCGCTTGACCATCACGACCGGACATAAGGAAGTGATAGCCGGAGCTATATGAACCACTTCCCCGCCGGCACTCGGATGGTAATCTTGGGCATAGCATTTTATCAAATCACCTCATTTGCTATGCCTGATAAAATGCTATGCCCAAGATTACCATCCGAGTGCCGGCGGGGAAGTGGTTCATATAGCTCCGGCTATCACTTCCTTATGTCCGGTCGTGATGGTCAAGCAGATTAAGGCGTCCCTGTACATACCAGTTGCGTTGCTCCTGGCAGTATGGGTTCGAGTCACTTCTGGGGTGTGAGTTTTCAGTTGTATCTAGTCCTGGGGACCATTCAGGCTTGTTTGCATTTGTGTTCCTCACGTGTTGCCCCAAAAAATGAGGTGATTTGATAAAATGCTATGCCCAAGATTACCATCCGAGTGCCGGCGGGGAAGTGGTTCATATAGCTCCGGCTATCACTTCCTTATGTCCGGTCGTGATGGTCAAGCGGATTAAGGCGTCCCTGTACATACCAGTTGCGTTGCTCCTGGCAGTATGGGTTCGAGTCACTTCTGGGGTGTGAGTTTTCAGTTGTATCTAGTCCTGGGGACCATTCAGGCTTGTTTGCATTTGTGTTCCTCACGTGTTGCCCCAAAAAATGAGGTGATTTGATAAAATGCTATGCCCAAGATTACCATCCGAGTGCCGGCGGGGAAGTGGTTCATATAGCTCCGGCTATCACTTCCTTATGTCCGGTCGTGATGGTCAAGCGGATTAAGGCGTCCCTGTACATACCAGTTGCGTTGCTCCTGGCAGTATGGGTTCGAGTCACTTCTGGGGTGTGAGTTTTCAGTTGTATCTAGTCCTGGGGACCATTCAGGCTTGTTTGCATTTGTGTTCCTCACGTGTTGCCCCAAAAAATGAGGTGATTTGATAAAATGCTATGCCCAAGATTACCATCCGAGTGCCGGCGGGGAAGTGGTTCATATAGCTCCGGCTATCACTTCCTTATGTCCGGTCGTGATGGTCAAGCGGATTAAGGCGTCCCTGTACATACCAGTTGCGTTGCTCCTGGCAGTATGGGTTCGAGTCACTTCTGGGGTGTGAGTTTTCAGTTATATATATACATATATATACATATATATATGTATATTAACAGTTTATATAACACACTAGATGGGGTACTCGGCTATAGTTAGGTGTAGGTAGGGATAAGCAAGGTGTCTAGGTTTGTTGGCAATTTGTATTTGTAGTAATTACGGAGGAGCGCTTCAACAACCCGTCCCCACACTAGGCTGTTTTAAGCAGCGGCCGCTCTCCCCAGATGCATTCATAAATTTTAACATACTGTGTATTATGCAACCGTCAAACCCCTTGTTTATGAATGACAAGCGGTTTACACACGACTCACAACTGATGACGTCAGAACACTTCCGGAACAAGTACTTCACTGACGAATTTTGTTCGAACCACAACGCTATAAATGCTTCACCCACGTACTACAAATACAAATAATCGCCAACAGAACCTAAACACCTAACCTAACCTATCCTATGCCTATATATACACAATATGCTAATATATTATAATATTAATTTATACTTGAGAAAATTCCCGTTTTGAATGAACAGCATGTAAAAATTTATGAATGCGTCTGTGGGGTTGACCGCTGAATGTCAAGCAACCCGTCCTCGACTTGAGTCGAGGACGGGTTGCTATAAATGCTTCACCCACGTACTATAAATACAAATAATTGCCAACAGAACCTAAACACCTAACCTAACCTAACCATGGCCTAATTATACACAGTATGCTAATGTATAATAATATTAATTTATATTTAAAAACATTCCTGTTTTGAATGAGCATAATGTTAAAATTGATGAATGCGTCTTTGGGTTCGACCGCTGGATGGAATGGACTTGGTCTGAGGACGGGTCGTTTGCCAGGTCAACAACTACCTTTCAATGAATTGATTAAAACTGTAATCGTAAAACAATATTTAAATCAAAGATTGATTATTTGTTCTAATAAAAAAAGTATTTTTGTAAGATTTATTTATTTTTAATGCATATAGGTATGATCTCATTCTTAAACAATTACAATGACTGTGTTTGAAATAGTTTTTGCAGGGCTATAATATATGTAATTGACATTACTATTTTATAATTAACACATGGAGGGGAATATCCTTCCGGAAATAAAATGAACTGCCCCAAAATGAACACAGGGATTGTATATTTTTGCTGTTCAACATTATGGAGTATGACATCATCCTTAGACTGAAGGATTATAACATACAAACACCTCATAGGCATATATGAATACAAAATCTTTTAAAGAGTAAAAAATAGACACCATCTAGGAACCATTCGTGACCCGTTACAACACATAGGGTGGAGGCACACTGTGTTGCAGGGACAGCCAAGCTATCTAATGTATTGCTTTAACTGCCTCTCTCTGCTGATGCACACTGTGTTGCAGGGACAGCCAAGCCGTCCAAGTGTGTTGCCTGGCCCGCTAATCCCTGCTATGGTGGTGGTGTGTGTTGCAGGGACCGCCGTGCCTCCAAAATCAGGGAAATTGGACTGCTGGTGTTTAGGAATAAAAGACATCTGGATGGACTAACAACAATCATAATACGAGACCATCAGTGCCTCCTTTCACATGTTACAACGGATATGAAAACCTTAATGTACCAAAATCCTGAGTCTTTTTTTTTTATTTAATCTTTCAAGCGTTTGCAAGGAAATCCAGCTGACGAGTCTTCATTGTGATGGATACGACCAACACTTGACTCCACAGATATAATTCCCGAGGAACACGGAATCAACAAGGATAGTTCTTAACAATGTACACTAACGACTCACTTGGGGGAGTCTGTCTGCATTAGTGTTGTGGTGGTCTGGTTATCGTTTTTATTCTTTCGTCTAATGCCTGGGGTGGCCACTCGAAGGCCTTTCCTCATGGAGGGGGTCTTGTGAAGGGGATCTTGGGCTGCTGGTTCGCAGACTACGCTGCAGACCTCAATGCTGGTGCCACTGCTGCTCAGGCTCGACGCTGACGGGCTGGGGGACGCACCAGGGGCTTTTGCCATTAGTGGTTTGGGTTTGTCATAAGCAGAAGTTTGCTTTAACACACCTTTCAGTGGCTTATCGTAAGTTTTTTCAGGTTCAGGGGTGACCACGGGCTGAGTCACATTATCTTTTTTTATTGATTTTCTACGTTTTATTGTTCCAGTGTTTTCACTCTGCTCATAAACTGTCCCTGTGTCGGAGCCCGAGGTAGTGGAGGACTGTTGGCGTAGGGCCATGGTGCGTGTAGCAGCGGGTGGTGGTGCAGGGCAGACAGTACCTCGGGGAGCACTTCTGGTGGTGCTGGATGCACCAACAAATGCTGGTGCTGTAGCAGCAGCCAATGCAGTATGTGCTGCTGCCGTGACTGCTGCTGCAGCACTAGGCGTTGATGTATAAGAAGTACTGCCGTCGTAAGTCGGGCGTGCCTGTGTTTTCTCTGGTTCAGTCGCACCATCTCCTGGAGAATGGCTATTAGTCTTGCCGAAGGTAGCCATTTGCACGCGAGGCACTCCGTAGGGCCCGAATGTCTTTTGGTCACCAGGCTGTGGTGAAGTTGGTTTTTGGGAAGAGAGGATATTATTATCTTTGTAGGTGTATGTTTGCTCATAAGTTGGGTATGCACCATACATGTGTCCGCCCCCTGGACGGCCGTAGTCTGCTACAGCCACAGGCTTTCCATAATCTATGCCAATAGTTGGCCGTCCATATTCACCTGATGGCCCTGAACGGACATAGTCTACTGAGGCGCTGGTATGTCCATAATCTGGAGTTCCGTCACTCTTACGAGGGCGTGATCTACTTACTGTAGCTGTGGCAGCGGGCGCCCGTACATGGAACCTGGCGGCGGTGCATCTGTACCCATTAAGTAAATGTTATCTATCGCACTAAGATCACACGAGTCCGTAGAAACATCTCTACGTGGATTTCTCTTTTTCCGGTAAACAACGTGTATTCTGTTCTCCAGTTCTTGTATATCTCGAGCAGTGAGGGAGGTCGACCGGGGAGGGGGAGGAGGTCTCATCTTTGGTAAGGTTGCAGCGTGGATACCTTCAGGTCGGTCTGGCCTCACTTTTGGGTAATTGAGTTTTTGCGTTGCTACGAGTGCCTGCTGTCTATCAGCTGGGCCATGCTGGTCATCCCGGCCCTCAGGATCATCTCTCTCAGTCATCGTCATCTCCCGAGTTATGCCCCAAGTGTACTCAGCTGTTGGTAAACTCTGGCAACTCGCATTTTTTTTAAGACGTTTTTCTGATGAAGTGCTTTTGATGGAGGAATGTGATGTAGTGCTCTTGACAGATGCATGGGAGGTGTTGCTCTTGATGGATGCCTTAGATGTAATGGAGGTGGTGCTCTTGGTGAGGGCCTTGGGGGGCATCCTGGTGCCCAGAGTGTTAAAAGTAACGGTTGGGTTCTTGCGGGATGAGGAACGCGAGGGTCCTCTCGCGTCAGCGTGTATGACAACTTCAGCTGTCTTAGCGATCTCACTGTAGATGGAGTTCTCACTCTTGTGTCTCCTGTGTCCACTCTTAGGACTTTTCGCACCCTTAAGAGAGCCCTTGGGAGTCCCTTGCTTAGAGGATGTATCATGTGCAGCCTGAGAATGTTTCCTCTTCATGCTCGATTCTCTGGACACTGCTGATGCATGAGACACAGTGTCCGAATGTATCTCATCACTCACTTCGTAGTCACTTCTGCTACCTTTCTTCTTATGCGACTTGTCCTTTGCAGTGTTCGAAGCGGTGACGTCAGAGACTTTCTCGTCGGAATCCTCAGCTTTACGCGGCCGAAGAGTTTTCCTCAGTAGCCTTGACTGGTGTCTGATCTTGTCCCTCTGGTAATACACACCTCCCATGGCACAGCAGTTGATGAAAAGAATGGCAATTCCCACCAAAATGACGATGCTGATAGGCGTCCCTGCAGCAGCTGGTGGTGGGGGCGGTGGAGGTGGTGGTGCCGGGTACATGGGCAAGACTGTGGGCGGCAAGTCTGGGTAATCTGGGTATGTCCCAGGATAATACTCAGTTGGGAATTTGCTCTTTTTATCCTTGTCAGGGTCTGGGGTCGGCTGCTGTGTGGAGGTCATCAGTCTAGGTGATCTCTGTGGAAAGATGTAACAAACATGAGATTAAAATGTTAAAAAAATTATTCATTTATTTGTAGAATTAAAAAAGTAATATTCAAGATGTTTTGATGCCAAGGAATATCCCATATTCCTACCCATGTTCCAAAGATAAGAAAGGTTTGTTCTTTAGATGAATGGTCTCAAGAATGACAATCTACGAGTGATGACTGAGGGAACTGAATCTTATCTCTCGGAACACGAGAAGGATCACAAAGGACATTTAAAAATATTAAGGATAATTTAAAATTAGTGGTAAAAATGAGAAACACTTAGTCACAGACATGTCAAAAATACCTGCATAAGTTGAGGCGTTGCGAACAATACATACATGGGTTAGATAAAGAAGTTACCGGGCTCAGTGTACATATGGGTACATATAACCAAGTACATCAAGGTGTGTATATCGAGCTGAATACATAAAGAATGAAGGAGACTACAGAAGACCTAGTGACCCATACAAGGTAGCTCCTATTGACCCATACAAGGCAGTTCCTATCGACCTATACAAGGCAGTTCGTATTGACCTATACAAGGCAGCTCATATAGACCCATACAAGGCAGCTCCTATAGACCCATACAAGGTAGCACCTATAGACCCATACAAGGTAGCTCCTATAGACCCATACAAGGCAGCTCCTATTGATCCATACAAGGCAGCTCCTATTGATCCATACAAGGCAGCTCCTATTGATCCATACAAGGCAGCTCCTATTGACCTATACAAGGAAGCTCCTATCGACCTATACAAGGCAGCTCCTATTGACCTATACAAGGTAGCTCCTATAAACCCATACAAGGTAGCTCCTATAGACCCATACAAGACAGCTCCTATTGACCCATATATGGCAGCTCCTATAGACCCATACAAGACAGCTCCTATTGACCCATATATGGCAGCTCCTATAGACCCATACAAGACAGCTCCTATTGACCCATACAAGACAGCTCCTATTGACCCATATATGGCAGCTCCTATAGACCCATACAAGACAGCTCCTATTGACCCATACAAGACAGCTCCTATTGACCCATACAAGACAGCTCCTATTGACCCATATATGGCAGCTCCTATTTATATCCACCAGTGATACAAGTGCCACAACAAATATACTATTCTAAGCTGCCGTCATTTTTGAGTAAAATAAAGAATTTAAGGAAATAATTTGATGCCATCTAAAGCCAAATTAAGTTTGAACAGTAATTGCCATATCTTTGTAAACTTGATGTTCCAGGCATATTGAAGAATAGTCAGGAAGCCTGATTAAAGAAATGTGTTCCGGTGGACAGACCGTGCTCGACTAACGTTATATTAACACTGGATCAACATTAGCAACATTGGTTCAATATTATATCAACATGATTAATTTTCAATAAACATTATAAACGTTATATCTATATTATCAACATTGGAACATTGCTAATGTTGATTCATTGTTACATTATGGTAGCCTGATCAGGTTTAGGTGGAGGATGCTCTCTAAAGCTCCCAAAGAGCTCCCCAAAGCTCCCACAGAGCTCTCCAGAGCTCTCAAAAGCCTTCCACAGCTCAATGTGTACTGGAAAAAAGTTTAATAGACAGAGCTCTGCCCATAACAATTACTGCCCATAACCCATTTACTGTTCCAAAGCCAAATATATTGTCTAAGTTTCAACTAAAAAACTTTGGCCAGGCTTTATCAAAGCTTTCCCCAGCAACTACTTACGAAACCTTTACATCTTTTATAAATTATGATGACTTTGTTTACATTTATTAAGCTCTGGAGGACAACGAGGTTGTTTATAACAATAATAACCTAGGGTTGTGAAGTTTCAAAGCTCGTAGTCTGTTTAATAAATGTAAACAAAGTCGCTATGTTGAAGGAAAGATGTACAGGTTTCGTCAGTGGTTACGTAAATGCTCGATGAAGCCTGTCTCAGGTGTGCCAGAGTAGGGTCTAAGTCCTGGTGAAAGTATGTACCCATCTACGTCATCGCTACCCTATGAACCAACCTATTCTAACCCAACCCAACGAAAATAAGTGATACAATTTTGTGTTTTATATATATGGTGTGCAGGCGGTGTGTGACGTCACCATAAAGCTCACGACGGCACAGGTTGGAGACTACTGGTTTACAATGGGGACGACTACTTGTTTACCGTGGGGACGACTACTGGTTTACCGTGGGGACGAGGACGATGTCTGTGGGGCCTGTGTACGGGGGCCTGTTGCTGGGGTCCGTGGGGATGCGAGTCGACCTGATGAGGTTGGGGATGAGATGGTTCCAGAGGGCGAGTGGATGGGCCCTGTAGTGGTTCTTGGTCACCACCTGCATGTCTGCCGCCAGGGAGAGTGGCGTCAGTCACAATGTTACACTCCTGCACAATACTCTACATTACTCATTTTAAAATCCAGATAGGAAAAAATTCCTCATCAATACTGTGTGTGGACCTTTGACAAGCCGCCGGCTTCATGTCCACATCGAACCTACTGAAGCTAGTAACCCCCAGGGGAGTAGTGAAGTTGAGGACTAGAACCGGGCGCGCCATCTGCCAGATGGACCCCCCCCGGGGACTAGAACCGGGCGCGCCATCTGGCCAGGTGAGCTCATTAGAGCCAGCTGGCCATGTGGTGCTCAGGTATGTAACCACATAATGTTGTAAGGGGGTTTTCCCGGAAGTTGGGGCGTGTCGGACGCGTGTAAGCGTCCGGTGTTTGGGTAAGTGGTCAGGGAAGATTGTGGTCATGTTGTTTGGGGGGTAGGAGAGTATGTAGGACTATGTGGTATGTGGTTATGTTGTTAAGAGTAAATGAATGTATGTTTGTTTTCCGTAGACTTAATCATGTGTGAGCATCGGGTGTTTGGGTAAGTGGTCATGGAAGATTTGGGGTGATGTTGTTTGGGGGGTATGTAGGGCTATGTGGTATGTGCTAAAGTAAGAGGTATGTGGTTATGTTGTTAAGAGTAAATGAATATGAATGTTTGTTTTCCGTAGACTTAAGCATGTGTGTAGATAATAGTTTATGATTAAAGACTATGTATTGCTATGCGCCTAGAGTATGTGGTGAGTGCTCTAGAAGATCCAACATATGTTGTTGGGGTAGGGGAGGGACAGGGGTGAGGGAGGGAGCGGATAGGGAGTCTGAGGGAGAGTGAGGGATCCCCCTTCGGTGAGAGCCATTTTGTGGTTTGTCAGCTTCCGTTGGGTAGGGGATGGAAGCTAAGTGCTTGGTATGCGGACATGTGGAGGGAGGGGGACCCCCCAATACCTGAGAGGGGCAGGGAGTTAAGACGAGAGAAGGAGGGGAAAGTGAGGGGACATCCATTATCCATGAAGTGCCAGGAGGGTAGGAGAGAAAGAAAGAGGCAGACAGACAGACAGACAGACAGACAGACAGACAGACAGACAGACAGACAGACAGACAGACAGACAGACCGGAGGGAAGGAGGAGAAGGGAGTGGCCGCAGGAAGTCAACCATTAACCTTAAGTACTTTTCGATGTCTACAGAGAGGACTGAGAGATGCTCACCCCAGCTGGGCATCACCTGTCAACCATCATTCAACCACTTCTCATTTGACCGGAAACGTTTCTCTTTTCTAGCGTAGGTGGCGTCATATCTCCCTCAGCAGAGATTATATGCAATAAAACGGGTAAAGTAAACACATTATATAAATTTATTTTTTTTATTAAACACTTAAGCGATTATTTCTTTCTCGATATTCACCTAATGACAAAATGTTTATCTTGAAACTAATGAACCAAATTAAAGACGCTGACAATGAATAATTCCAAAGCTTTTTGAGTAGTGCCATTATACAGTATCTGTGATATTTACTAAATCACAAACATTTTGATAATGTTATTTCACATTATTTTTTTTACAAAAATGTAAAAAAGTCTTATTGTATCTTTTTTAGAAATACAGTATGCAAAAAACACTAGAAATAGAGAAATACTGGTAGAGGAAATGCAAATGTATTATTTTTGCATTTTGGCTAATGAGGTTTTGTTTTGTACTAAATTTCTTATATATAAAAACTGGCATCATGTGTAGGGCTGAAATCAATGTTTCATTCCAAAATTGAATATTTTTAAGTATTAATAAAAGGAAGGTACGTTCACTTCCTCCTCAAATAAAGTTATTTCTTTAATACACTTTTGTTGTACTTATATTTGTTCCTTGGTAAATTCCAATTGAGTCTCCATATACTGTACAGGGAATTAACTCCTCCTAGAATGACTACTAAAAACATAGAAGATTTTACAGGAATGGAGTCAAATCAACTAGATTCCAGAACATACCGAATCAATAGTAGACCATGTTTACATGTTCGCCACCCATATCTTCAACACATCTAGGAGCTCTAGAAATTTTTAATTATAGTAATACTATTATACCAACATTATCATAAATGCAGAGATTTTTATTGAAATGTACAAACGCTTAAAATACAGTGCTAGCACACAGAAATCCAATAGGGTGATGCATCAATGAAAAATCCCAGGGCCGTGACGAGGGTTCGAACCTGAAGCCATGTTGTAACCCATGTTTTTAACTGTCCTAGCCCAGTCGATTAAGGCAGCGCCTGGATCCTCTCGTGACGTAGGTACGAACCCTCGTCCAGCCCTGTGGATTGTTCATTTACAGACAGTAACTTTGCTATTCAGTATATTTTGTTTAAGGTTTAATCCCTTTCATGTTACCTTGGATATGGTTATCCATTGTCAGGAACATGAAACCTGTTGAGCATATTGAGATTCTTTCACCCAGAAACTATCCATTCGTATGATTCAACTCACAAAAAGTTGACTTATTACCAGGTTACCTACCCATATCACTGCTTGGTGAGACAGAGGCATCAGTTGTCAGGAGCATGCCAGATGTCTTGCTCTGCCCTGAATGAACCCACAACCATCAATTGTGGAGCTAGTCAATTACTTTTCACCAATTAAGCTTAGACATGATTTAATTAATCAATCACTTCCTGCTCACCAGGTGAATTTATCAGTTATCTGTCCTGCTCATCATGTCGGCTGGGAAACTAATAAGTATGGTTTTATACATTAACTATTCT
>WNGS01165318.1:6654195-6670348 GCA_020271785.1 Procambarus virginalis | reverse complement strand
CTGTCTTCCATATAAACCAGCTCTGTATAAGTTAAATTAGGCTTCTGCTCCTTGTTTCTCTCCCATTCTATAGCAACCATGTCCACCAGGCTTTCCAAAAGGAACATTTTTGCCATATCTTCTGATGTCAAATCAAGTGAAGCAATTTTCACACCATACTGCAAGCCATCTGCATTTGTACAGAGCCAGGCTTCCAAGCAAGACTGTTTATATTCAGGAGTGTGCTTATTTGACCACATTTGTGGATGGTGTGGCTCATTGTTAAGATGTAAATCACAAGATTTGCGCCAATTGAATAATTATACTATGAATCCACTTAAAGGTGTAGCCTATACTTGTGTAAAGCAAATTCGTAAGGTCATGGCGTTCTATAACTTCTTCAGGCAATTCTGACATAAAGCGAGATAGTCGCCGATAACTCTGCTGAACCAGTAACGATGACATTTCACCTGTGAAAAATGTTCCTGCAGATTGAAATCCATCCATAGTAACTGCAGTATTACATCATCTTTGATCAGTATACTTGGTGTGTGTATTGTACCATTTCCTTGCTTATCTTCTTGATTAGTAGTAATCATTATCCATTTCAAATGGCCATCATTGATGAATTTGTCTTCAATAGCCCTTTTAAGGATTACTTCCTCAGCATGCTTCCTAAAATGACTGTCCCAATGTTCCATGACAACTTTACCAATCATTATGAGGAAAGCAGTGTTGTGTGCTTTCCTTACCATTTCTTCAGTTATTACATCATCGTCTGCTTCATTTTTCTTGCTCTCATCTTCTTTTTTAGCTAAATTAACAAGTCTTTTCACTTCGTATTTCTTCTGCAATTCTGTCTGGCATACAAAAATTGCTCGCCTGTGTTCAGGTACAGTGGTCATGAGGATTTTCTCCCTCTCTGCCAAGGCAACAGACTTCCAATTATCATCAGATGCTACAATTTGTTCTATTAAATTACTTATTATCTGATGCTGCTTCTTGGAATATCGCTTCAAGAATTTGTCATCCATGTAAACAAGTTCCCTAATGCTAATATCCAACTGTTGCCCCTTCTTTCTTTCCCATTCAACACCAACCATATCTATGAAACTCTCTAGTAAGAAAGGTTCAGCTAAATCTTCAGAATTCAGATCAAGATTTGCAATATCAAGACCATATGGACATCCATTGTGAAAATCACACACATCTTTCATCCAATGTTCTAATTTCTTCATTTTCTCCTCAGGAGTATATAATTACTCCAAGTTTGTGGATGATGAGGTTCATTGTGCAAGTGTAGATCACAAGCCGTCTTCCATATTTCACTATAAAGATTATGTACCCATTTTAAAGTGTAGCCTATTGCTTGACTAAAAGCAAATTTACTAAGATCATGTCGTTCAATTATTTCAGCAGGAAGGCTTGGTACAAAATCTTTCAAACGATCATAACTTCTTTGAATCCACATACGATGACTTCTCACTTGATCATAATGCTCCTTTATATTGAATCTATTCCATATTAATTCAATTATAGCATTATCGTCAGTTTCTATCAGCCATCCATTATCACTATCATTGTCATCATCAGGTGTATCAAGCACATGAACCCACTTGAGATGATCCTCTTTCAGGTAATTTTCTTCTACTGCTTTCTGTAGGATCAGTTTCTCAGCATGCCGACGCATTTGTGGAGACCAAATTTCCATTATCAATTTTGCTACAGCAATTGGTAGAGCTGCCTTTTCAGCTTTGAATTTTCTCTTCATAATAATTTCATCACTTTCAACCTCTAGAGCAGAATCAACACCTTGGTTACCTCCATGTCTTCTAAATTTATGGTGATTTTTAAGTCGTACTTCTTCCATAGCTTTAGAGGTTTCAATTAGTTTGGAACCATCTACCTTCATATTTTCAGGTAAAGTACACAAAATAAGTTCTGTAGTACAAGATTCCATTATTGTGGTTTTTTCTGACTGAATGCTGAAATTATATAAAATTTATAAAGTAAATTTAAGTAAAGTAAACCACACAGGACATATAATGCAATAAATTTGAAAGAAAATATATAAAAGTTAAATATTAAATCTGGTAATTAGGGGCTGATAAAAAAATAGCAATACTGTACTGTACTTCAATCTAAAAGAATGAATATTTTAAATACTGCACTTCATTTTCAAAATTCCCAAATTCTTCATATATGGCAGGCCTCAGCAAGAGTGAAAGGGAAAAAGTGACTTTTGATTTTGTAGTATTACTGGTACAGTAGTTCTTGACTCTTGATCCTTATCGAAGATAAAAATATAAACTATCTTTCAACTTCTATCCATATACTGTAGACATTCTTGGCTATAGGAAAACAGCTGTAGGAAAGATCCTTGGCTCTCAGGTCTTTAAAATAAGGAAATAATTCTATGGAAGATCCTTGGCTCTCAGAATCCTCAGTACAGTACTCTCAGAAATAATTATGGGTTAGATCCTTGGCTCTCAGGATCCAATAAACTTAAAATACAGCTATGAGGAATATCCTTGGCTCTCAGGATCCTCTTAGACTTTTAGAAGATAATGATGAGAACAATTGGCACTGAGGATCTGTTGTTCATGTCATAAGAATATTTCTTGTTCTGAAGTCTCTAACCTGCAAAGGAAAACAATTCACATTAGATTACAGGTACTTTATTTATAATTTCACCAAGCTTCAGAATAGTACCTCTTGTACTTAAACATGTCTGTTATTGGTAGCATACCAATCCTACACAATTGGAGACATTTAAGGGTTAACACATTGCAAAAATTCTAGAAACTATATGCAATGGACTGCAGTACTGTACCTGTGTATTTAGCAAGTACAGTAAATGTACAGACTACTGTTTTTTCAATCTTGCTTGGCATCCCAATAGGTGATTTTTGGCAAAATAGGATCATATAGGCCCCTTCCTAGGAAGTCCCATCCCAAATCTTTATCTCTTCCATATGCAATATAGTCATAATGGCTTAGTTCTTTCTCCTGATAGTTCCCTTCCTTTCCAATTTATCATAGGGTTGGAAAAACTGTCTACTAGGTCATCAAAAATGGTCTTCCATGATGGCTGGGAGGGATAAGGTACCAAGTAATATAAATTAAGTATATAAGTACCTGTATTGTTTTTTCTATTTGAAAACAATCCGATACAAATATTTTTTCAGTAATGTTTTAAATTTAAAATTTTTCCTGTGATGTATAAAAATACTACAACTATTCAGCTGGAAAAAATCCTCAGGAACAAAATGAGGGGACCTTTAACAAGCTGGTATTTTCATGTCTGTTGAGACCACTAAAGATGGTCTTCAGATAAATTAATTTCTTTACATTGTTTTATATGAGCTAATTCATCCTGCCAAAAACAAAATTATAGTACTGTACTGCATTTTATGGCAGCAGTTTTCACTAACAGCTAAACTGCTCCAGAAAATGGTTCTGTTTGACTAACAAATATTATGTCTTAACAATGACCGATATTTAGCTACATTTTGTAATTTAAGGTTAGATTAATTTGACTTCCATTATGTTAGCTTTGTGCATATAAGGTCAGTGCTTCAAATGCTAAGCATGTTAGTTGTTTTGAAAAACTCAATTAATCATAAAAAAAAAACCAGCACTGATAACCCAGTGTACATTCTTGTACAGTACTGTACAGTATATACATAAATAAAAGATCATCTAGTGTGATATTACAATTTTAATTTTAGTTAAAATGTTGGAATAGAACTTAAAACTCACCATGTCACACTTTCTTCTGATAACTACTAGTACTTAAATGATTAAATGTGATTTCCTCACTGTCAACATTTTCTGCACACAATGTTACACCAATTTAATGAACTGTGATAATCATGAACCCTTATCAAACTATTGTATGTGGATAAAAGTCACATCATACACAAAACTGTTTGCCAATCAATTTTAAAACCTACCTAACCTTACCCAACCCAACCTAATCAAGCCTAATCTAATCAAATACATCTATTTATTTATTTATATATATACAAGAAGGTACATTGGGGTTGTGAGGATACATAGCATAGTAATTACATTCTTGTAAAGCCACTAGTACGTGCAGGGTTTCGGGCAGGTCCTTAATCTAAGAAAATTTAATTAGGTAAATACTAGCAAAATTTATAAAAATGATAACAGGTACATAGCAAGAAAAAAATTTAAATCAAGAAAAAAAACATCCTAGCCTAATGATAGATATACTGTATTTATTTTACCTGAATTTACCCGAGGGCCACTAACATTCCAGTGGCCTCGAGAAGGACGGGAATCCGGCGCTTATTTATTTATTTAGGCACACGAAAGTACATTGGGTTGTGAGAGTACATACTTTGGTGACCAAGTGTAACATTCTTGCAAAGTCACTAACACACACAGCATTTCGGCTCTGGCAATCTGAAAACAAGCTTTGCTCAACATTCTTGTGTACGCTTTGACCATACCCCTGCATGCTGAATGTTCTAATGGATTTTCAAGAATGTACCCATGTTTATAAGTTTATCCACTTGAATTAATTTGTAAATCCCAGTAGTACAGCTGGGTTCGTTCTCGACTCACAATCAAGATTTTTGGGTTCGAATTCTACATGTATAAATAAAAATTAATACAAAAAATATGTGCACTAGGGTGTGACAACATTGTTTTAGTTGAGAGGTAACTATTGGATGCTTCAGGAGTTCAGAGTATAAATCAATTGAACATTCTCCGACTTGGTCCCTAATCCCTGGATGATTATAAACTTATTTAGATTCACATTAATACGGATGACATGTGTGTCTTTGTGTTACTAATTAATTCCTCACACAGGATATTTTCGCAGACCCTTATCAGGCCATCACTAGGAAAATTGTTTGACCACCCACTGAAAAGCTCAATACGCCATAAATAAGAATGTTACTTCAATTAACTATTTCTGTTTATAGTCTGGAGATTCCCAAGACTCACAACATGTAATTCAACTTACAGTTAGCAGGAGCTGGCGGTGCACCACCTCACCCTCACGTCCACTGCGTCACTGAGCTCCTCGTGTCTGGCGCTGGTTGTGTTCACACGTCCAAAACGTTTAGGGCCAGAGAGACGGTCCCCAGGGTGTCAACAGCGTTATTCCCGCCACGTCATAACGACTTATATTGAATTTTGTAACTAGCTGATCAAGATTGTAACTTGCTTAGCTAAATGAACTGTGGGGTTCAGTCCCTGAACCCATTATGTGCCTCTGTAACCCTTTCCACTACCGCCCACAAGATGGGTATGGGGTGCATAATAAATGAACTAAACTAAACTAACTCATAAACAAACCTGACTAAGCCTATCCTATTATAACGTAGCCTAACCTATCCTATCATAACATTAACCTAGCTTTACCTACCAAAAATAGTAGAGAACGTTGTATTTTATATATAACGTGAAATATGTGACGTGGAACCTTTTCGGAGACTATACATACTGGTTTATAGTGTTGCAGTACGTACATCCTGTAATATATATCCTTCTATACGTGTCATTTTGACCCTGATATGGAATACTTTTGGAGTCAGGAAGTTTGTTAAAGTTATTGAGGCCAAAACAACCATATGACCGACAATCTCCGTGCAGTGGTCACCCATTCAGTTACTGGGCAAGCCCAAGTATGCTGCTCAACTGAATTTATCGATTTATCCTGATCATCCACTGGAAAGAACCATTGGACGTATTGGCTGAATTTACCTGGAGGCCACCATTTCTAATGACCTCGACGTGAACAGGAAGCTATGACATGCAGCTTGTCAAAGGTCCTTACCTTATACCTTGAGTATACCTTGAGGTGCTTCCGGGGCTTAGCGTCCCCGCGGCCCGGTCATCAACCAGGCCTCCTGGTTGCTGGACTGATCAACCAGGCTGTTGGATCCCCCTATCACTCTGAAGATTTTTTTCTACCTATATATAAAATTTATGAAAAATATAAAAGCAGTTTGCCTTCATATATATAGACGTACTCCCAGAGAAAAAATGACTACCAAACTGTACCGTTTACATATTCCCATAATATAGGCCTATCTATAAATAAATAAATATAAATATGTTTATTCAGGTAAGGTATATACATACAAGTGATGTTACATTAATGGATCGAATTATAGATAGAGTTAGTACATACAATGCCTAAAGCCACTATTACGCAATGCGTTTCGGGCAGGAAGAACATTAATATCTAGAACTTAATACTAATTGAGCATAAAGAATAAAATGTGTTGAGAACAAATACAAATAAAGATAAAAAAAAAGGGGGAACATGACTGAAAAAGCAGCACAAATACAAAAGGTTGACAAACAGCATTGATTAAAAAAAAATAACAGACATGGGTTGATAATACAGGGGTAAGGTAGGTTACAAGGAATTTATTAGGTAGTGTTTAGTTTGATCTTAAACTGGTTGAGAGAGGTACAGTCTTTAACATGGTTGGGGAGGTCATTCCACATTCTGGGTCCCTTGATTTGTAGAGCATTTCTAGTTGATTAAGCCGTACTCTTGGAATATCAAAACTGTATTTATTTCTGGTGTGGTGCTCATGGGTTCTGTTACAACCTTCAATGAAGCTTTTGAGTTCAGGATTGGCATTACAGTTCAGCGTTTTATATATGTATGATACACATGAGAGAATGTGCAGTGACTTAATATCTAACATATTCAGAGATTTGAGTAGGGGTACCGAGTGATGTCTGGGGCCAGAGTTGGATATTGTCCTAATAGCAGCTTTGTGTGAGTAATTAGAGGACGTAAATGATTTTGGGTAGTAGAACCCCAAGCACAAATACCATAGTTGAGATATGGATAGATGAGGGAGTAATAGAGAGTCACCAGGGCAGGTCGGGGTACATAATATCTAATCTTAGAGAGAATGCCAACAGTTTTAGAAACTTTTTTGATATATTTAGAATGTGACCCTGGAAATTCAGCTTGTAAATCAACTGTAAATCAGCTATATAAATCAACTGCCGCTAGGAGTAATCAGACATGTAACTTAACTATGTAACCATGACAATAAAGTATACAACATAAATAATAAAAAAGGCGTGGTAGAAGTGAACTCTCATACGTATTTAGAGTTAAAATTAGAGTTCTGCCCGAAACGCATTGCGTAATAGTGGCTTAGGCATTGTGTGTACTAGCTCTATCTATAAATCAATCCATTAATGTAACATCACTTGTATGTATGTACCTTACCTGAAAAAACATATTATTTATTTATTATAAAGGTAAGTATTTCTCTGAATGCTCTGTATTTCCTTCTCCGAGGCTATGGGGCCCTACAATTGTCCATAGTGTCAGTGTACGTCAGTGTGGTCTAATGGTTAAGGTATCAGGTACGCCAAGGTGCATAGTGCTTCTGGCTGTGGGGTTCGAATCCTTCTGGGGTTTGGAGTTTTCAGTTGCATTGGCTTGGAANATTTTTATGCTCAAATAGCCAAAAATCCAACAAAAACTAAATCCTTGTGAAGAATTCAGGCGGGATAGTCACTGGGCGCGAGGCACTGGTAAACTGAGGCACGATCGCCGTGCCACCACGCACTACTTGGCCTGTACGCGTATAAACACGCTTGTATTCCGAGGCAACGTTCGTATTCCGATGTAAATTTTCTGAGCAAATCCTGCTCGTAATCCGAAAAACTCGTAAACAGGGAAGCTCGTATTCCGAGAAACCACTGTACAGTATACCGTAGAGATAGAGATAGAGATATATATATATATATATATATATATATATATATATATATATATATATATATATATATATATATATATATATATATAACATATATAAACAGTACACTGTATTTTATTAAAATAGCTAATAATTAGAAGAAAAACTTAAATTCTTGAAAACATCATGGCTACTCACATTTTTACCAAGTGCATCATGTGGAACAAGAAAATTTGAGCATGTTTCAATTTCTGTAATTGTGCGATGGTCCAACAAGGTAAGAGATTTTACTCCTGAGAGAACCAAATTCTTTGTGACCTCTGCTCCCATTCCACAAACTCCAGCAACCAATATACGAGAAGTGCGCAATCTGCAATAAAGATGTTTCAATATGTTACTCATGAAGTATAGGCTATACAATGCCTTGAGTATACCTTACCTTGAGGTGCTTCCGGGGCTTAGCGTCCCGCGGCCCGGTCATCGACCAGGCCTCCTGGTTGCTGGACTGATCAACCAGGCTGTTGGACGCGGCTGCTCGCAGCCTGACGTACGAGTCACAGCCTGGTTGATCAGGTATCCTTTGGAGGTGCTTATCCAGTTCTCTCTTGAACACTGTGAGGGGTTTGCCAGTTAGGCCCTTATGTGTATCGGGAGCGTGTTGAACAGTCTCGGGCCCCTGATGTTGATGGAGTTCTCTCTCAGAGTACCAGTTGCACCTCTGTTTTTCAACAGGGGTATTCTGCACATCCTGCCATGTCTTCTGGTCGCATGTGATGTTATTTCTGTGTGCAGGTTTGGGACCAGCCCCTCTAATATTTTCCACGTGTAAATTATTATGTGTCTCTCCCGCCTGCGCTCAAGGGAGTACAGATTTAGGCTCTTTAGTCGGTCCCAATAGTTTAGATGTTTTACCGAGTGGATTCTAGCAGTAAAGGATCTCTGCACGCTCTCCAGGTCAGCAATTTCTCCAGCTTTGAAAGGGGCTGTCATTGTGCAGCAGTACTCCACTCTAGAGAGCACCAGCGTTTTGAAAAGTATCATCATCGGTATAGCATCTCTAGTGTGAAAAGTTCTTGTTATCCAACCCGTCATTTTTCGTGCAGTTGTGACGGCCACTTTATTGTGTTCTTTAAAGGTAAGGTCTTCCGACATGAGTACACCCAAATCCTTTACATTGCCTTTTCGTGCTATGTTATGATTTGCCTGAGTTTTGTACGTGGTTGCCGTTTTTATATTTTCATTTTTTCCATAGCGCATGAGCTGGAACTTATCTTTGTTAAACACCATATTATTTTCTGTAGCCCATAGAAAGACCTGATCTTCATCTGACTGGAGGTTTGCCGTGTCCTCTATGTTGCCTACTCTCATGAAGATCCTGGTGTCATCTGCAAAGGATGATACAGTGCTATAGGTTGTGTTCTTGTCTATGTCCGATATGAGGATGAGAAAAAGTACTGGAGCAAGCACAGTACCCTGGGGGACTGAGCTCTTAACGGTTGATGGGCTGGATTTTATTTTGTTGACTATTACACATTGGGTTCTGTTGGTCAGGAAATTGTAGATCCATCTGCCTATTTTTCCGGTAATTCCTTTTGAGCGCATTTTATGTGCAATAACACCATGATCACATTTATCAAAAGCTTTTGCGAAATCTGTGTAAATGACATCAGCGTTTTGTTTGTCTTCCATAGCATCTAATGCCATATCATAGTGGTCCAGCAACTGCGACAGGCAAGAGCGCCCTGTTCTGAAACCATGTTGTCGGGGTTATGGAGATGCTGTGCTTCCATGTATTTGTGAGCTTACTTCTTAGCACTCTCTCAAAATTTTAATGATGTGCGATGTTAACACTATCGGTCTGTAATTTTTTGCCTCTGCCTTATTTCCTCCTTTATGAAGTGGTGCTATCTCTGCTGTTTTTAGTATATCAGGAATAACGCCAGTATCTAGACTTTGTCTCCACAGAATGTGGAGGGCCTGCGATAGTGGTTTTTTGCAGTTCTTGATGAATATGGAGTTCCAAGAATCCGGGCCTGGTGCAGAGTGCATAGGCATACTGTTTATGGCTTCTTCAAAGTCCAGGGGGATAGGGTGACGTCTGATATATGATTTGATGTTGGTATCATATCCATGAAAAATTCATTTGGGTTACCGATCTTTAGTGCGTTTAATGGCTCGCTGAAAACCGAGTCGTACTGCTTCCTCAGTAGCTCGCTCATTTCTTTGTTGTCATCAGTGAAAGTTCCATCTTCCTTTCGCAGGGGCCCAATACTAGATGTGGTTTTCGATCTTGATTTTGCATAGGAGAAAAAATATTTCGGGTTTCTCTCTATTTCACTGATGGCCTTTTGCTCTCTTTGCCTCTCCTGCGTTTTGTATGATTCTTGTAGCTTGAGTTCAATTTTTCCTATTTCGCTACCTAGCCTTCTTCGCCGTTCCTGAGATAGGGTGTGACTCTCAAGTTGTTCCGCGATTCGTTTTCTTTGCTTATATAGGGAACGACGTTCTCGTTCCAATCTGCATCTCTTCCTCTTTTTTCTTAGGGGGACGCGGTTTGTACATATTTCTAGTGCTACTGAGCTTATTTTTTCCAGGCACTGGTTCAGGTTCGCATTTTCTAGCTGTTCTTCCCAGTTTATTTCTGTGAAGTCCTGGTTTATTTGCTCCCAGTTTATCTGTTTATTGTTGAAGTTGAATTTGCTGAAATCTTATCCACCGGAAATCTGGACTGGTTTTGGAGGTCTATTCCCCATGGTTGTCATAACTTCAATTAAGTTGTGATCTGAGTAACAGGTATTTGTAATCATTATGTTCCTGATCAATTCATCATTATTAGTGAAAATGAGGTCCAGCGTGTTCTCCTTCCTAGTTAGTTCTACTATTTGCTGGTTTAAGGCAAACCTGTCGCACATCCGTAGCAGGTCATTTGCATGTGCCTGTTCATTAAGGCTACTTCCTGGTATTCTTTCTGATATTACTGTATTAGCCAGGTGCTTCCATTTCAGGTGCCGTAGGTTGAAGTCCCCAAGCAGAATGATGTTCGGAGCTGGATTTATGAGGTTTTCCAAGCAGTGTTCTATTTTCATTAGTTGGTCTTTAAACTGCTGAGGGTTTGCCTCCGGTGACTTATATACAAGGACAATAACTACATTTAGGATAGGTTTCTAGGATGAGTCAATAATAACATTATTGTACCTGGACCAAATTGAAGATTTAAAGTGAATGTATAGACCATCTACTTACGTTGATCAGTACTCTGAATGCCTTGCTTCTTGCATGATTAACAATGAATCCAATATGGTCAGAGTGGTTTGACATTTCAAACAAGAAATTCATTCATGCAAGAAGCAAGGCATTCAGAGTACTGATCAACGTAAGTAGATGGTCTATACATTCACTTTAAATCTTCAATTTGGTCCAGGTACCCATGCAAGTAAATAAATGTATATATCCTACTGTCAAAAAAAAAGAAATGCTGACTGAAGAGCAAACCATACAAAACAACATTCAAAAGCAAAGCATGCATTATTGTTCGTTTTTATTGTCAAACTTTACATAAAAATTCATGTCAAAACAAGGTGAATAATCCTTACACAATTAATTTTTAATCAATGCAAATGCCGAGTGGCAGTGCATAAGCCTTCATAACTTGAGTCCAGCCTAAGCAAGGCTCATATTACAAAGGCATGAGACTAGTGCACTTTTCAAGGAATGATAACTATCAGAATTTTTTTTTTACAACAGTACAATTGTACTCTGCAGTATCTAGAGAGGATGTGAGTACAATTGTACTCTGCAATATCTAGAGAGGATGTGAAGGTATTAGGGTGTAAGGAGTGCAGGAAATGTCAAACCACTCTGACCATAGTGGATTCATTGTTAATCATGCAAGAAGCAAGGCATTCAGAGTACTGATCAACATAAGTAGATGGTCTATACATTCACTTTAAATCTTCAATTTGGTTCAGGTACAATAATGTTATTATTGACTCATCCTAGAAACCTCTCTTGATGTACATTTGTTCTTGTGTAATTTTATTATGCATCTTAATATTACTACACATACAGAGTGAAGCATTTAAACTATGGGGACTGATTCTAATACTCAACTGTACCACATGGAATGACAATGAAAGGTTATATACATGTCTTAGCAAAATCAATCCTCTATTTGGAGGTCAAGATTATGCAGACTGTAATGAGTAATAAATGGTGTTCTAGAGGAAAGCTATATGTAATTACCTAAGTGTAGTTATGGGATGAGAGCTACGCTCATGGTGTCCCGTCTTTCCAGCACTCCAGTGAATGTATCACGAATGCATACATGTATCCGACATGTACTGCTCAAGAGGCTAAAGATGTTTTGAAAACTAAGAAGCATGCCCGAATGTCTGCACACTTGTACCCATGCATAAACATGTCTCCTGTATCTTATCTATAACTAGCACTAGTCTCTATTCATTTATCTATAGCTAGCACTAGTCTATTCATTTATCTATAGCTAGCACTAGTCTCTATTCATCAAACCAAAGAACAGAGAACTTTGAATCAAAATGTAATGTCAAGGTAATCTGTTCAACAAGTACTTAACTGTTTAATACTCCTAACTCATCACGTACTCTTTGTTGGTGGTTATGTTACATTAATTGCCAATGCCTAACAAAGGCAATAACCATACTGCTTGTGCATGTTCAGAATGAGTGCTCGCAACCTGTGTGTAAGGGGTGCCCACTGCCCCGTGTGTAAGGGGTGCCCACTGCCCCGTGTGTAAGGGGTGCCCACTGCCCCGTGTGTAAGGGGTGCCCACTGCCCCGTGTGTAAGGGGTGCCCACTGCCCCGTGTGTAAGGGGTGCCCACTGCCCCGTGTGTAAGGGGTGCCCACTGCCCCGTGTGTAAGGGGGTGCCCACTGCCCCGTGTGTAAGGGGTGCCCACTGCCCCGTGTGTAAGGGGGTGCCCACTGCCCCGTGTGTAAGGGGTGCCCACTGCCCCGTGTGTAAGGGGGTGCCCACTGCCCCGTGTGTAAGGGTGCCCACTGCCCCGTGTGTAAGGGGGTGCCCACTGCCCCGTGTGTAAGGGGTGCCCACTGCCCCGTGTGTAAGGGGGTGCCCACTGCCCCGTGTGTAAGGGGTGCCCACTGCCCCGTGTGTAAGGGGGTGCCCACTGCCCCGTGTGTAAGGGGTGCCCACTGCCCCGTGTGTAAGGGGTGCCCACTGCCCCGTGTGTAAGGGGTGCCCACTGCCCCGTGTGTAAGGGGTGCCCACTGCCCCGTGTGTAAGGGGTGCCCACTGCCCGTATGCACCCACCGCTTCTGGGCGTCCAGGCCCCACAGCCGAATCTGACGGTCATAGAGAGCAGCCTCATCCTCCGTGATGGTTTCTGCGTGCTTCTCAACCATCTTCAGGTGCGAGTTGCTCATCTAGTGAGCACCTTAACTCGAGGGTGTAGTGTGCTGCTCGCTAAACCGGCTTAGGGGGGTCTCTGCCACAGCCTTGTATCACTACCACAGCTCAGCGGTCACACGCCACAAGTCGGCGTCCCGCGCTAGTGTTGTGGTGCTGCAACACGAGCCTAATATAAATTCTCATCAGAGCTTATAATCCTCCATAATAGTTCTGGTATACTTCTTTTTTTAGTGTTTTATTTGTATACAAACATTATTGTCGCAATCTTTAATATGAGGAATATAGGGGATAAGGGGGCAAAAAAAATCTGACTTTACTTGAGCGCCTCATCTCATTAGTGGCTTCTGCGAGGACAGGAAGCCAGCGTCTTGTTCACCTTCCACCTCCACCTGATATTATTCATTTTTTCTGGAGTTTGGACAAAAGTAATATCTTGGTTTTCACGGTCTCGGCGGGTAGGCAGTTCGACAATGAGTTTATGATAAGCTGTTGCTCCCTTGTATTTGATCTTTTAAAGAAGTGGTCTGGCTTCATGTCTCCAACTTGTTCAGTATGCAACAAGTTTCCATGAGATGAGCCCTGTTATGTTTGGTCTGCAGTGTTGTTAGTACTGAAGCTCTCAATTGTTCCTGGTGTGAGACTTGGCTTAGTTCTGGGATGAGTTTTGTCGCGCTGTTGAACTTTCTCTAAAGCATTTTGTTTTCTTTCAGAATCTGGTGGAACAAAACTCCTTTATATGACCTTTTCTTCATAAAATAATTTGCTGCATAATAGTACTGTTGACATGAGAATTGTAATGTGTGTTGTTATTCCCTACATGCAAGGTCTTCCATTCTTCAATATTGTAAAGAATTTACCATTCATATGACCATTTGTCGAGTTCATGTAGATCTCTCTGTAAGCTAGTCTCGGTATCGTTTTCGCTTCCTACTTTACCATAGATCTTAGTGTCGTCTGCAAATTTGATGATGTGGTTTCTAATATTCTCATCAATGTCATTGATGTATGACAAGAAGGGCTGGCCCAAAAATATAACCTAATGGTACCCTCACCACATTTTTAGTTAGATTCATTACATTTAGGACGTCCCTTTGGTTTGTTTTGTGCATTTTAGTATTTTACCATTTGTTCAATGCGTTTCTAATTTCCTTACCAGTTTTTATGTGGTACCCTATCAAAAGCTTTAGTCTTGTAGGTTTGCTTCCGAAGCAGGAAAGAAATGGCTGGGCACGTTTCCTTTTACCTTCTGGTCACCTAGTACTAAATATAGGTGTCTGGGAACTAAGATAACTGTTCATTTTGCAGGTGTTGCATCCTGGGAAGGGTAAGTCATTTTACCTTGGAGGGAGTGGGGGGGGGGGGCCCTCGATATAAGCCTAAAGTTCAACACGGCAACAAATATCCTAGAACTAAGTCGACTCTCACACCAGGAATGGTTGAGGCTAACAGGACTAGCAACACTGCAAACCAGACATAACATGGCTGATTTCATTTAAACTTTTAAAATACTGAACAAGTTAGAGATATTAATTCAGACCACTTCTTTAAATGGTCAAATGTAACACAATTGGCAACAACTTCAAGCTCAACAGGCCACAATGTAGGACAGAAAACAGGATACTTTTCACTCATCTATCTCAATGAGAATATTTATCTGTCCAAGATTGGAGGCCAAATGCTTGGGGCTAGCCACACCCAATTTTGCAGGGGAAATGGTCTGGGGTATGGGACGGATATAGCTCAATAGGGGTCAGCCCTATTGGTCCTATTAAGAGGGGGGGCAAGTATAGTAGTAGCACCCCCTCACTAAATTGGCGAAAGATGGCTGGTCGAGTCCCAAGATTTATTAGCAAGAAAATAAATTAATAAATATATATACTGTACTGTATATTAATAAATGTATAAATAAATTTTTAATAGTGCGATTAGTGCAGAAGCAGCGTAGTCGAGGATGGACCGAATTGCATTAGTGTAGAAATTTTCAAATATGATGTATTTAACCCGTCTTATGTCTGGACATAGGTGCCATCGTGTTTGGTACATCTTGTGTACTTGACACTTTTAATTCATTTTAGGGCCATAAATGGCAACACTGACCCACTTTAAAAGTCTTACAAGTGAGTTGCACATAATCCAATACTCCTCACACAAGAAACTGACATAATCCTTGTGAATAGCTCAATTCATATAGAAAAGCTCAAAGTAAGAAAGGATCCTAGTACCTGTACATAGAATAATACAACAGATTAAAATAATCAATATACTGTATTTAGAAGTATTGTAATAAGGAACATACTGTAGTACTATATTACTCCCATGTACAATATATGCACTGTACTGTATTTGGTTTCTCTCTTCGTGTATTTGTATGCACTAATATAGTGCCACAATTTAACAAAATACATCTCGTCATGTTGTCAATATACAGCACAAAAAACTTACCCCATTCACTTTCTAATGCTTGCTTAAAGAATTACAATCATTAAAATTTGTATTATTATTATGCATTTACTTTCAAATCTACTATAGTTGCATGTGAATCACAAATATTAAGTTAATACTGTACTCAATAATTTGTAGTGTCAAGTGTAATGTACACGTACACCCTCAGCCAACACTGGCAAAATCAACACCTGAACACACATTTGCAAATACACCAGAACACTGGTAAGAAAAATATAAGCATTTTTTCTGTTTGTATCATAACACTATACTGTAACTTTCACACTTTCCAGGACTGATCTCATAGAAACTATTAAAATACTGAACAATTTGGAGGATATTGATCCAGGTAACTTCTTGAAAAGTTCAGATGTAACACAAACAGTAGATAAATTTTCAATCTCAACAAGCCACAATGCAGGACAGAAAACACTTTTCACCTATAAGGTTATTCCCATGGAACTACTAACCTGCTAAAGCCAATAAAACCATCAGGGCAAATGGGAGGACCTTTAACAAGCCACTGGCTTCCTGTCTTCGAGGCCATGTAAATTCAGTAAATTATGTTATATATATTCATTAGAATACAGGATGTTACAAAAATTTTAACT
>WNGS01165318.1:6629598-6649653 GCA_020271785.1 Procambarus virginalis | reverse complement strand
TAAAAAAATAAAATTTAATTTGTTCTCTGTGCCAAGACTTTGTCACATTGAGTCTGATCTTTGCCAATTTCTGCCTTACTTGATTTTTTACCTTGTAATTTGAATAGCAAGCCCAATTTGATTCTCCATCTACAAAATAATTGTTATAAATTACAAATTAAAGTGTGTTTCTTTTGCATTTGTGTACATACCACAACCATAGTGGATTCCTCCATACAGCCCCTGCAGTGTAGCAATAGTGGAAGGTGTGGACAGGTCGTCAGCATACGATACAGCAGCAGTCTCCATCAGAGATACAGTAAAGCATTCCAGAGCCTCAAAGGGCATACACCACCATGGATTTGTGAGGAAGGAGTATCCTGAGATAAAAGATTATCATAAATGCTCATGTGCCAGTATGGCCTCTGCATGGCCAATATATGCCTGATTACAAGCATAATTCGGCCATTACTGGCATATGCCAGCATGGCTGGAAGTAAATGCAGACAAAACAAAGATTTTTATTGAGCCAATATTATAAAATGCTACTGAATGTATTGAGAAAATATAAAATTTGAATAACCTATCATGCGGACGACATAGAAGGCGAGGCCGAGGATGATGGTGTTGGCATGCCCCAGACGGGAAATGATGGATGCTGAGGCCACAAGGATAGGAATTCCAGCTGCAGTGCCCACTGTCACAGTAAGACCCATTAAGGACCTCTTTGCTCCCAGATCCTGCAGTAGCCAGAACAGGAATGCATCCAGTAGCCCAAAGAATCCACCTGATGAAACATCAAGATGTTTAAGGTCATCATCCTCGTGAAGTTTTACTTAGAAACTTGTACATCCTGTTCTAGATCATAGTGGCTTAGTCTGTGTTAAACAGTTTACAAGCTTAGAAACTTTGCAACCCTGGGTTATTGTTATAGACAACCTTGTAGCAATTCTTGGCTCATAATCTGTTCAGTAATACAAATTTAAGTCACCATGATTGAGGAAAGATATGCAAGTTTAGTAAGTTGACAAGTAAATGCTTGATAAATCCTGGCTATGGCCCTCATCTCTTTTCAGAGCATGGGTGGTATCCAAGCTGAAATAATCAGAGGTATTTTTACTTCCAGCTTAGAATCTGCTAAAGATTTGTACTGTTGGAACCACCACTACTTGGAATGGAGGAGATATATACCAATATACATACATGGAAACTATTTGAGGGTTCAGTTCTTAATCTGCACACTAAAATATATTGTTTAATTATAACAAATTACCAGCAAATATAATAATATTAATGGGAATTGAAGTAGTTGTGATAACTGTATGGGTCTAAAGCAGCAATAATCTGGTTCAAATTTTTCTTGTAACCAGTCTCAGGATAGGTTGCAGGGTTGAAAAATTAGACCAGACAAGTAAATACAGATACTAATTATCCACCACCAATATTAAACATGCAGAGTACTTCCATACAATCAGGGTAGTGTTCTCACTTATTAAACAATTTTAGATACTGTATACTAAATCTACAAATTGTTAATCCAGTAAATAAAATTTTAAATAAACATTATCACCGATGTTCTTACAAAATAAATTTTGACATGTAACTAATCTTGTGACTGGATATTGCAGGCCGTGCTCTTGGGGGGCTGGCTGGTGGCTTCCTGATAAGGTATCTGGGAATCCGTAACACCTTCCGAGGGGCAGCTGGTGTATCTGCCTTTGCCTGTATAATATACTTTTTCGTTAATAACTACTGCTTCAGCAAGCAGCAGCAAGAGAGGAAGAGAATTAAAGAGGAAATGAAAAAACAAGTAACAAAAGCACCAGAAGATAAGATAGCAACAGAGGAAATAACCAAACCAACACGTGGTAAAAATGCAACAAAACAAGAATACGACAATCCTGCATTTGAAAAGGAAGGAAATTCCACAGACATTGAAAGTGCAACCCAAAACAACCACACAAATTCTGGATTTGAAAAAGAAACATAGTTATTATAATTATTTAGCATCTTTCAAATTTGGGAAGCCACCTTAATTATAGACAGTCAAATTCATGCATGAACTCTGATGTTATTGTCACATTAATGCTCCTTTCCCAAAGGGCTGCTACAGTGAGTCAACAGGTCGATATTGGCTGTGCACACATGTCCACTATACTGTAGTTGGTGTAGCAGGGCAGCAGGAGTGTCTAAGCCTATTTGGATGGATGTGACCTCATTGTTAGTGTTATTGATTTTGCTCTTCAGGTATTTGATGCATCTGACAGTCTTCTATGCATCATCGTCAAATTGGGTGATTAAGTTACTGAAATTCATGGTCACTCTGGGTTTTAAGAGAATAAAACACAAGACTGACTGTATGACATATCATGTGCACAACCTTTCATTGCTGCCTGGAACACCTTCAGGTGAGATTTGGTGTTTAGCATGCATGGTTAGGGGGATATATACATGGATAGAGATGAGGTACAGGTTAGGTGAATCAAGCCATGAGACTTAGGTGTTTGGGGAATGAGCAGGGTTTCCTCTGCTATGACATGACAGCATCATCTATTGGTTGGGATCTCAGTGTTAGTAATGAGGCAAAGTCACTGTTCTCAATGTTTATATTACCTGGTAGTTTTTTTTTTCTTTGGTGAGGATAGCTTCCCGAATTTGTTATTGCAATCACTTGCAGAATCAAGTATTTGTGTGTGTTTCCAGCATTTTTTTTAGTGAGAGCCACATTGTGATATCATTTATTTTTTTGAAGCTCCTGCTTGTAGGTGACAAGTCACCTTCTTGAAAGTTTAGTAGTGGTCATACCAATATAGGCTGAACTAACATTACATCTTTCATGGGGGTAAGTGCATTGTATATTACAATGGATTTCTGGAGAGGGTTGTTTCTTCTGTTTGGGATGTTCTTCATTATTAAGTCTGCTTAATAAGCTTAATCTGCTTAATAATTAAGTCTGCTTAATAATGAACCTGAAGAGAACAAACAACCCTCTCCAAAAAGCCAACATGATATACCAGTACAGTTGCCCCCCATGAAGCATGTAATGTTTGTTCAGCCTATAGTGGTATGACCACTAATAAACTTTCAAGGAAGTTCACAAATCACCTACAAGCAGGAGCTAAAAAAAAAAAAAAATATGCATAATAATCACAATGTGGCACTCACTAGAAAAATGCTTGAACACAAAAATATTTGATATCTGCAACTGATGGCAGAATACAAATTCTGAAAGCTATCCCCATCAAAGAGACTTAATATAAGCATACTGAACAGTGACTGCCTCATTGCTAACACAGACCCCAACCAATAGATGAAAATGTCATGTCATAGAGGAAACCCTGCTCATTCCCCCAACACCTAAGTCCCATGGCTTAATTCACCTAACCTGTACCTCATCTCTATCCATATATATCCCCTAACCATGGTTGCTAAACACCATATTTCACCTGAAGATGTTCCAGGCAGCAATGAAAGGTTGTGCACATAATATATCATACAGTCTTTCTTGTGTTTTATTCTCTTAAAACCCAGAGTGATCATGAATTTCAGTAACTTAATAACCCAACTCGACGATGATGCAAAGATTGTCAGACGCATCGAATGGCTGAATAGCAAAATTAACAATGTTAACAATGTGGTCACTTTCAACTATATATACTGAATAGCTAGATAATGCAGCACATTTGTCTTAATTTTCATTCATAACACTTTGATAGGCAATCAAAATCATATACAGTGGTACCTCACCTTACGAATTTAATCCGTTCCCAGAGACAGTTTATAAACTGAAGCGAATTTTCCCATAAGAAATAATGTAAAATTGAATTAATCCGTTCCACACTCCCAAAAATATTAACTTAAAGTAAATTTTATACCTAGATTACCCAAATCTTTAGTACTAAAGTATGCACAAGTTATTGCTTACCTTTATTGATGACTCTCGTTTCTGTATGGAAGACGGTGAGGAGGTGGGGGAGGGGGGGGAGAGAGAGAGGAGGATAGGTGTTACTGTTTGGAAGGGGAGTCATTATAACATCAGGCAGTGATGACTTCTCTGGGGTACTCTCTCCTACGTTTTGCAGGAGTACCAGTAAGACCTGGTTGGGGCTCAATGTTTGCTTGTCTTACTCAGAATCTGTCTAAAGACACTTGTTTTTCCCTACATTTTAACACTTGTCTGTAGTACAGACAATTGTAGTCACATTGTCATTTAAAAGGTCAATACAATGGCCTGCTACAGCTTTTATCTGGGTGAGCCTATATTTCACACATTTTATTAATGAGGAAGAGATATCCTCTACTGCCTCTACTCACAACTATTTTCTTAGGTTGAACCTTACCACCGACTTTCTTGGGACCCATGGTGAGATATATAACAATTACTTTTGTGTTAAAGTACCCAAAAATCCAAAAAACACAAATGCTTTACAAAGAATTCAGGCGTGATTGTCATTAGACGGGAGGCACTGGTAAACTGAGGCACGATCGCCATGCCACCACGCGCTAGGTTGGCCATAAAAATATCAACAAACTACGTTACCTGAGGCAAAGTGCGTAAAGAGGGACATTCGTAAACCGAGGTGTCACTGTATGTATATTAAATTAACTTGGTTCACAAATATATTTTTTCGATTAAGTAGTGTTTTCTTTTTTCCAATGTTATCAAACTTTCTATATTATACTGCCCTCCTCCCATTGTTACGAGATTTTAAATGGTATGGGTACCAAGCCTTTAGCATGGAGAATAAGAAAACCTGGCATCCCAGCCCAATTTCCTCCCCTGTGACATAATTAAAAAAAAAAAAAAAAAAAGATATTGTCGGGACAATTATGCATTTTTACAGCATTTGCAGTGGTATTCTTAATCAGCATATAGAAAAATACCTTTGGCAAGATTTTTTAACACTTTAACTGCACAACACATCATATGATGTGTTCAGTGACTTGCAGTAACTTGCACTCCACATCATATGATGTGGAGTGCGAGTACTACTCAAGATTTAAACGGCCAGCGGATACACGGGGTTCACCACACCTTCATCAGGGCTCTTGTAAACAGACTCCGTTTTTAAAAAAATCGTGGGCCAAATTCCCGGGTGTGAGGAGCCTCAGTATTGAGTGAGCTACCAAGCCTGATGCACGCAGCATGAGCTCACAGCACTGCTGTTCAGCTTGTGACCACAGCATCGCCTAAAAATGCCATAATATACATGTTCATGCTATTATTTAGCGATGATATTATTACAGAAGACCCCTGTGATAAAAATGACCAGGATTCTGATAATAGCAGGAGTGTTGTGATAATCAGCACTGTAGTGGGAGGAGTAATCTTGGTGGGGAGTGAGGTAGCATTGTCTGCTGACTCTGTGTGACCACCTTTTACTGTCTGGACTCACTATACCAGCTTAGTTGTTCGCTATGGTGAACAAACCATGCAGATACTTATATATAACGTCTGCATATAAAAGCAAAAACAGTATGGTGGGAGAATGGTGGTGAGTCAGGTGAGGTGAGGGTTGGAGGGAGTGGCAGCCAGTGGCAGGCTGCCACTGCCACTGAAAATACCAGCTTAGTGGTTCGTTATGGTGAACAGGAATGTAGATACTGTACTTATATATAACATGTATATATAGTGTAATAACAGCAAAAGGAGTGTGGGGGAGAAGCCATTTTGGTGATGGGTGTGGCAACATCTGCATGATTTGTCATGTTGGTAGGGGTGGCCACTATGCTCTTTGGGCACTATACCAGCTTAGTTGAACAGTTATGAACAAAACATGTAGATACTTATATATAACGTCTGTATATAGGGTAATAACCCCACAAACAGTATTGTTGGGGGTGAAATTTTAGTGTGTCTGACCTTGAATGTGTGAGGAAAGCAGCCGCCACCTGACTGTGTGTAGTGACGTTTCTTAGTGCCTGAACTAACTATATCAACTTAGTTGTACAATTGTGGTGAACAAAACATGCAGATACTTATATATAACGTCTGTATATAGTGAATAAAAGCAAAAACAGTATTGTGGGAGGAGAATGTGGGTGAGTCAGGTGAGTTGAGGGAAGAGGAAGTACCAGCCACTGGCTGCGATTGATTGCCACTGAGCATGCCAACTTAGTGGTTCGTTATGGTGAACACGAATGTAGATACTTATATATAACATCTGTATATAGTGAATAAAAGCAAAAACAGTATGGCGAGAGGAGAATGTGGGCGAGTGCGGTGTTGAGGGAGTGAGTGGTAGCGAGTGGCTGGCTGGTGTGTGGCGGTCACTCCTTGTTGCTTTTTGACTCATAATAGCAACTTAGTGGTTCGTTATGGTGAACTAAACACGCAGATACTTATATATAACCTGTGTTTATAGTGTAATAACCGACAAAGTATTTGTTCACTGTTTGATGAACATAATAATTGAATCAACAATATGCACACCATATTTTTGAGTACAGCGATGATTCACTCATTTTATTATATAAATATATCACACTACACACTATTGAATAATATTACAGCAAAAAAACTACGAAAAATCAATCAGAGACATTGAAATAATTAGGTAATTTTCTCTTTGTGGCAACTCTTGCCTGACAGCTGGCGAACAACAGACCGTCTGGGACGCATGCTGAGTCAATGCCTGCTTTTTACCAGACTTCCCCACCCTATAGCGGGCAATATATACCACTTACAATTTTTTATTATTTTTCCCATGATCAGAGAACACAAATTAACAAGTATAAAAGAAAATATATATATATATATTTTTTTGGTATGTGCCTGTGGGTGACAAATGCTAAATAGCCTGGAGCCACACAAGGGTTAAAGAAATTAATATTTTCCTACTAAAATTAGAGGGTTGATTTTCAAGGGAAAAATTACTGTTATTTCTCCAAAACCTCTCCAGATATACTGTTATATATGCTGATGAAGGATATTGAATCAAAAACTAAATTCTATTACAGAAATTCAATAACTAAATTATTGTGTATAACTATAATTTCTAGAATGAACCAGTCTTTTATATACCTAGATATACATTATATACATGTATGCACGTGCACACACATGGTCAGAGGCTAGAGGTGTTAACCTCTCAACTGCACAATGCGCCTGCAGTCCCTCGACAGGGATGCGCAACGCGCCTCCGGGTATTTATATTTTTAGCGTTCCATTCAAACTCCCATGGCTACATGAGGTTCACATCAGCTTCCTCAGGGTTCTTGTAAACAGACGCCATTGTTAAAAAAATCGTGGGCCACTTTCACGGGTGTGAGAGCCTCAGTACTGAGTGAGCATCCAAGGCTGGTGTACACAGCATGAGCTCACAGCACTGCTGTTCAGCTTGTGACAACAGCATTGCCTAATAATGTCAAAATATATATATAACTTGTATTATTTAGCCATGATAGTATTACAGAAGAGCCTGAGTGTGATAATGACTGGGTACAATGGTTAAATATCAGTGATTCAATGCTGTTCACGATGTTCACAGTGCTAGCCACAGCACCACAGCATTATTTCGTCCATCTAGGATTCTACAAACGACTTCCTAGGTTCCTTTACAAAATAAACTTGTGATCAATTATTCATTTACAGGATTTAGTGACCAGTATTGTGATAACAGCAGGATTGTGGTGATAATTAGTACTGTGCATAGTATTGTGAGAGGAGGAATTGTGGTGAGGGAGCGAGGGAGAGAATCGAGGTAGCCTCACTGTGTGTGTGGCAGCCACTCTTGTTTTGCTCATCATACTAGCTTAGTGGTTTGCTATGGTGAACACATTTGTACATGGGTATATACAATGTATGTATATAGTGTAATAACAGCAACAGGAGTATGTTGGGAGGAGCTATTTTGGTGAGGGAAGGTGCCCAAAAAATTTGAAAGTTCTCTTTTTGCAAACAGTGGTAGACGGTTGGAACAAGCGAGAAGGACATGGAGGCCAAAACCGTCAGTAATTTCAAAGTGTCACATGACAGAGTACTGTACTGGGAAGATGGGGTTATACAAGTGATAGGGTTAACCTAGGAGCAAATGTTATATAATAAAAACAAATGTTTCCTTTCTGAATACTGTTGGCATAAATCTTTGCCTTTTTATAAAAAAAAAGAATAACCTTTAATTAAAAAAAAAAAAAACAGCATTGAATGTAATGAAACGCCATTTTCTGGGCGAGTCCCAGAGGCTCCCCGGAGCTATCCAGGCTGATATGTATATCCCTAACCTTTGGCGTAAGTCAGTGTGGATGGAGTTCTAGGCCTACCGGGGACCACAAGCCAGAACCTGGCCCCCCTCAGAGAGGCATGAAGATCAATGGCCTATAGAAATGCATATGCAATTTGGAGCATTCTATATCTGCCATCGACCAGGACAGGCACCCAGAAAGGTAAGCGCCTGAAAACAAACCCCTATTCTGGTTAAAACAAAGAAAATACCCAAATGAAAACGAGCAATCAAACATGATGTCACACGAGCCGTGCAATTTGTCTGCACAGCTTCCCCCTCCCCGGGAGAGAGAAGGGGGAGCCCCAGACCCACCGCGCCGGCGATCCAACGACTAGTTCTTAGACTGGATGTTCGACTTCGGATGTTAAGACTGGGTTCTAAGACTTAGACTGTGGCTCCCCGGAGCTACTTCACCAAAGACAAAAACTAGAGGGACTTACCTGGGAGGAGGTCGGTGTTCACATCTCAACTCGAAGTCGAGACAACTGGCTGCAACCGTCGACTCAAAGCGACACAGGCTCAACAAGGCCCAGGAACATTTGCGAGGTAGCGTGCAGCCAGGATCCTGTTCGACCGCCAAAACCCCGAGCCCGAATATCAACCCAAGACATGTTACCAAAGAATGCAGCAAAAGCAGCAAACTTACGAACGTCATGGGCACGAAGATAGACCGCAGAATGGCTAGACCAAATAACCCTGCGGACAACCTGAGAAACCTGAATCTGGGAACAGGGAAGAAGGGAAACCGGATCAACCTAAAGGGCGTCCCCGGCCACCGAGGTCGTGGCACACAAATAATGGCAGAGTGCCGCAACCGGACAACACGATGAACCCCGGGCCCAACCAATCAAGCATCAACAACCCAAGGCCCCTCTAGAAAGCAGCAGTCTCATCCTTCGCCAGAAAAGAACAAGACGGCTGCAAATGAACAAACCTATCACCACGACCAAAAGAGCAGAAAATTCTGCGCCGGAGGAGAACATGAAGCTCTCCAAACCGACTTCCAGAGGCCAATGCCAACAAGAAAAGAGCTTTGAAAAAAAAACCTGAACCGAAGAGGCCACAACAAACTGAGGCGAAGACAGAAACGAGAGCACTCTGTCCAAAGACCAGGATGGCTCAGGTGGCGCATGAGCAGGCCAGAGGTGAAACAACGCCCGGGACAGCTAACGAAATGGTGCAGAAGGAATATCAATACCGAAAGTAAGCTGCAGCGGCTCGGCCAATGCCGCACGATACGAGGCAACAGAATGTGTCAAGACAACGGTCCCAAACCTCTACGAGAGAAGGACAAGACCACGTCAACAAAAACGCAGGATACCTATAAAGAAACAAAAAGAAAAGGAAGGACCGCCTGCAAAACCCCATACCACCGCCGAGACGAAGCACGCAGGTGAGACACCATCAACGAAGCAACCTGATCACCAGGGAATGGGAGTGAAAGGGAAGGTACTCCACTGAATAAGGGAGTACCTAAGCAACAGAAGACAACGAGTCTCTATGAGGGGTGAGGTCTCAGATTGGCGAGACGTCACAAGTGGAGTCCCGCAGGGATCAGTCCTAAGACCTATACTGTTTCTAATATGTGTAAATCATCTCCCAGAGGGGTATAGACTCGTTTCTCTCAATGTTTGCCGATGATGCAAAAATTATGAGGAGGATTGAAACAGAGGATGATAGTAGGAGGCTACAAGATGACCTAGACAAACTGAATGATTGGTCCAACAAATGGCTGCTAAAGCTCAACCCGAGTAAATGCAAAGTAATGAAACTAGGCAATGGAAACAGGAGGCCAGACACAGGATACAGAATAGGAGATGAAGTACTTAATGAAACGGACAGAGAGAAAGATCTAGGAGTTGATATCACACCAAACCTGTCTCCTGAAGCCCACATAAAAAGAATTACATTTGCGGCATATGCAAGGCTGGCTAACATCAGAACAGCCTTCAGGAACCTGTGTAAGGAATCATTCCGAATCTTGTATACCACATATGTAAGACCAATCCTGGAGTATGCGGCCCCAGCATGGAGCCCATACCTTGTCAAGCACAAGACAAAGCTGGAAAAAGTTCAGAGGTATGTCACTAGACTAGTCCCAGAACTGAGAGGCATGAGTCACGAGGAAAGGCTGTGGGAAATGCACCTTACGACAATGGAAGACAGAAGAGTAAGGAGAGACATGATCACTACCTACAAAATTCTCAGGGGAATTGACAGGGTAGACAGAGATAAACTATTCAACACTGGTGGTATGCAAACAAGGGGACACAGGTGGAAACCGAGTACCCAAATGAGCCACAGCGATGTTAGAAAGAACTTTTTCAGTGTCAGTAGCTAACAGGTGGAATGCATTAGGCAGTGATGTGGTGGAGGTTGATTCCATACACAGTTTGAAATGTAAATATGATAAGAGCCCAGTAGGCTCAGGAATCTGTACACCAGTTGATTGACAGTTGAGAGGCAGGATCAAAGAGCCAAAGCTCAACCCCCGCAAGCACAAATAGGTGAGTACCAAAAAGATTGCGAGAGACTCGAGAATTACCAGACTTGAAGAGTCGAGAAGACCGAACCAGCCTCTTCACGGACCGGACCAATCATTTGAAAGAGGCGGAGCCATAGGGAACCCCAGGGTATAGACACCAAGCAAGCAGCACCTGAAACCAAGGCCGGCAAGGAACGAGAAGGAACGTCTGTCAAGGAACCAGGAACCCAAACCGGAGAGCTGGGAAAGAACCAACCTGGGCGAGCAGAAATGCCCCGTCTGGGAGGAAACCCCCTTCCCCCCCCAGGACCCCTAATGGACCAACAGGTCCGACAACAAGAACCGCAGACTCCGCAAACAGCAAGGACATAATGGCGACAAAACTGAAGAGCCTGGCCTGGGCAGAGGCCAACAAGGAAAACGAGCACCACGAGCTGAATCGCGAGGCACGAAGCAGCAACAGGAAGCAGGATCGCAAGACACGAAGCAGGTTGCACTGCAGGAGCAGTGCAGCCAGCTCCAGCAGGGAAGAGCAACGCACGAGTCGCTGAGTAATATATCAGAACTACTCAGGACGTGCACCGCACTAAAACAAAAATGTGCTTTCTGGAAAAGGAACACAAAGAAAAGGCTGTAGCCTGGACCGTAATCCTATCTACTCCTGTCCCAATGAAAAGGAACTGTAATGGCAGGAGTGGTTGATTGGAAATCTACATCCACCTGCAGACATTGCAACACAGAAGCTGGCAGTGACATACAAGGAGAAGATGAAAGAACTCATGGACATTCATGTGTTCGTGTTCATTCTGAACACTGGACTGAGCACTGAAGCAGTCCAATATCAGGGTACTGAACCTGTAGATAGTCCAACCTAGCACCAACATCAGTCTAGCCAATAAGCATATACCAAGATACACAACAATGTGTAGCATAGAGGAAGGAAAAAACGGAAATACGCAATGGAAAGACCGTAAAATGGTCAAAGCACTGGTAGCTAGGGACAGGAGTAAAAATAATAGGACGAACGAAGACCTAGGTAGCAATCGGGAACATAATGTACATGATCAACTACATATACAGAGACTCCAAGGTATATAAGGGTGCAGCCAGGCACTGAATGACAGGGAATGAATGAGTGTCCATATAGCATTGACCGAGGCAATGAACGAGTGTCCAGATACCATTGACTGAGTCAGTGAATGAGTGTCCAGAGTCTAGAAAAGATTCAGTTGCTAAAAGACTAAACAAAAGGCATCGAAATTCGGGGCTGTGCCCCACAATGCAACAAAGAACAAGATATACAGACACAGTAAAGTCTCGTGAAGACACACGCAATTGGGCAAGCAACACACTACAACAATACCCAACACGCATCAAAAAATCGAGAATCGCCTGGCTAACAGTGTGGCCAGACCATAGAATCTCACATGTAGAGCATAGACACGACTGTCATGACACAGCCGAGCCAGGTAATATTACGGGAGCATCGCTAGTGGAATATGTCCAGAAGTGTGTGCACAGTAGGAAAAGATGAGGAGTAGTGGAGAGGTGGAGGCGGCGCCACTCTGAGCCACCTCACACCCGTAAGTAGAGAAAATAACTAGGCGATTTCCCCCATATATAAAATCCAGAACACCCGTAGTATCTAGGAGGCTATGACTGGAAAGACAAGATGAATGAGAACAGTGTATAACCCGCGAAAAGAATGCAGAACACCCAACACATGTTTACACCACCCATAAACAAAACGATCACCCTCGGCCCATGCGCCAGAGGTCCGAACTGTACCACCCGTCTTTTGTGGAGGGTGCCAACAAGGTGTATGTAACGATTATTAGTAATATCAAGACAAGTACGGAGAGATGATGTGATTACAAAATAATGAGAAACAGAATTGAAAGATGACAAGGAGTACAGAAGAGGACCAACGAGTCTGAGAAAGGACTGGAGAGAAGCCTCATCGGAAGTCTACAGATGTTCCAATAATATTTTAATATCGAAGATCTTCTAGAACCTTCGAGAACCTTGATAAACAAGCACAAAATCACAGAGGCTCATAAGGGCCCATTGGTATCCGTGACCAAGGATCATGCAGGACCATGATACGATTTGAACATGATTACGACATGATGTAGAAGAATACATGTTTAAGAGAAGGAGGTTGGGAAAGCGGTTAAAATTACCCACCAGGAAGGACGAACCGACGGACCCGAAGGGACACTGAACCGAAACCCAGGGAGGGGCTGACGCCCAAACAAACTCGTATACAGAGGGAGGAAGGAAAACCCCCACTCCTAATAACAAAGCCCCGCTCGGAGGGTTGGAAAACCCAGGTAGCGTCCAACGGCCCATGGCCCCCAAGTCAGTCCCACCCCGACCCCAGTAACCTTCACATCAGGTTCCGGGGGGTCGAGCCCTCCTCCAAAGCCCCACCTTCACCAGAAAAAAATGGGGGCCTACCTAGAGGTTACCTTGAGGTGATTCCGGGGCTCAGCGACCCCGCGGCCCCAGTCGTCACCAGGCCTCCTCGTTGCTGGACTGGTCAACCAGCCTGTTGGACGCGGCTGCTCGCAGCCTGATGTATGAATCACAGCCTGGTTGATCAGGTATCCTTTGGAGATGTTTTGTCAAGTTTCTCTTGAACACTGTGAGGGCAGCCGGAAATGCGGGAGAAGAGGCCCACTGGTTAGACACCGACGCTACGGCTGGAGGAAGGGGGCCGTAATGCCTCCGCGCCTCCCCCAGAAAGGCCACCCTGAAACTGCCCGAGCCTCAGAAACCTCTAGACCCCTCCCTGACTCCAAAGCCCTCAGACGCTTCGGAGCCGGAAGCAGAGGGTGGGGGGCACAATGAACCACGGCAGGGGAAGAACGAGGGGGTGTGGACGAACCAAGTCAAAGCACCAACACCCCTGCAAGTCTGGGACCCTATAAGCAAAGCGGGCAGCCTCGGGCATCCGGAAAAGTAACCAACCTAGCACGTTTCAGCAACCGAAACCTAGCATACAATGCCTGAGCTGCCTGCAGCCGAATAAAGTCATCATCAGATTGGGTGAATCGAGTCACAGTAACAGTGCTCACAGGACTCAGGGTCGAAGGTGTCACCGACCCAACAGACAGCATGATGAGGCAAAACAATGAGTGTCGCCCTAATACAAGGGAACAGTGCAACCCTCAAACTTGCACAGGCGAAAGGAGACCCCAGGTCGCATCCATCGGACCCGTGCGCCTTGGCGGGGATTCCTAGGGGGCCCCTAGACTGGTATCGCTAAGGGTAAGCCCAGGCGGGGTACTGCTAACTGGCACCCAAGTCTACCAACTGCTAAACTGACCCCTGGGATGTATCCATTCACAGGAGCAAAGCAGGGGGTACCTCCAAACACAGGAGGTCAACACCCTAACTAAACAGGGACAAGGGACACAAAGGCTACCCCCCTACCAGGCCAAAATAAAAAAAGAAAAGAAAAACCCTGCAAGGATATGCACCCAGGAGGAACAGAGCCGGCCACTGTAATAGGTGAAAAGTAACTGCGCAGTACCCCGTGCCCCACCAGTGCAATGAACTATCACTTACCCCAAGGTAAACAAGGGAGGAAAACCCCCAACACTTGGGGCAGTCAATTCACAAGCAGCAAAGACCATAGAGGTAGACCCCAAGGCGACTTGTTGAAGAGAACCCCAAGCCCCAGGGCTGTACTTACAGGGCACTTAGGGAAGACAACCCTAAGCACATGCAGCCCGAGTACCTGTGAATATTACTCCCAGCTCGCCACACCACACTAAGAGCAGCACTGAACACCAAGCACAGCATAGCAAGAGAACTGGAGCTGGAGCCATCCGACTGTGCCTAATCACACCAGCCTAAGAACTAGTGGTTAGATCGCCGGCGTGGTGGATCTAGGGCTCCCCCAAGGGAGGGGGGAGCTGCGCAGACAAGCGGCGTGTGACGTCATGCTTGATTGCTCGTTTTCATTTGGGGAGTTCTGTCCACTCGTTTGGCTATTTTCTTTGTTTTAACCAGAATAGGGGTTTGTTTTGAGGCGCTTACCTTTCTGGGTGCCTGTCCCGGTCGATGGCAGATATAGAATGCTCTAAATCACATGTGCATTTCTATAGACCATTGCTCCTCGTGCTTCTCTGAGGGGGGCCAGGTTCTGGCTCGTGGTCCCCAGTAGGCCTAGAACTCCATCCACACTGACTGATGCCAAAGGTTAGGGATATACATATCAGCCTGGATAGCTATGGGGAGCTGAAGGGGGCTCCCCCCAGAAAAAACATTAAAATCCCATTGCCATCAGGATCTTTTAGTACTTGCCTTCTTTCATCTTGCTCCAAGGTATATTCTCAATGTCCAATACATTCCACAACACCCGCACCATCCAGTGTGGTAAAGAAAAGAGAAGTTATTATGCGGTGGATCCTTCTGGGATACAGCCTTGATGATCTCCTGGGCAAGTACACCACCAACTATTGCACACACAGGGCTGACTTGTCCAAACACCAACCTAAAGCAAATAAATATCAATGAATAAGTTTTATTTGCAAAATAATGACATGAAGAAATATTACTTGATTTAACCCAATAAGACACTTCTACTTGCTTTTGTAGCCCATAAATTATCTGTTCAACAGTAATATCTTGAATGAATAAAACCTGGTAGTAAATATGCCAAAAGGGACACCAAAGCCATAAGTAATAATGTACATTCAGAGAGCAGAACACGGTAAATGTAGCCATAGTTAGGAAAATAATAAGGTGAAACGAGAGATCGATAAAACTAAGGTATGCATATAAATTGATGACACTTTAAATCCTATATGTTAACACTTTGTGCGCCTGGCATGCATCTCCCCCCCCCCCCAAGGTCGCCTGGCATTTCCCATGAGCACGCACCCCGCACTAAAATGTATACTCTTTTCAGTTTTCTCGCCTCAATTTCATGTTACGTCATTCATTTTGGTATCAATTGTTCACAATAGAATTCTCTAAAAGGATATATACATATAAGGTAAAAAAAAACATGTCCCACCACAGCAAACCCGAAAATCGACCGAGCATTACCCATGAGCGCGAGACCACACACAAAAATATGCATACTCTTTTCAGTTTTTTCAACTCAATTTTCACTGTCATTCATTTTTACATCAATTGTTCACAATAGAATTCTAAAGGGATATATGCATATAAGGTCAAATGACCCAATGCGCCACTTACAACACCCCCCAAGTTCGGCTGAGTTTTACACGTAAGCACGCACCGACCATCTGCACTCAAATATTATACTCTTTCCAGTTTTGTTATTGTAATTTTTGTACAAAGTCGTTCATTTTGGTATCAATTGTTCGCAATCGAAAGGAGCACACTGTAGACCTAGTCTCATAATAATCAAACAATAAATGGAATATTAACAAATATTTTTATTTTGGACGCTCATCACCACACAAGTATTTATAATGCTTCCGTGTTCTGACCTCAATTGTCATGCTACATCATTCATTTTGATATCAAATTGTTTGCAATCTCGAGGTGCACATTTTAAAACTAGTCTCATAATGATCAGAAATAAATAGAATTTTAACAAATATAAAAATTTTGGACACCACATGCGTCCCCACCCGCCATCCATAGTTATTTATGGACTCAATATCTGTCCCCGCCTGCCGAAAGTGTTAAGACTACCAGATCCTTTTCACAATCAGATAACCATTTACTATTGTTAATCCGATACTGATCCTTCTATGTATTTTCTTTTCGTATGCATATCAATCTCTTCTGTAGAACAGTGTCAAAAGCCTTAATAAAGTCTAGGTATACAGTGTTTAGAAGTCTTTATTCAATCACCTCAAACATGCATGAAAAGACCAAGCAAATCAATCTGCTCTCTTAAGTAAGACAAATAAACCGAAGAGGAGTCAGAATCCAAGGGTACCGGGAATCAGAACTCTTGCTAAAGCTTTAGGCAAATTGATTACAGTATGTCATGTTGCATTGTTTAGAAAATGTTTTCTGAATCAGTATCCAACTTCAAATAAAACCACTTCATTTATCATTTTATTTAAATAGGTTAACATTGTTTTGCATTTACAAGCCAATATATGTAAACAAATGTCAATGCTATTATGTTATTTGTGTTACTAGATTGGTGCTTGGCTGTTCCATGGTCTCTTCCTCCTGCACGTCCTTTCTCTTCAATCTCCCTCCTCTCTCATCTCTCTTCCCATGTCCCTCCCCCTTTCCTTCCTTCCTCCCCCCTCCTCCTTCCCTAACTTTCTCTCTCTCTCTCTCTCTCAGAAAATTTACATTATGAAGTACTGAAAAACTGCTAAAGACTCTGCAGATAGCACATCTCCAATTTCAGACAATGAAACTCACAGGAGGGTCCTTACAATGTCAATATTTCTTAAAGGTGGCACTGGGGGCCAACCCCGACTACCCTATGATACTCGTATACCTCCACGTGTCATCTCAGAAAGTTGGGTGAAGCTAGCCCCAACACCTGGCTCCTACTTTTGACAGACACGTTCTATTTTTATAAATATCTTTGTGGTAAAGTACACACATGACAATTAAGGGAAGAAAAATGTTAATGACATGTAGAATAACATGCAAGTGACCTGCAAAGTTACTTAAGGTATGCTGGCCATAGTAATTTGTGAAGTTATTTATAAAATTCATTAACAAGCTCTTTGCAGGAGTTTCACAATCACATTGAAAGGCCCCAAAGTAGGAAATTCAAATACAGTAGAGTAGCAACAGTGTTTCTAACTTAAGAACTTGCAGATTTATCTAAGAACTGTTTACTTTTTTACTACTATAATAATGCTAACCTAGATGCTATCAAAATTATCTTTCTTCAATAATTCCATTTAATTTAAGCTGTGACACTTCAAAAGCAGGTATTTTTAGACATATCTTATTATTTGTGCATAGAACATGAGTATGACAAATGCTTGGGAAACATTCCACAAGCTCATGCCCTGTAGCAAGATTACTTGATTGTCCATGAATTAACTAAATGGTGATAAAACCTTTTTTTCGAAGTTAATATCAACGAGGTCATAGTAACGATCAAATTTAGTTTTGGTAATGTATTCTTGGGGGAAAAAAAATACATGGAAAGACTATCTTTTCTCACTTAAATGATAAATGTTAAGTGTAAATAAAATCATTAGTCTAATGGTTAAGTGGCTGAGTGACACCATTTATCCTTACCCAGAAATTGGTTGTTTACTTTCTCCTGAGGCACACCCATCTTCTCCAGCAAAGAATTTTAATGGTCAGTAATTCAACTTCATCTTCACTCCTACGAGTGGGTCGGGAAGTCGGCCGTGCAGACTAATGAATTCCAGGATTACTAGAAAATAAAACAAAGCCATCGCTATGATATATAAATAAAGAGGTGGTACAAGAGGTGGTAAAGAGGCGCAAGAGGTGGTACCCGTTTTAGGTTTTAATAAATTTTATATTATAAATATATATACTGTATATATATATTGTGACGGGAAAAGTAGGTGTTCGCGCAGTCTCTAGGCAGATGGAACACAAATGCGAACAAGTCTGAACGGTCTCCAGGCATATATCAACTGAAAACTCACACCCCAGAAGTGACTCGAACCCATACTGCCAGAAGCAATGCATCTGATGTACAGCTTGTTCGCATTTTGTTCCTCACGTGTGCCCCAAAGAATGAGGTGATTTGATAAAATACCACGCTCAAGATTATCAACAGTGTGCCGGCAGGGGGATGGGATTAGTCTCGGCTACCATCCTCTTTTGTCCGGTCGTGTTGGTCGAGTGGTTAAGGGATCCTGTACATCAGATGCATGCTTCTGGCAGTATGGGTTTGTGTCACTTCTGGGGTGTGAGTTTTCAGTTATATATTACAGTGGTACCTCGGTTTAAGAGTTTAATCTGTTCCTGGAGACAGCTCGTATTCCGAAAACTCATATTCCAAAGCTAATTTCCCCAGAAAAAATAAGGGGAATTGATTAATCCGTTCCTGACTACCCCAAAAACCCCACTTCAAACTAAATTTTATACCTAATTCATCTAAATAAACCTACAAAACTATGTTCAGTTATACTTACCTTGCTGTTGGCGTATGGAAGATTGTGAGGAGGAGGGAGGAGAAGAGGTGTTACTGTTTGGAAGGGGAGTCCCCTTCCATTATAACATTAGGCAGTGAGGACTTCACTGGTGTGCACACACTGGCATGTTTTGCCTGCATACCACTAAGACTTGCTTGTCTTACTAAGAATCTGTCTAAAGACACTTGTTTTTCCCTACATTTTAACATTTGTCTGTAGTAAGACATCACATTGTCATTTAAAGGTCAATGCAACGGCCTGCTACAGCTTTACCTGGGTGAGTTTTTTCAACAAAACTTTGCAATTCTTCCCATACTTCACACATTTTCTTAACACTTTAACATTGTCACGGCGCTCAAGAGCGTTACCACTTTTTGTGTTGAGGTCGCACAGCGAACTCGCTCACGAGTCACGAGAAAAAATATTTCTATAAACTCTTTGTTATGCAAACAACTTTGGATAGTTTGAAAATGTCGCCATGAATTTCCGTTTTCTCTAATAGCCGCATAGTCTATTTGGGAGAACGGCATAGCATTGCACCATCGAGGTAAGACCATTGTATTGTTGACACGACAAGTGTAATCGACGTAGTTTTTATTTGGTGCCGGTTTAACGCATCCTTATGTGACATTTTATACTTATGTTCTTCTAGAACATCTATTGCGAACACATTGGTACAAAATTGAAATACGCACATCGAAATTAATGTCAGGACAGTGAAAAGTGTATACACTTTTCAGTGTTGCCACTCGATCGCCCGAACGCCACACTATTTTCTTAGGTTAAACCTTACCACTGGCTTTCTTGGGACCCATGGCGAGATATATAATAACTTTGGTCAAATGACCAAAAATCCAACAAAACACTGAAAATCCGTGTGAAGAATTGACGTGGGATAGTCACTGGGCGCGAGGCACTGGTAAACTGAGGGATGAGGGGCGACGATCGCCGAACCACCACGCACTAGGTCGGCCTGTACGTGTATCAACAAACTCGCCTTCCGAGGTAACCCTCGCCTTCCAAGGCACATTTTCAGAGCAAATACTGCTCGTATTCCGAAAAACTCATATTCAGGGACACTTGTATCCAAAGTACCACTATATATTATATTTATATATATTATTATATAATTATATATATATATGTCGTACCTAGTAGCCAGAACTCACTTTTTGGCCTACTATGCAAGGCCCGATTTGCCTAATAGCCAAGTTTTCATGAATTAATATATTTTTCCTAATTTTTTTCTTATGAAATGATAAAGCTACCCATTTCATTA
>WNGS01165318.1:6616519-6629498 GCA_020271785.1 Procambarus virginalis | reverse complement strand
GAAAACTCACACCCCAGAAGTGACTCGAACCCATACTGCCAGAAGCAATGCATCTGATTACAGCTTGTTCGCATTTTTGTTCCTCACGTGTGCCCCAAAGAATGAGGTGATTTGATAAAATACCATGCTCAGATTATCAACAGTGTGCCGGCAGGGGGATGGGAATTAGTCTCGGCTACCATCCTCTTTTGTCCGGTCGTGTTGGTCGAGTGGTTAAGGGATCCTGTACATCAGATGCATTGCTTCTGGCAGTATGGGTTTGTGTCACTTCTGGGGTGTGAGTTTCAGTTATATATTACAGTGGTACCTCGTTTAGAGTTTAATCTGTTCCTGGAGACAGCTCGTATTCCGAAAACTCATATTCCAAAGCTAATTTCCCCAGAAAAAATAATGGGAAATGAATTAATCCGTTCCTGACTACCCCAAAAACCCCACTTCAAACTAAATTTTAACCTAATTCATCTAAATAACCTACAAACTTGTTCAAGTTATTACTTACCTTGCTGTTGGCGTATGGAAGATTGTGAGGAGGAGGGAGGAGAAGAGGTGTTACTGTTTGGAAGGGGAGTCCCCTTCCATTATAACATTAGGCAGTGAGGACTTCACTGGTGTGCACACACTGGCATGTTTTGCCTGCATACCACTAAGACTTGCTTGTCTTACTAAGAATCTGTCTAAAGACACTTGTTTTTCCCTACATTTTAACATTTGTCTGTAGTAAGACATCACATTGTCATTTAAAGGTCAATGCAACGGCCTGCTACAGCTTTACCTGGTGAGTTTTTTCAACAAAACTTTGCAATTCTTCCCATACGTCACACAGTTTCTTAACACTTTAACATTGTCACGGCCTCAAGAGCGTTACACTTTTGTGTTGAGGTCACACAGCGAACTCGCTCACGAGTCACGAGAAAAATATTTCTATAACTCTTTGTTATGCAAACAACTTTGGATAGTTTGAAAATGTCCGCCATGAAATTCCGTTTCTCTAATAGCCGCATAGTCTATTTGGGAGAATGGCATAGCATTGCACCATCGAGGTAAGACCATTGTATTGTTGACACGACAAGTGTAATCGACGTAGTTTTTTATTTGGTGCCGGTTTAACGCATCCTTATGTGACATTTATACTTATGTTCTTCTAGAACATTCTATTGCGAACACATTGGTACAAAATTGAAATACGCACATCGAAAATTAATGTCAGGACAGTGAAAAGTGTATACACTTTTCAGTGTTGCCACTCGATCGCCCGAAACGCCACACTATTTTCTTAGGTTAAACCTTACCACTGGCTTTCTTGGGACCCATGGCGAGATATATAATAACTTTTATGGTCAAATGACCAAAAATCCAACAAAACACTGAAAATCCGTGTGAAGAATTGACGTGGGATAGTCACTGGGCGCGAGGCACTGGTAAACTGAGGGATGAGGGGCGACGATCGCCGAACCACCACGCACTAGGTCGGCCTGTACGTGTATCAACAAACTCGCCTTCCGAGGTAACCCTCGCCTTCCAAGGCACATTTTCAGAGCAAATACTGCTCGTATTCCGAAAACTCATATTCAGGGACACTTGTATTCCAAAGTACCACTATATATTATATATTATATATATTATATATATATATTATATATATATATGTCGTACCTAGTAGCCAGAACTCACTTTTTGGCCTACTATGCAAGGCCCGATTTGCCTAATAAGCCAAGTTTTCATGAATTAATATATTTTCCTAATTTTTTTCTTATGAAATGATAAAGCTACCCATTTCATTATGTATGAGGTCAATTTTTTTTTTGGAGTTAAAATTAACGTAGATATATGACCGAACCTAACCAACCCTACCTAACCTAACCTAACCTATCTTTATAGGTTAGGTTAGGTTAGGTAGCCGAAAAAGTTAGGTTAGGTTAGGTTAGTAGGTTAGGTAGTCGAAAAACAATTAATTCATGAAACTTGGCCTATTAGGCAAATCGGGCCTTGCATAGTAGGCTGACAAGTGCGTTCTGGCTACTAGGTACGACATATATTATATATATATATATATATATATATATATATATATATATATATATATATATATATTATATATATATATATATATATATATATTATTTATTTTATTTATTTATTTATATATATATATATATAATATATATATATATATATATATATATATATATATATACACACACCACACACACACACCACACACACACACACAACACACACACACACACACACACACACACACACACACTGTATGCCAAAATTATGAGAAGGATTAAAACAGATGAAGACTGTTTGAGGCTTCAAGAAGACCTAGACAAGTTGAAGGAATGGTCGAACAAATGGTTGTTAGAGTTTAACCCAACCAAATGTAATGTAATGAAGATAGGTGTAGGAAGCAGGAGGCCAGATACAAGGTACCGTCTGGGAGAGGAAATTCTTCAGGAGTCAGAGAAAGAAAAAGACTTGGGGGTTGATATCACACCAGACCTGTCACCTGCAGCACGTATCAAGAGGATAACATCAGCGGCATATGCCAGGCTGGCCAACATACGAACGGCATTCAGAAACTTGTGTAAAGAATCATTCAGAACTTTGTATACCACATATGTCAGGCCAATCCTGGAGTATGCAGCCCCAGCATGGAGTCCATATCTAGTCAAGGATAAGACTAAACTGGAAAAGGTTCAAAGGTTTGCCACCAGACTAGTCCCAGAGCTGAGAGGTATGAACTACGAGGAGAGACTACGGGAATTAAACCTCACTTCGTTGGAAGACAGAAGAGTTAGGGGGGACATGATCACCACATTCAAGATTCTGAAGGGAATTAATAGGGTAGATAAAGACAGGCTATTTAACACAAGGGGCACACGCACACGGGCCACAGGTGGAACTGAGTGCCCAAATGAGCCACAGAGATATTAGAAAGAACTTTTTAGTGTCAGAGTGGTTGACAAATGGAATGCATTAGGAAGTGATGTGGTGGAGGCTGACTCCATACACAGTTTCAAGTGTAGATATGATAGAGCCCAATAGGCTCAGGAATCTGTACACCTGTTGATTGACGGTTGAGAGGCGGGACCAAAGAGCCAGAGCTCAACCCCCGCAAACACAACTAGGTGAGTACTGTCATTTATCTTACTGTGCATTATAAAGTATGCTGGAGATGTCCTTTTCAGCTGAGAGGCATACTTTTTTGAAGACCAATCTACATCCAGCGCTTGACTTAAAGGAACGAATGTTTCTGTGTGCTTCACCATCTTTGTCTCCTCAACAGTCTGCTTCTTACCATCTTGCTCGATTTCCTTCCTCTTTTTCACCTCTCTGGAAGACATTGACAAAAAGGTATTAAATCCCACCCCACTGTCAGAAACAAAGCCTAAACGAATACAGTACTGTGATCAAGATTTATATCGAGGTCCTTTAGGCCAACTGGTGACCATCCCCAGGATGCAACCTACAACAGTTCCCTTACATGTAGGTACTATTTACTGCTATGTGAAAAAGCATCAGGTAAAAGGAAACGTGTCCTACTATTTGTCCCGTCTAGGGATCGAACCTGGGATTCTTACCTTGAGGATACCTTGAGGTGCTTCCGGGGCTTATCGTCCCCGCGGCCCGGTCATCGACCAGGCCTCCTGGTTGCTGGACTGATCAACCAGGCTGTTGGACGCGGCTGCTCGCAGCCTGACGTATGAGTCACAGCCTGGTTGATCAGGTATCCTTTGGAGGTGCTTATCCAGTTCTCTCTTGAACACTGTGAGGGGTTTGCCAGTTATGTCCCTTATGTGTAGTGGAAGCGTGTTGAACAGTCTCGGGCCTCTGATGTTGATAGAGTTCTCTCTCAGAGTACCAGTTGCACCTCTGCTTTTCAACGGGGGTATTCTGCACATCCTGCCGTGTCTTCTGGTCTCATGTGATGTTATTTCTGTGTGCAGGTTTGGGACCAGCCCCTCTAATATTTTCCACGTGTAAATTATTATGTATCTCTCCCGCCTGCGCTCAAGGGAATACAGATTTAGGCTCTTTAGTCGGTCCCAATAGTTTAGATGTTTTACCGAGTGGATTCTAGCAGTAAAGGATCTCTGCACGCTCTCCAGGTCAGCAATTTCACCCGCAGTGAAAGGGGCTGTCATTGTGCAGCAGTACTCCACTCTAGAGAGCACAAGCGTTTTGAAAAGTGTCATCATCGGTATAGCATCTCTAGTGTGAAAAGTTCTTGTTATCCAAGAACTTTATTCAATCAAGTTATTCTTGATTGCAAGTCGAGAATATAGACCATTGTACTGAACCCCTGCAACTTCTAATTGAACAGCAATTGAGGAACAGGATGGTTAACCACTATGCTGCACCAACCAAGAAAACTCAGTCGGTGGGAAACTGTGCCAACCGAGAAAACACATTTTGAATATTTCGCACCCGTTCAAAACAGGTGCGCGGTAGGTTGTGCACGAAATGAACTCCTGGGACCTTCAGTGAGAGGCAACCATCTTGGAAAAAATTCCCAGAATGTCTTAGGGCTGCTGGCTGGCTTAGTACTGAGTGAACAACCATTGGTGGCACACGCGCCTCTGGCTTCCAAATATTGTACCTGTCTGACACGGTGTTGAAAGATCGCTCTGTCGGTGAAATTCAGACCTTATTGTTTGAACATAAGGGTCATGATATTGATCAAGCTAGGCACAATAAAAACCAAACACAAAGGTCGGATGCAAGTGATACAGCACCGATGAGGATGATATAGTGAGCATATCCAGTTGTAGCTTTGAGCGCCACTCTTATTGTGGACACATTACTGACACATGTATCACAGTTCCATGGAACATTATGAACGTTCTACTGTATACATATTGTAAAGAACACCAATATGCATCATATACGATAACAAATAAATAAAACTGCACTGGAAATACATAGAACAAATAATTGAAAATATATTTGTGGCAATTTGCGGTGCTTGAATGGCGCTCGCGACTGCTTCTGGGAGCTTCACGCATGGGCAACCAGCCCATGACGCCCCCTTCTCCACTTTCCCACAGCCAAAGTGAGTGGAATTTTTTAAGTTTTTTTACACGTACATGTTCAGGGAAGGGAATTTATCATTTTACAAAGATAAAAAAAAAATTGCAAACACTTGATTTTATGTGCACATGGGGAATGTCACAATAAACGCGGTGCATCACAGTGGTTAAGGACCCGAGGGCATATAGCTAAACTTGCATCTACTTTATGAATACCCAGTATATTAATGTTCTTCACTTTATCACTAAATATTTAGAGAACAATTTTTAACTTACTCAACGTATTGATGATCCTTTAAGTCGGTGAACATGTAACCAATCATTCCAAACACATCACCAGCAAAAAATAAAATTTTATTCTTGCGGCAGATGTTGTTGATTCGGAGGAGCTGTTCTCGACGGCAGCGACTCACACACACTACATCAAACTTGGTGAAATATTCATCAGTTTTGTCATCAATATTGCTCGTGTCAGAGGAAACTTCCACCATTGGGTTCAAAATCTGCGCTCTTTCTCGGGATGCCTCAGCTATCTGTAATGATGAAAATTTCTTGTACTGTACTTACCTCCTGAAAATTTCACCTTATTCAGTACAAGTATGAGTTCTTAGATTGACTTCCAAAATTAAAACACAGTCCATCAGTGTTCTCTAATGAGAACCCTGCATTTTGTTTAGTAGTTGCAGTACAGTATATTACTGTAATGAAAAACTTATAGGTGTGAGTCCATAGAAAAATTCTAATGGATATTTTTTAAAGATTCCAAATGCTGCCATATACAAGGCTAAAAATCAGACCAAGTGAATAGGGCAAGCACTTTTCCAAGCTGTACACTTGGTTACTCTACTGACTTCCCTAGACCTAGATTTACTGAGCAGCACGTACAGTAAAAATATTTGCGCAGGTGAAGTTAGGTAAGGTTTTGGTCTTTATTATATAGTATTTTAAACTTTTACACATTTCTTCTGGGTGAGTGATTTCAAAGTACAGTACTGTATACTGTTCTGTATAAAATTTTATGATGCAAGCACTAAAAAATTTAAGATTTTTTCTTAATTAGAATTTATTGGTTTATTTCTCAGTACAAAATCTTATTTGCCATCAATATTTAACATATACAGTGGCACCTCGATTAACAAGCAGCTCTATTTACGAGCATTTCCAGTAACGAGCGAGCCACTCGCAGCAAATTTGTCTCTATTGATGAGATTCACCTCTATTAACGAGCAAAACCACATGGCGCTTCCTAGCGTCTCAGGGGTTCTCGTAAATTCTCGGACGCCTCCGACGCCAGTCTTCTTGTTGTATTGTGCACGACAAGCATCCCTCTGCATTTATTTGCGCTTTTTGTGGGTTTTTTTGTGGTTTTGTGACTACAATTTGTAAAGCACGGTGTTGCCAAAGAAGCTGCTTGCTAAAGATACAGGTAATGTTGTCAAGGGGAAGAAAGACAATTACTGTGGATTTGAAGAAGGAAATTATAGCAAAGCATGAGTGTGGTGTCTGATCTCACAAGGGAGTGTGGCAGGTCCTCATCAACAATTTGCACCATTAGTAAGGGAATGAGGAGGTAAGGGAGGATACTGCCTCTTCCAGTGAGATCAGGGAAGTGTTGGGAATGTTTGAAAAGGTGAATGCATTCTTGGAAAAGCTGCCCTGATAAAGCAGTGACAACCCGGTGTGTGAACATGTTTAATGACAATTTGATATCTTGTTTTAGGAACATCCTAAAACAAAGACAAAAGCACTTGTCAATAGATACGTTCTTTGCAAAAGTAGAGAAAACAAGAGCCAGTGATAGTGAACCACAACCCGGTCCCAGTGGGGTGAAATTCCCAAGAAGAGAGAGCCCGCCTGACTCAAGAGGTGGATTCTCCTTCCACACCATAACCCGTTTCCTCCTTCCCACCTCCCCATCGTCTCCCTCAAGCCAGCATCGACTCTTCATAAGGTAAAGTAAACATGAAAACAGTACAACAAAACATTTATAATTACATGTGCAGTATTATATTTACATAAAAAATGTCATACAAGTATGGATGTTTTTGGCAGTGGAACGGATTAAATTTATTTCCTTTATTTTAAATGGGGAAATTTGTTTCTTAAGACGAGTTTTCCACATAACGAGCTCGGTGCCAGAATGGATTAAACTCGTTAATAGAGGTGCCACTGTATAAACCTACAATATATAAAACAGACGACAATCTTATCAGTGAACTACATTTAGTAACATGATATAATGTTAAGAAAACATATTTTGCTTATAACCATGCACTGGCTTTTTTAGTTATCTTGTTTAGCAGTTCCTATTCACTTAATAATTATTAATATATGCTGTGATATTATGTCTTTTTTATAAAATATCATTTTAATACCAAAGAGACATACCCAGGATTTAAAATTAGAGTTAAGTCTGACAAAGGGTCTTCTTGGTTGCAGACAATTAGCAATCGTTAGCTTCTCTTACTTTTAATGTTCACCAGTGCTTATTTACTGTACTTAATTGGCTTAGTCTTCAATATTTAATTTGCCAAAATTGCAATGAGAATTTTTATTTGTTTTCATAAAATATATATTAATATGAGTTACAGACACAAAGACCATATATATAGCTATGACAGGCTCTCCAATGGAGATATTTCCGATCAGGGTTGAGTAGTCGAGTAAGTAGACCTGTGTTAGGTTTATGTAAAGCTAGGCGTGCTCTAGAGGTATCTTGGCATGAAGCAGTGTTCTTAGGAAGATCAGCCAAGAATGAGATAAGGAGGAATGGTTTCCTAAGCTCTTGCATAACTACTTGATGAATTCAGCACCTGGTTAGATTTAGTGGTCAATGTAATTTGAATTTATGTACCAAGAAAACTTTCAAACTCCTTCCACTGGGTCACACTGAATCTGAGGAGATATTGGTGAATACACAACCCAGCAAAGAAAGCAGCCATGAAGTGAAGCCATATAAAACTCAAGGCCTTTCAAAGTACTATTTAGTAGTCCAACTAAGGACTAGTTGGACTACTAAGTCCATTAGTAGTCCAACTAGTCCTGGACTACTAATGGACTTAGTAGTCCAGTAGTCGTTTTTGGTCATCCGACCTCAAAATTTGTTAGTGTCACTTCATTAATAATTTTTTGTGATACAGTAACTTTTAAATTTCTGCACACACAGTACGTGTGTTAAGCTTACAGTAGTTATTGTGCATGCACAGCAACCACTTGAGGAGCACCTCAGGTAGTCACTGCACCACCTCAGACATTCATAAAAAGAGGGATGTTAATGTGTTAAACATAACATGAAATAATATACAGTATATAAATTGGAGCTGCCTGATAACAACAAATTGGCCTTCTAGATTCCTTAAACCTTATGTTCTCACTTCTTTCTCTGTGACTTCTAGTGGTTTTTGCAATATTATATCCAACAGTTTGTACTGGAAATATATGATCAAACTGTTCTCTTGAATAATAAATCACAATTTGAATTCTAAGGGCATAATCACAATTTGACTTCTAAGATCAAAAACTGATGTACTATACTCAAATTCACAGTTGTTCACAAAATTGACATCCTGTTTTCTGTTTAACCCTTACACTGCTACAGCCTGGGCTGTAAATGGGGCTGGGTGAAAATATACTTGAATTACGTGAAAATTAATATTAAATGTTAAACAATTAATATTAAAATTAATATTAATATTAAATGTTAAACAATTAATATTAAAATTAATATTAATATTAAATGTTAAACTTATTGGCTTCAGCGTCGTGAAAGTTTCATCCCAATATTTTTATAAATGGATTTTAAACAATTAACAATTTTAGACAATTAGATAAGGTCCTCAGTTAGGTAAGGTTCAGTGCATTATTTATTATTATACAAAATACGTCCAAATATTTAACTGAAATGGCTATTTCAGTTAAAAAATCTATATAAATAAAAATGTAAATGTTCGTTTGTTCAAAATCACTAATATCTGAAAGTTCTTCACTGACTGCTTTGAAACTTTGACACAATATTCCATTTGCATATGATCGTGTTTTTATATACAGTGGGGCCTCGACTTACGACGGTAATCCGTTCCCAAAGACGGATCGCAAGTCGAAATATTGTAAGTTGAAGCGATTTTTCCCAAAAGAAATAAAGGAAATTGAATTAATCCATTCCCCGCCCTCCAAAATATTAACTTACAAATACATTTTATACTGAATACAATTTTGTTCTCTAACTTCAATACAGTACATATGTTCATCTTACCTTTAAGGAAGACTTTTGATGGCATATAGAAGATGGTGATGAGGGGGGGGGGGAGGAGGAGAGGTGTTACTGTTTGGAAGGGGAGTCCCCTTCCATTATAACATCAGGCAGTGATGACTTTTCTGGGATACACTCTCTGGCATGTTTTGCCTGCATACCACTAGGACCTGTTTGTAGCTCACTGCTTGCTTCTCTTGCTATGAATCTGCCAAAAAACACTTGTTTTTCCCTACATTTTAACACTTGTCTGTAGTAAGACATCACATTGTCATTTAAAAGGTCAATGTAACGGCCTGCTACAGCTTTATCTGGGCGAGTTTTTTCAACAAAACTTTGCAGTTCTTCCTATACTTCATACATTTTCTTAATGAAGAAGGGACATCCTCTACTCACAACTATTTTCTTAGGTTGAATCTTACCACTGGCTTTCTTGGGACCCATGGCGAGATATATAATAACGATTTTTATGCTCAAATAGCCAAAAATCCAACAAAAACTAAATCCTTGTGAAGAATTCAGGCGGGATAGTCACTGGGCGCGAGGCACTGGTAAACTGAGGCGCGATTGCCGTGCCACCACGCACTACTTGGCCTGTACGCGTATAAACACGCTTGTATTCCGAGGCAACGTTCGTATTCCGATGTAAATTTTCTGAGCAAATCCTGCTCGTAATCCGAAAAACTCGTAAACAGGGAAGCTCGTATTCCGAGAAACCACTGTACAGTATACCGTAGAGATAGAGATAGAGATATATATATATATATATATATATATATATATAACATATATAAACAGTACACTGTATTTTTATTAAAATAGCTAATAATTAGAAGAAAAACTTAAATTCTTGAAAACATCATGGCTACTCACATTTTTACCAAGTGCATCATGTGGAACAAGAAAATTTGAGCATGTTTCAATTTCTGTAATTGTGCGATGGTCCAACAAGGTAAGAGATTTTACTCCTGAGAGAACCAAATTCTTTGTGACCTCTGCTCCCATTCCACAAACTCCAGCAACCAATATACGAGAAGTGCGCAATCTGCAATAAAGATGTTTCAATATGTTACTCATGAAGTATAGGCTATACAATGCCTTGAGTATACCTTACCTTGAGGTGCTTCCGGGGCTTAGCGTCCCGCGGCCCGGTCATCGACCAGGCCTCCTGGTTGCTGGACTGATCAACCAGGCTGTTGGACGCGGCTGCTCGCAGCCTGACGTACGAGTCACAGCCTGGTTGATCAGGTATCCTTTGGAGGTGCTTATCCAGTTCTCTCTTGAACACTGTGAGGGGTTTGCCAGTTAGGCCCCTTATGTGTATCGGGAGCGTGTTGAACAGTCTCGGGCCCTGATGTTGATGGAGTTCTCTCTCAGAGTACCAGTTGCACCTCTGTTTTTCAACAGGGGTATTCTGCACATCCTGCCATGTCTTCTGGTCGCATGTGATGTTATTTCAGTGTGCAGGTTTGGGACCAGCCCCTCTAATATTTTCCACGTGTAAATTATTATGTGTCTCTCCCGCCTGCGCTCAAGGGAGTACAGATTTAGGCTCTTTAGTCGGTCCCAATAGTTTAGATGTTTTACCGAGTGGATTCTAGCAGTAAAGGATCTCTGCACGCTCTCCAGGTCAGCAATTTCTCCAGCTTTGAAAGGGGCTGTCATTGTGCAGCAGTACTCCACTCTAGAGAGCACCAGCGTTTTGAAAAGTATCATCATCGGTATAGCATCTCTAGTGTGAAAAGTTCTTGTTATCCAACCCGTCATTTTTCGTGCAGTTGTGACGGCCACTTTATTGTGTTCTTTAAAGGTAAGGTCTTCCGACATGAGTACACCCAAATCCTTTACATTGCCTTTTCGTGCTATGTTATGATTTGCCTGAGTTTTGTACGTGGTTGCCGTTTTTATATTTTCATTTTTCCATAGCGCATGAGCTGGAACTTATCTTTGTTAAACACCATATTATTTTCTGTAGCCCATAGAAAGACCTGATCTTCATCTGACTGGAGGTTTGCCGTGTCCTCTATGTTGCCTACTCTCATGAAGATCCTGGTGTCATCTGCAAAGGATGATACAGTGCTATAGGTTGTGTTCTTGTCTATGTCCGATATGAGGATGAGAAAAAGTACTGGAGCAAGCACAGTACCCTGGGGGACTGAGCTCTTAACGGTTGATGGGCTGGATTTTATTTTGTTGACTATTACACATTGGGTTCTGTTGGTCAGGAAATTGTAGATCCATCTGCCTATTTTTCCGGTAATTCCTTTTGAGCACATTTTATGTGCAATAACACCATGGTCACATTTATCAAAAGCTTTTGCGAAATCTGTGTAAATTACATCAGCGTTTTGTTTGTCTTCCATAGCATCTAATGCCATATCATAGTGGTCCAGCAACTGCGACAGGCAAGAGCGCCCTGTTCTGAAACCATGTTGTCGGGGTTATGGAGATGCTGTGCTTCCATGTATTTTGTGAGCTTACTTCTTAGCACTCTCTCAAAAATTTTAATGATGTGCGATGTTAACACTATCGGTCTGTAATTTTTTGCCTCTGCCTTATTTCCTCCTTTATGAAGTGGTGCTATCTCTGCTGTTTTTAGTATATCAGGAATAACGCCAGTATCTAGACTTTGTCTCCACAGAATGTGGAGGGCCTGCGATAGTGGTTTTTTGCAGTTCTTGATGAATATGGAGTTCCAAGAATCCGGGCCTGGTGCAGAGTGCATAGGCATACTGTTTATGGCTTCTTCAAAGTCCAGGGGGGATAGGGTGACGTCTGATATATGATTTGATGTTGGTATCATATCCATGAAAAATTCATTTGGGTTACCGATCTTTAGTGCGTTTAATGGCTCGCTGAAAACCGAGTCGTACTGCTTCCTCAGTAGCTCGCTCATTTCTTTGTTGTCATCAGTGAAAGTTCCATCTTCCTTTCGCAGGGGCCCATACTAGATGTGGTTTTCGATCTTGATTTTGCATAGGAGAAAAAATATTTCGGGTTCTCTCTATTTCACTGATGGCCTTTTGCTCTCTTTGCCTCTCCTGCGTTTTGTATGATTCTTGTAGCTTGAGTTCAATTTTCCTATTTCGCTACCTAGCCTTCTTCGCCGTTCCTGAGATAGGGTGTGACTCTCAAGTTGTTCCGCGATTCGTTTTCTTTGCTTATATAGGGAACGACGTTCTCGTTCCAATCTGCATCTCTTCCTCTTTTTCTTAGGGGGACCGGTTTGTACATATTTCTAGTGCTACTGAGCTTATTTTTTTCCAGGCACTGGTTCAGGTTCGCATTTTCTAGCTGTTCTTCCCAGTTTATTTCTGTGAAGTCCTGGTTTATTTGCTCCCAGTTTATCTGTTTATTGTTGAAGTTGAATTTGCTGAAATCTCATCCACCGGAATCTGGACTGGTTTTGGAGGTCTATTCCCCATGGTTGTCATAACTTCAATTAAGTTGTGATCTGAGTAACAGGTATTTGTAATCATTATGTTCCTGATCAATTCATCATTATTAGTGAAAATGAGGTCCAGCGTGTTCTCCTTCCTAGTTAGTTCTACTATTTGCTGGTTTAAGGCAAACCTGTCGCACATCCGTAGCAGTCATTTGCATGTGCCTGTTCATTAAGGCTACTTCCTGGTTTCTTTCTGATATTATTGTATTATTAGCCAGGTGCTTCCATTTCAGGTGCCGTAGGTTGAAA
>WNGS01165318.1:6598177-6614914 GCA_020271785.1 Procambarus virginalis | reverse complement strand
TTTGGACGCTCATCACCACACAAGTATTTATATGCTTCCCGTGTTCTGACCTCAATTGTCATGCTACATCATTCATTTTGATATCAAATTGTTTGCAATCTAGATGTGCACATTTTAAAACTAGTCTCATAATGATCAGAAATAAATAGAATTTTAACAAATATAAAATTTTGGACACAACATGCGTCCCCCCCGCCATCCATAGTTATTTATGGACTCAATATCTGTCCCCGCCTGCCGAAAGTGTTAAGACTACCAGATCCTTTTCACATCAGATAAACCATTTTACTATTGTTAATCCGATATCTGATCCTTCTATGTATTTTCTTTTCGTATGCATATCAATCTCTTCTGTAGAACAGTGTCAAAAGCCTTAATAAAGTCTAGGTATACAGTGTTTAGAAGTCTTTATTCAATCACCTCAAACATGCTTGAAAAGACCCAAAGCAAATTAATCTGCTCTCTTAAGTAAGACAGACAAACCGAAGAGGAGTCAGAATCCAAGGGTACCGGGAATCAGAACTCTTGCTAAAGCTTTAGGCAAATTGACTATACAGTATGTCATGTTGCATTGTTTAGAAAATGTTTTCTGAATCAGTATCCAACTTCAAATAAAACCACTTCATTTATCATTTTATTTAATATAGGTTAACATTGTTTTGCATTTACAAGCCAATAGTATGTAAACAAATGTCAATGCTATTATGTTAAATTTGTGTAACTAGATTGGGTGCTTGGCTGTTCCATGGTCTCTTCCTCCTGCACGTCCTTTCTCTTCCAATCTCCCTCCTTTCTCATCTCTCTTCCCATGTCCCTCCCCCTTTCCTTCCTTCCTCCCCCCTCCTCCTTCCCTAACTTTCTCTCTCTCTCTCTCTCTCAGAAAATTTTACATTATGAAGTACTGAAAAACTGCTAAAGACTGCAGATAGCACATCTCCAATTTCAGACAATGAAACTCACAGGAGGGTCCTTACAATGTCAATATTTCTTAAAAGGTGGCACTGGGGGCCAACCCCGACTACCCTATGATACTCGTATACCTCCACGTGTCATCTCAGAAAGTTGGGTGAAGCTAGCCCCAAACACCTGGCTCCTACTTTTGACAGACACGTTCTATTTTATATAAATAATCTTTTGTGGTAAAGTACACACATGACAATTAAGGGAAGAAATTGTTAATGACATGTAGAATAACATGCAAGTGACCTGCAAAGTTACTTAAGGTATGCTGCCATAGTAATTTGTGAAGTTATTTAAATAAAATTCATTAACCAAGCTCTTTGCAGGAGTTTCACAATCACATTGAAAGGCCTCCAAAGTAGGAAATTCAAATACAGTAGAGTAGCAACAGTGTTTCTAACTTAAGAACTTGCAGATTTATCTAAGAACTGTTTACTTTTTTACTACTAATAATAATGCTAACCTAGATGCTATCAATACTATTATCTTTCTTCAATAATTTCCATTTAATATTTAAGCTGTGACACTTCAAAAGCAGGTATTTTTAGTCATATCTTATTATTTGTGCATAGAACATGAGTATGACAAATGCTTGGGAAACATTCCACAAGCTCATGCCCTGTAGCAAGATATACTTGATTGTCCATGAATTAACTAAATGGTGATAAAACCTTTTTTTCGAAGTTAATAATCAACGAGGTCATAGTAACGATCAAATTTAGTTTTGGTAATGTATTCTTGGGGGAAAAAAAATACATGGAAAGACTATCTTTTCTCACTTAAATGATAAATGTTAAGTGTAAATAAAATCATTAGTCTAATGGTTAAGTGGCTGAGTGACACCATTTATCCTTACCCAGCAAATTGGTTGTTTACTTTCTCCTGAGGCACACCCATCTTCTCCAGCAAAGAATTTTTAATGGTCAGTAATTCAACTTCATCTTCACTCCTACGAGTTGGGTCGGGAAGTCGGCCGTGCAGACTAATGAATTCCAGGATTACTAGAAAATAAAACAAAGCCATCGCTATGATATATAAATAAAGAGGTGGTACAAGAGGTGGTAAAGAGGCGCAAGAGGTGGTACCCGTTTTAGGTTTTAATAAAAATTTTATATTATAAATATATATACTGGTATATATATATTGTGACGGGAAAAGTAGGTGTTCGCGCAGTCTCTAGGCAGATGGAACACAAATGCGAACAAGTCTGAACGGTCTCCAGGCATATATGCAACTGAAAACTCACACCCCAGAAGTGACTCGAACCCATACTGCCAGAAGCAATGCATCTGATGTACAGCTTGTTCGCATTTTTGTTCCTCACGTGTGCCCCAAAGAATGAGGTGATTTGATAAAATACCACGCTCAAGATTATCAACAGTGTGCCGGCAGGGGGATGGGAATTAGTCTCGGCTACCATCCTCTTTTGTCCGGTCGTGTTGGTCGAGTGGTTAAGGGATCCTGTACATCAGATGCATTGCTTCTGGCAGTATGGGTTTGTGTCACTTCTGGGGTGTGAGTTTTCAGTTATATATTACAGTGGTACCTCGGTTTAAGAGTTTAATCTGTTCCTGGAGACAGCTCGTATTCCGAAAACTCATATTCCAAAGCTAATTTCCCCAGAAAAAATAATGGGAAATGAATTAATCCGTTCCTGACTACCCCAAAAACCCCACTTCAAACTAAATTTTATACCTAATTCATCTAAATAAACCTACAAAACTATGTTCAAGTTATTACTTACCTTGCTGTTGGCGTATGGAAGATTGTGAGGAGGAGGGAGGAGAAGAGGTGTTACTGTTTGGAAGGGGAGTCCCCTTCCATTATAACATTAGGCAGTGAGGACTTCACTGGTGTGCACACTCTGGCATGTTTTGCCTGCATACCACTAAGACTTGCTTGTCTTACTAAGAATCTGTCTAAAGACACTTGTTTTTCCCTACATTTTAACATTTGTCTGTAGTAAGACATCACATTGTCATTTAAAAGGTCAATGCAACGGCCTGCTACAGCTTTACCTGGGTGAGTTTTTTCAACAAAACTTTGCAATTCTTCCCATACTTCACACATTTTCTTAACACTTTAACATTGTCACGGCGCTCAAGAGCGTTACCACTTTTTGTGTTGAGGTCGCACAGCGAACTCGCTCACGAGTCACGAGAAAAAAATATTTCTATAAACTCTTTGTTATGCAAACAACTTTGGGATAGTTTGAAAATGTCCGCCATGAAATTTCCGTTTTCTCTAATAGCCGCATAGTCTATTTGGGAGAACGGCATAGCATTGCACCATCGAGGTAAGACCATTGTATTGTTGACACGACAAGTGTAATCGACGTAGTTTTTTATTTGGTGCCGGTTTAACGCATCCTTATGTGACATTTTATACTTATGTTCTTCTAGAACATTCTATTGCGAACACATTGGTACAAAATTGAAATACGCACATCGAAAATTAATGTCAGGACAGTGAAAAGTGTATACACTTTTCAGTGTTGCCACTCGATCGCCCGAAACGCCACACTATTTTCTTAGGTTAAACCTTACCACTGGCTTTCTTGGGACCCATGGCGAGATATATAATAACTTTTATGGTCAAATGACCAAAAATCCAAGAAAACACTGAAAATCCGTGTGAAGAATTGACGTGGGATAGTCACTGGGCGCGAGGCACTGGTAAACTGAGGGATGAGGGGCGACGATCGCCGAACCACCACGCACTAGGTCGGCCTGTACGTGTATCAACAAACTCGCCTTCCGAGGTAACCCTCGCCTTCCAAGGCACATTTTCAGAGCAAATACTGCTCGTATTCCGAAAAACTCATATTCAGGGACACTTGTATTCCAAAGTACCACTGTATATTATATATTATATATATATATATATATATATATATATATATATATATATATATATATATATATGTCGTACCTAGTAGCCAGAACGCACTTTTTGGCCTACTATGCAAGGCCCGATTTGCCTAATAGGCCAAGTTTTCATGAATTAATTGTTTTTCGACGACCTAACCTACCTAACCTAACCTAACCTAACTTTTTCGGCTACTTAACCTAACCTAACCTATAAAGATAGGTTAGGTTAGGTTAGGTTAGGTAGGGTTGGTTAGATTCGGTCATATATCTAGGTTAATTTTAACTCCAATGAAAAAAAATTGACCTCATACATTATGAAATGGGTAGCTTTATCTTTTCATAAGAAAAAAATTAGAGAAAATATATTAATTCAGGAAATCTTGGCTTATTAGGCAAATCGGGGCTTGCATAGTAGGCCAAAAAGTGAGTTCTGGCTACTAGGTACGACATATATATATATATATATATATATATATATATATATATATATATATATATATATATATATATATATATATATATATATATATATATATACACACACACACACACACACACACTGTATGCCAAAATTATGAGAAGGATTAAAACAGAAGAAGACTGTTTGAGGCTTCAAGAAGACCTAGACAAGTTGAAGGAATGGTCGAACAAATGGTTGTTAGAGTTTAACCCAACCAAATGTAATGTAATGAAGATAGGTGTAGGAAGCAGGAGGCCAGATACAAGGTACCGTCTGGGAGAGGAAATTCTTCAGGAGTCAGAGAAAGAAAAAGACTTGGGGGTTGATATCACACCAGACCTGTCACCTGCAGCACGTATCAAGAGGATAACATCAGCGGCATATGCCAGGCTGGCCAACATACGAACGGCATTCAGAAACTTGTGTAAAGAATCATTCAGAACTTTGTATACCACATATGTCAGGCCAATCCTGGAGTATGCAGCCCCAGCATGGAGTCCATATCTAGTCAAGGATAAGACTAAACTGGAAAAGGTTCAAAGGTTTGCCACCAGACTAGTCCCAGAGCTGAGAGGTATGAGCTACGAGGAGAGACTACGGGAATTAAACCTCACTTCGTTGGAAGACAGAAGAGTTAGGGGGGACATGATCACCACATTCAAGATTCTGAAGGGAATTAATAGGGTAGATAAAGACAGGCTATTTAACACAAGGGGCACACGCACAAGGGGCCACAGGTGGAAACTGAGTGCCCAAATGAGCCACAGAGATATTAGAAAGAACTTTTTTAGTGTCAGAGTGGTTGACAAATGGAATGCATTAGGAAGTGATGTGGTGGAGGCTGACTCCATACACAGTTTCAAGTGTAGATATGATAGAGCCCAATAGGCTCAGGAATCTGTACACCTGTTGATTGACGGTTGAGAGGCGGGACCAAAGAGCCAGAGCTCAACCCCCGCAAACACAACTAGGTGAGTACTGTCATTTATCTTACTGTGCATTATAAAGTATGCTGGAGATGTCCTTTTCAGCTGAGAGGCATACTTTTTTGAAGACCAATCTACATCCAGCGCTTGACTTAAAGGAACGAATATTTCTGTGTGCTTCACCATCTTTGTCTCCTCAACAGTCTGCTTCTTACCATCTTGCTCGATTTCCTTCCTCTTTTTCACCTCTCTGGAAGACATTGACAAAAAGGTATTAAATCCCACCCCACTGTCAGAAACAAAGCCTAAACGGATACAGTACTGTGATCAAGATTTATATCGAGGTCCTTTAGGCCAACTGGTGACCGTCCCCAGGATGCAACCTACAACAGTTCCCTTACATGTAGGTACTATTTACTGCTATGTGAAAAAGCATCAGGTAAAAGGAAACGTGTCCTACTATTTGTCCCGTCTAGGGATCGAACCTGGGATTCTTGATTGCAAGTCGAGAATATAGACCATTGTACTGAACCCCTGCAACTTCTAATCGAACAGCAATTGAGGAACAGGATGGTTAACCACTATGCTGCACCAACCAAGAAAACTCGGTCGGTGGGAAACTGTGCCAACCGAGAAAACACATTTTGAATATTTCGCACCCGTTCAAAACAGATGCGCGGTAGGTTGTGCACGAAATGAACTCCTGGGACCTTCAGTGAGAGGCAACCATCTTGGAAAAAATTCCCAGAATGTCTTAGGGCTGCTGGCTGGCTTAGTACTGAGTGAACAACCATTGGTGGCACACGCGCCTCTGGCTTCCAAATATTGTACCAGTCTGACACGGTGTTGAAAGATCGCTCTGTCGGTGAAATTCAGACCTTATTGTTTGAACATAAGGGTCATGATATTGATCAAGCTAGGCACAATAAAAACCAAACACAAAGGTCGGATGCAAGTGATACAGCACCGATGAGGATGATATAGTGAGCATATCCAGTTGTAGCTTTGAGCGCCACTCTTATTGTGGACACATTACTGACACATGTATCACAGTTCCATGGAACATTATGAACGTTCTACTGTATACATATTGTAAAGAACACCAATATGCATCATATACGATAACAAATAAATAAAACTGCACTGGAAATACATAGAACAAATAATTGAAAATATATTTGTGGCAATTTGCGGTGCTTGAATGGCGCTCGCGACTGCTTCTGGGAGCTTCACGCATGGGCAACCAGCCCATGACGCCCCCTTCTCCACTTTCCCACAGCCAAAGTGAGTGGAATTTTTTAAGTTTTTTTACACGTACATGTTCAGGGAAGGGAATTTATCATTTTACAAAGATAAAAAAAAATTGCAAACACTTGATTTTATGTGCACATGGGGAATGTCACAATAAACGCGGTGCATCACAGTGGTTAAGGACCCGAGGGCATATAGCTAAACTTGCATCTACTTTATGAATACCCAGTATATTAATGTTCTTCACTTTATCACTAAATATTTAGAGAACAATTTTTAACTTACTCAACGTATTGATGATCCTTTAAGTCGGTGAACATGTAACCAATCATTCCAAACACATCACCAGCAAAAAATAAATTTTATTCTTGCGGCAGATGTTGTTGATTCGGAGGAGCTGTTCTCGACGGCAGCGACTCACACACACTACATCAAACTTGGTGAAATATTCATCAGTTTTGTCATCAATATTGCTCGTGTCAGAGGAAACTTCCACCATTGGGTTCAAAATCTGCGCTCTTTCTCGGGATGCCTCAGCTATCTGTAATGATGAAAATTTCTTGTACTGTACTTACCTCCTGAAAATTTCACCTTATTCAGTACAAGTATGAGTTCTTAGATTGACTTCCAAAATTAAAACACAGTCCATCAGTGTTCTCTAATGAGAACCCTGCATTTTGTTTAGTAGTTGCAGTACAGTATATTACTGTAATGAAAACTTATAGGTGTGAGTCCATAGAAAAATTCTAATGGATATTTTTTAAAGATTCCAAATGCTGCCATATACAAGGCTAAAAATCAGACCAAGTGAATAGGGCAAGCACTTTTCCAAGCTGTACACTTGGTTACTCTACTGACTTCCCTAGACCTAGATTTACTGAGCAGCACGTACAGTAAAAATATTTGCGCAGGTGAAGTTAGGTAAGGTTTTGGTCTTTATTATATAGTATTTTAAACTTTTACACATTTCTTCTGGGTGAGTGATTTCAAAGTACAGTACTGTATACTGTTCTGTATAAAATTTTATGATGCAAGCACTAAAAATTTAAGATTTTTTCTTAATTAGAATTTATTGGTTTATTTCTCAGTACAAAATCTTATTTGCCATCAATTATTTAACATATACAGTGGCACCTCGATTAACAAGCAGCTCTATTTACGAGCATTTCCAGTAACGAGCGAGCCACTCGCAGCAAATTTGTCTCTATTGATGAGATTCACCTCTATTAACGAGCAAACCACATGGCGCTTCCTAGCGTCTCAGGGGTTCTCGTAAATTCTCGGACGCCTCCGACGCCAGTCTTCTTGTTGTATTGTGCACGACAAGCATCCCTCTGCATTTATTTGCGCTTTTTGTGGTTTTTTTTTGTGGTTTTGTGACTACAATTTGTAAAGCACGGTGTTGCCAAAGAAGCTGCTTGCTAAAGATACAGGTAATGTTGTCAAGGGGAAGAAAGACAATTACTGTGGATTTGAAGAAGGAAATTATAGCAAAGCATGAGTGTGGTGTCTGATCTCACAAGGGGAGTGTGCAGGTCCTCATCAACAATTTGCACCATTAGTAAGGGAATGATGAGTAAGGGAGGATACTGCCTCTCCAGTGAGAATCAGGGGAGTGTTGGGAATGTTTGAAAAGGTGAATGCATTCTTGGNTACTTCCGCCACCACCGTAGAATGTGACGCAACCGGAACCACTCCGCCATCGCTGGAAGATCCAGAGTCGTCGAAATCTCTCACATCAGCCCAGGCAGAAGAAGAACGCCGAGAACGCTTGGGCTCTGGCCGCACATCATCAGATAAGAGGCCGACCCAGAGACACGGGCATCACAAGTCGGGCGAACCGACGCTCTCCGCAGGACGGCAGCATCCTTAACCACATGGGGTACCAGGCCGAGCACAGTAGGAGGCCCTGTATCCACCCCAGCACCCAGCACAGCCGAGACACATGGCGAAGGCGCAGGGACATGCGCGACAGTTGGAGAAGACGAAGACGACGTACAGAGATCCACCGGAAGACCCACAGGACTGTAACGTACGATTATGTTACGTTTGATGGGTTCAACAACCTACCCTTGTTGGGTTTAATTCAACCTACCCTGGCTTTGCGCCCTGGTGAGGCCACTTCAGACCGACAACCAGAGCGCAACTCCATAGTCTCCTGAGACTGATGAATGCCTACTACTACTACTGGGTTGATTAGATACAGTGTTTAGTGGGTTTCATATTTATTTAGTAGTCCTGGATACAGCAGTGTCGTAGACGTTGAGACGAAGCCTGGAGCAGAGCAGAGAGCTGAGCGAGGCCGGAGTCGTGGAGCTCTATGCGGGAGAGCGTGGCGGCTCGATTGGAAATTGCGAGTGTCTGAACTCGGGGAGCGAGAGCGTTGTAGCTGGATGCGGTCGTAGTCTGCTGTCTGCTCTGTGTCGAAGCTGTAGCGTCTTGCGTCGATTAGAACTGCCCACGCCGAGTACTACATTCTTGACTGGAGATTGTACTGGTTTGCTATTCTCAAATGGCTTGCTTAAATACGGTGACTACACCTCACAGTAAGATAGGAGGGTGGAAAAACCGTTACCTGTAAATAGGGAAAGGATTATAGCTTGTGTAATTAGTTATGCCATTAAGATAATGAGATAATGGAGCGAGAATAAGGATTACTCGCTACAGGACCATCAGGGACACCAACGGGAGCAGGCTCAACATCCGAAGGCACCACAACCCCTGGAAGAGGGGCCACCACAGCAGGAGACGCGTCGGCCGCCGCAGGGGGGGCCCCCAGCAGCCAACGAGACGGCCACATCCCCATTCACCGAATCCTCCTCCACAGGGAGCGGTGGAAAATCCTCCTCGCGGAAGAGGTTCACGGGGGCGATGGCAGCCTCAAAACACCCGGCAGCCTGATGCCCCAGCAGGCCACACTGAAAACATGTCCGCGGTTGTCGGGAATAATACACCCGAATATAATAGCCGAATATAATTCGGATATGATATTATAATAATATAATTCCATCCTCCGTCGCCGGACGGAGGATGAAATGTCCGCCCTCAGGCACATCCCCAGGGTCCGAATGTTCATTCGCAAACCCTAGAGCTTCCCCGAGGAAAGCTTGTGCAGCCTCACACTGACAACAGCACCAAACCTCCCGAAGTAACGCTGCAGGAGGTCCTCAGGAAACTCCAAGGGCGCCCCACGAACACTCACGTACGTCAGTGCATCACTCCGATTGGAAATCTCCACAATGCCGGCACCACCCGGCAGGGGCAAGGATCGCCCCTCGAAGCACTGGAGAAACGCACGGTTGGCAATCACTCGATGAGTGGTAACCAGTTCAATACCGTAAATCACATCCACGGGGACACAGAGCATGTCACACATTACAAGTTCTACCTCAGGATACTCTGCACGGTCAAAAAATTCCAGGCCTACAGAGTTCACATGCACAACAGGGGAAGAGGTTCCCCCCCCATCACAGAGCGTCACCGACGGACACCCAAGGACCACTTGACGGCAAATGCAGGGAGGGCAGAGACACCCACGCCCCCGGTCGACCAAAGCGGCAAGCCTCCTCCCGTAACTTTACATGGGACATGATATCACTTCACAAATCTCTGCGACTGACGTGGAAGCATCGGCGAGCCTCCATATAATGACAATTGCTCCCATTTTAATGACACGTAGTTTCCTGTTATTAAGGACAAGAACCCTGTTAGACTGTTCGAGGTTCCCCTGGGTCACTAACTGCAAACAAACCTTCTCCATCTGATGCAACCCACGACAGCTATATAATTAATTTAATTATCATACGCGGCACCATCTCCCTGTGAATCAACCATGTTTTTTTTCTTTATATCCATTTTCTTTCTCCCGTGTTCACCAAGCAGTAAAATAGGTACCCAGCCGGGAGTTAATTACTGTTGTGGACTGCACATCGGGAAGGTCAGTAATGAGTAGTTTTCGAAAGACCTCGGGAAATAAAACTATAATGGGTTCAAGAACTGGGCCCAATGTTCTTTAAGTCAAACGTTTTTACATTTGTGACAAACTGTCAACTAATATCATTGTAACATAATGTCCAAATTTTGTTGGGATAAGATTTCACTTCCGCATCAACACATCATTCCAGCAGACATTAAACTTCACACTTAATTAAGCTTCTATCCTTTCCTCCCTACAGCCATGAGTACCCTCTTCCCGTTCATGACTATCCTGGCTAGGTCGCTGGGCATCCAGGAGCACGAATTGTCCATTATTCTAGCTATTAACCCTATCATTGCCCTTCTGGGACCGCCCATCACTGGATTGTTCGCTGACAAGATTGGCAACTTCAAGGTATGGGGTCTGGATTACTTTCTGCGAAACCTTATCTATTGTTTGATATATGAACTATATGGTTTAACATTGTCATGTCAGGAAGCCTAGCATAATTCAGCCTAATTTAATAAAGAGAATTGTTTAAATAAATATTTAATTCATTATGCTGACAACCCATCTACGACGAACAACATCGATAACCAGACAATAAATGAACTTCATTTCTTAACGTTTTTAGGAATTTTCAGTTTATTAATAATAATTCCTTCACTTTTAATAAACTATTTGTACCTCGTTAAAATAATGAGTATATAAAAGTATTCCAGATTTAGATTATAAATAAATAAATAATAAATAAGTAAATGTTTATTCAGGTAAGGTACATACATACAAGAGATTTTACAAAATTTGATAGATTTATAGATAGAGCTAGTCCATACAATGCCTAAAGCCACTATTACGCAAAACGTTTTCGGGCAGGAAAAACATTAAAGACTAAAACTTAATACTAATTGAGTTTAAAGTATAAAATGTGTTGAGAACAAATAAAAATAAAAAGGGGGGAACATGGCTGAAAAAGCAGCACAAATACAATTAGGTAGACAAACCGCGTTGTTTAAAAAACAGACATGGGTTGACAATATAGGGGTAAGGTAGGTTACAGGGAATTTATTAGGTAGTGCTTTGTTTTTATCTTAAACTGATTGAGAACCAGTTTAAGCTTAGTTCAGAACCTCAGCATCATGATTAATGGGCAGTAAAGAAATCAGTATATAAGGGCGAAACCCTTATAACTGAAATTTAACGTCAATTGACACATTTCGGTAAACAAAATAACTATTGTCAATTGATGCTTTCATCCTTGTCTCACAACAAAGGGACCCAGGTTTATTACTCAGGCAGGACAGAAAATGTCGTGTGTGTTTCTTTTTCACCTGATTCCTCTGCTTACTTAGCAGCTACTAGGTACCTGGGAGTTAGACAACTGTTGTGGGAAAGTCAGTAGGGACCTAGGGGGATATCGATAACTCAAAGTACTGTGTAGGTTCCGGTCCCCGACAACGGGAATTATAAGCTCTATTTACACAAAGACCTACATAAAATGAGGTTTATGACAAGCACCCAGCCACTAAAGATATTTGGACGAATGTATAAGTGTATTAATACCATTGATGTTTTACAGGTGCTACTGAGTGCCTTGACAGTGACAAGCGGCGTCGCAGTGCTCACTTTTCTGGCTGTGCCTGTCGGTCGCCAAAAAATAGCTCTGCCAGACCTTCTGCCTTTCAACCTCACATGTGCCCAGCCCGAAGACCTTCATCCCCACCTCAGCCTCCAGGAGCCTTACAAGTGTGACTTTCTGCCTAAATTTGATACCATCAACCTCACTCTGGCAAACTGCACACATTGCACCTATCCCTCGTAAGGTCTTTCTCCTGTCTTATGAAATGTCGGGTGAATTTTGTCACATTGTGAAATCTTGCTATTCCATTATATGGATCATACTTCCAGCTAGAAATACATTTTAAACAAGCTTGAAGAAGAGAGGAAAGGTGGTGAAGAGTAGGGAAGGTGGTGATATGTAGGAAAGTTCGTGAAGGATAGGGAAGATGGTGATGATAGGGAGGATGGTAATTGGCAGGGAGGTGGTAATGGGCAGAGGGGGTGGTAATAGAAGAGGGTAGTAATGGGCAGGGAGGGGTGGTGAAGGTGAGGGAGAGAGGTGTGTAGGCAAGATGGTTTACAATGATGAAGATAGTACAATAGTAGTGAAGATGTAGTGTCCGCCACCCGATTACCCACCCACCCACCCACCAGTATGTTTGTATGTAGATGTATGCACTTCGAAATATGTGTTTTTTNAAAATTTATGAATGCGTCTGTGGGTTGACCACTGAATGTAATGGACTTGAGTCGAGGATGGGTTGCATCAGCCCGTCCTCCAAACAAAGACCCAAAGTGATTCCGTGCACACGCCAAACTCTCTGTTTTGAATGCAAAACGGTTTTACACACGACTCACAACTGTTGACGTTCGAACACTTCCGGAACAAGTGCTTCACTGACAACTTTTTGTTGGAACCACAACGTTTCACCCCACTTACTACAAATACAAATAATCGCCAACAGAACCTTAACACCTAACCTAACCTATGCCAATATATGCACAATATGCTAATATATACAATATTAATTTATATTTGAGAAATTCCTGTTTTGAATGAACAACACGTAGAAATTTATGACTGCGTCTGTGGGGTCGACCGCTGGATGTAAATGAATGGACTTGAGTTGAGAACGGGTTGAAATTCTTCACCACGTACTTCAAATGCAAATAAATGTTGGCACCTAATATCTAACCTAATCAAGTCTAACTATACATTGAATTCTAATAAAGTTTTATAATAATTCATATTTGAGAACAAACCTATTTTTAATACACAAGTCGTTAAAATTGACGAATGCGTCTGGGGGGTGGGGTCGGCCGCTGCTTTAACGAGCCTGGCCTGAGGACAGCTTTAAGGAAAATATGACAACTTAAACGTAAAGGGTTATCAAAAGCGCACTAGGCACAAAGTACTTAGCCCTTGCTCCCTTAGTCACTGATATGATAGGTAAGCACTAGGTTTAGGGAGTGGAACAACTCTTGAAATCAACTACAGGTAAACCATCCTCTTCCTGTTATGGCCTGGAGCATCCCAGCGTATAAATAACCACGATTATACATCACGCACTCAGCTGACCTTCCACCACGCATCTATACCTTCATTGTATTGCAAGCCCCTCAGATATTTAACAATGCCCTTGGAGTAACACAAAAATATACCTCTTCCATTATGTAGTCAAATTGAAGGGTATACCCATTTCCGTATCAAAAGAATATTACGAAAATTTTCAGAACATGACACAAGGCATGAGGGAGGACGAACTGGTTAAGAAAAGCCTTTTTTTTCACCATGAACGCGGCCGTACATTTACACATTGCTAACCAGCATGTAATATTGAAAAATGCAACACCATGCAAGTAAGTAAAGGCAAGAAAATCACGCGGGGCATAACAATGCACATCACAACTGGATAACATTACAAAGTCAACATCACTATGCAGCAGATTGATGAAGAAAATGAACTAGGAGTCAGAATCCACCAGTCATTGAAAGTTGCACAGCAAGTGGGAGCTGCAGTGAAAAAAGCCAACCAAATCCTACGAATAATTAAACAAACCTTAGACTTAAAAAAAAAATTAGTTATTCAACTATTCAAATCTCTGGTGCGTGTACGTACTGAAGCACGTACACTTGGACTACTGTATCCAAGCATGGATACCTCATCTTCAGAAGGACATATCTGCTTTGGAGAAAGTTTAACAGCGCGACAAAAATCATCCCAGAACTAAGCCAATTCTCACACCAGGAACGGTTGAGAGCTTCAGTACTAACAACACTGCAGACCAAACATAACAGGGCTCGTCTCATGGAAACTTGTTACATTCTGAACAAGTTGGAGACATTAAGCCAAACCACTTCATTAAAAGATAAGATACAAGGAGCGACAGCTTCGAGCTCATCAAGACATAATGTAGGACAGAAAACAAGAGGAACTTTTTTCACCCACAGGGTTGAACTCGTGGAACTGCCTACCTGCAGAAGCCATAAATGCCAAGACATTATGGCAGTTTAAAGTACAACAGGAAAAAGGGGGGGTCTTTTGAAAAGCCGTCGGCTTCCTGTCTCCATCGAAGCCACTAGAGGATGGTGTTCCATAGGTAAATTGAAGTGAATATTAGCTTTCATCTGTCTTACATAGAGTTAGGGATCTGTTCTGTATATGGTGCAGTTGGTTAATGAGTACTCGACCACAGAATATGATTGATGTGCGTTTACAAACGTAAATTGGAATTCTAATTCTAATTATTTAATATGACAGTTTAAGACAAAATAGAGAGCTACTATAGAACAGTGAGTTATTGAGCAGTACTCAACCACAGAGGTGAGGACAGGTTGACTGGAGATTTCAACGGGGCTGAAGCAGCAACCTTTGTCTCCGCCCACAGCTGGTGGTGGAAATACCACGTTAGAACTTGTTTTACCATGTATCTTTGTGTGACCATGGCTTCTTATCACACGAACACTTTGGGAGCCGGTTCAAAGCTCTACTTACTGACGACTCTAGTCACTAGCCCAAACATATATGCGATCCCTCACTAAATACTTCCCCTGTTTTGGCTTTCGATCGCATTTTTTTAATGTATAAAGATTAGATTATTGAATTGATTATGTATTCCATCCATACCCATCCTGTAGGTGATAAATAAAAAACATAAAGAGACACATAATAGGCTCGGGAACTGAATCCTAAAATTTATTTAGCTGGATCACAACAATCTATGCTAAGCAGTTTACAATTGTGGTGACCTTTGTGGTGAATTGTGGTGAGCACAAGACAAAAAGCGCAAATATATTTATATATTTTATGTTTTCTGCCATTTCATATCCTCCATCTGCACGGTGTTCCCGCCGAGGAGACACTGCATGAAGTGATTTAAAACATCTGCGTTACCAAATGATCAATGAGCGTTTTTCTGAAGTTGTTAGTTTGGCTGCCAATACAAAAGTTCCTCTAGTGGCCGACTGGGGCAGGAAGCCGGCTGCCTGTCAAATATACCTTCGTGCAGACAGTAAGTCACAACAACGTGGCTGAAAATTTAGACATCCAGCTCAAACGTCTGAAAATAAATGAAGTGACGACGTTTCGGTCCGCCGTTACCGTGAGGTTACCTTGAGATGGTTTCGGGTCTTAGCGTCCCTGCGGCCAGGCCTCCTCGTTGCTGGACTGGTCAACCAGGCTGTTAGCCACGGCTGCTCGCAGCCTGACGTAGTCACAGCCTGGTTGATCAGGTATCCTTTGGAGGTGTTTATCAAGTTCTCTCTTGAACACTGTGAGAGGTCTGCCAGTTATGCCCCTTATGTGTAGTGGAAACGTGTTGAACAGTCTCGGGCCTCTGATGTTGATAGAGTTCTCTCTCAGAGTATCTGTTGCACCTCTGCTCTTCAACGGGGGTATTCTGCACATCCTGCCATGCCTTCTGGTCTCATGTACTCACCTAATTATACTTGCGGGGGTTGAGCTCTGGCTCTTAGGTCCAGCCTCTCAACTGTCAATCAACTGATGTACAGGTTCCTAAGCCTACTGGGCTCTTATCATATCTACATTTGAAACTGTGTGTAGAGTCAGCCTCCACCACATCAGCTACATAACTTCCTAATGCATTCCATTTGTCAACTACTCTGACACTAAAAAAATTCTTTCTAATTTCTCTGTGGCTCATTTGGGCACTCAATTTCCACATGTGTCCCCTAGTGCATGTGCCCCTTGTGTTAAATAGCCTGTCTTCATCTACCCTATCAATTCCTTTAAGAATCTTGTATGTGGTAATCATGTCCCCCCTAACTCTTCTATCTTCCAGCGACGTGAGGTTTAATTCCCGTAGCCTCACCTCGTAGCTCATACCTCTCAGCTCGGGTACTAGTCTGGTGGCAAACCTTTGAACCTTCTCTAGTTTAGTCTTATGCTTGACTAGATATAGACTCCATGCTGGAGCTGCATACTCCAGGATTGGTCTGACATATGTGGTATACAAAGTTCTGAATGATTCCTTACACAAGTTTCTAAAGGCTGTTCTTAAGATTGGCCAACCTGGCATATGCCGTTGATGTTATCCTCTTGATATGTCATGGCTTCAGGGGACAGGTCTGACATGATATCATCCCCCAAGTCTCTCTCTCTGACTCTTGAAGAATTTCATCTCCCAAATAGTACCTTGTATTTGGCCTCCTACTCCTTATACCTATTTTCATTACATTACATTTGCTTGGGTTAAACTCTAACAACCATTTGTTTAACTATTCCTTCAGTTTGTCCAGTGGTGTCATGTGGTGTTATTTGTGTGTGCAGGTTT
>WNGS01165318.1:6585677-6593177 GCA_020271785.1 Procambarus virginalis | reverse complement strand
GAGAGGGCAAGAGTAAACAGGAGGGAGGGATGCACGGGGACACGGGAGAGACAGACAGACTCCGACCGACCACCGCCGGAAATACCATCTAATAATCTATAATACTAAAACTTAAATGGTTGTTTTATCTGTTCAACCAGTTTTAGCATTTAATGAACCTCAATCTGGGTGTTGTGGCATCAGTGGCCTCTTTGTTACAATGACAGGAACTATTAATCAGCCTGTTAATAGAGCTTATAGAGCTACTATATATTAGATACTCGCGATAGAATACAGTAGCCAGAAATAAACATTTTTGTCGGGGGACAGTTCACTACTCCTCCCCAAGGTCGCACTACATACACTTAAGGCTTGTACCGAGTTCTCCCCCCTCCCTACCCAAGGTTAACCCCCCCACCCCCACCCAAGGTTGAACTGTTAACCGTTCCCAGGATGCAACCACACAACAGTCGTCTAAATAACCCCTGGGCACCTATTTACTGCAAGATGAATAGAGACATGAGATAAAAGGAATCATGCCCACCCAGTTCTGCAACCCGTCCTCTCCAGACGCATTCATCAATTTTAACATGCTGAGTATTAAAAATAAACAAGGGGTTTGGCTGCTGGATTAAAGAACTTGGATCTTTGTATGCGAGGATGGACTGAATTCTGTCCCGCTTGGGATTCCAGATTGTGCAACCCGCAGCCCGTCCTCCAAACAAAGACCCAAAACTGATTCCAAATCTCCTGTTTATGAATAAAAATCGGTTTACACACAACTCACAACTGATGACGTTCGAACACTTCCGGAACAAGTGCTTCACTGGCGAATTTTGTTCGAACCACAACGCTATAAATGCTTCACCCACGTCAGCCCGACCTGCAAACAAAGACCCAAAAGTGATGTGGGGTCGACCGCTGGATGGAATGGAAGTCGAGGACGGGTTGGAATTTACATGAGGGACACTAACACTAGTGGCGTCGACGAGGACAGGAAGCTAGCAGATTATCGAAAGTCCCTCCCTATTTGTATTGATCTATTCCAATTGGATTTTAACATTTAAGTTTTGATAGTTACGGCTTCGGCGGGTAGACGGTTCCGTGGGTGCCCTGTGGGTGAAAAGGCATCTCCTGTTCTCAGTTTTATTGGGTATAAATAAGAACTGTGTCATATGGACCAATAAGTCGTCTGCTGTTTCGTTAATTGTTATGTACACCCTCTATAACCTCCACTGACGTTACCTTGAGGTGACTCAAAGGATCAATGTTCCCGCGGCGTGGTCTCTGACCAGGGCTTCTGGTTGATGGTCTGGTCATTCTGGCTATTACACACTCTTCAAGCTCATTCAAAATTAGTCAAAATTGTGTCAAAACGTTCCGCATTAGGTGCCCCCGGACACGATCTAGCTAGTAAGCACCCAATATCTATCCTGAGGGCGATAGTGGAAAAAAGATAGAGGCATAAAATTCGTGCATGGGCTGTATGGCAGCACTTGACACACTATACCAACCATATTTTATCCAAACTAGTACACCTCTAATCTTTCCCGAGCACAGTAACTCCACTACGTACTTCATTATTCCACTGAGCGTCTTATCGTTTAAGGATTCTCCATGTAGCCTTGGATCTACCCCCCTCCCTCCAGCCCCTCTCCACGAGCTACGCATGAGTCAGCGAGAGTACTCATACCACATGAGCTACGAGGAGAGACCACGGGAATTAAACCTCATGTCGCTGGAAGAAATAAGTTGGGGGGACATGATCACCACATACAAGATTCTCAAAAAGAATTGATAGGGTTGATAAAAACATGCTATTTAACACAAGTGGCACACTCATTAGGGGACACAGGTGGAAATTGAGTGCCCAAATGATATTAGAAAGAACTTTTTTAGTGTCAGAGTAGTTGACACTGGAGTGCATTAGGAAGTGAGGTGGTGTAGGCAGACTCCATGCACAGTTTCAAGTGTAGAGATGATAGAGCCCAATAGGCTCAGGAACCTGTACCTCAGTTGAAACAGTTGAGAGGCAGGACCAAAGAGCCAGAGCTCAAACCACGCAAGCACAATTAGGTGAGTACACTATTCGTCCCTGACACACAAGGGCCAACCGATGCCTGCTTCTGCATTTATATATATATGCTTGCTTCCTGACCGTTAGTCGTGTAGTTATGTGGGTGATACTATTCCATGTTTTGTTTGCTCCCTGAAGATGAGCACTGTGCAAACCACACACACACACACACACACACAAACTTTAGAAACCTTTAGCCTTTAGAAACTTGTGTAAGGAATCTTTCAGAACATTATATACCACATATGTCAGACCAATCCTAGAGTATGCGGCTCCAGCATGGAGTCCCTATCTAGTCAAGCATAAGACTAAACTGGAAAAGGTTCAAAGGTTTGCCACCAGACTAGTACCCGAGCTGAGAGGTATGAGCTACGAGGAGCGACTGCAGGAATTAAACCTCACTTCGTTGGAAGACAGAAGAGTTAGGGGGGACATGATCACCACATTCAAGATTCTCAGGGGAATCGACAGGGTTGATAAAGACAGGCTGTTTAACACAAGGGGCACACGCACTAGGGGACACAGGTGGAAACTGAGTGCCCAAATGAGCCACAGAGATATTAGAAAGAACTTTTTTAGTGTCAGAGTGGTTGACAAATGGAATGCATTAGGAAGCGATGTGGTGGAGGCTGACTCCATACACAGTTTCAAGTGTAGATATGATAGAGCCCATTAGGCTCAGGAAACTGTACACCTGTTGATTGACGGTTGAGAGGCGGGACCAAAGAGCCAGAGCTCAACCCCCGCAAGCACAACTAGGTGAGTACAACTAGGTGAGTACACACACACACACACACACACACACACACACACACACACACACACACACACACACACACACACACACACACACGCGCGCGCGCGCGCGACCCCAGTATGGAGCCCGTATCTTGTCAAGCACAAGGTGAAGCTGGAAAAAGTTCAAAGATATGCCACTAGGCTAGTCCCAGAATTAAGAGGCATGAGTTACGAGGAAAGGCTGCATGAAATGAACCTAACGTCGCTGGAAGATAGGAAAGCTCGAGGAGACATGATCACTACCTACAAAATTCTAAGAGGAATCGACAGGGTAGATAAAGGTAAATTGTTTAACACGGGAGGATAATCGAACAAAGGGGGACACAGGTGGAAACTGAGTACCCACATGAGCCACAGGGACGTTAGAAGGAACTTTTTCAGTGTCAGAGTAGTTAACGGATGGAATGCATTAGGCAGTGATGTGGTGGAGGCTGACTCCATACACAGTTTCAAATGTAAATATGATAAAGCCCAGTAGGCTCAGGAATCTGTACACCAGTTGACTGACAGTTGAGAGGCGGCACCAAAGAGCCAGAGTTCAACCCCCGCAAGCACAACTAGGTGAATACAGATTCAAGCTAAGAAAACAAACGTGACGAAAAAAAAAATATTAGACGGTTTTATTTTGCAAACAGTGGTAGACGGTTGGATCAAGTGATGGTGGAGGCAAAACCCGTCATTAGTTTCAAAGCGTTAAATTACATCGAACTGGGAAGACGGGTCACCACGAGCGTAGTTGTTCTCATTCTGAAACTACACTTAGGTAATTACACACACACAAACAAACAGGCATTTCCCAGTGGGCACAATATCTAAGAATAGCATTGATTCAACGTTACTCTTTGATACTGTTCCGACCATTGAGTCAGTGTGTTGTCTATGGTTGCTCCGGGAGCTTACTCCTCACCGCACTAGGAAAAAAGCGACCGTAACTACATTTTTTTTTATTTTTACATGCAAGCATGCGTATAAGTACAATAAAACAAAACAGAAAACAAACTAGAACAAAACAAGCAGAGCACAAAAGTACCAAATTACAAAAGTACAAACTCGCAAAATTACAAAATAACAAAAGTTCTAAATCACAAAACACCGGCCGGAATGACCGACCACAAAAACACAACAATAATTACAAACACAGTGGAATACAGTACAGAAATGACAACATTATAACACCCAAACCCTCGCCCAACAACCCAAACACCGGAACATAATAATACAAAACAATCCTACTGGCTCCGGAAACCACACACGGAGAGGCACCAATACAAAATGATAATAATAACAATAAAAGAAATACAAATATATAACAGAAACAAAAAGAAAAGCACAACCGCAATACATGACAATGAGAACAAAACCAGGCCGGGCCACGCTAGCAGCCTGAAGGGCACTTAACACCACACTAACAAGCCCACAACCAGTACAATAATAAAAAAACACATAAACATAAAAACATAATAACAGGACATCCACAACCAGACACATACCCGAACAAACACCGGAACGCACAGGAACCGGACACACACAATCCACACAAATAAACCCACAACCACAAACCGGAGCACGCAGAAACCGGGAAAACCAACCCGGCCCACCCACGCACACACATGCGACCCACAACCATGCACACAAATGGAAACAACCCACAACATACAGCAAACAAAGGAATCACGGGATAGGAAGACATTTCTCGAAGACAGGAAGATATTTCTCAGGGAACTTATCCAGAGGATACTTGGGCTTATAAGCCTCCCAAACCAAATACTCCATGTCGGTAGAGGAACGATCCCCCTGCCTTCTCGGGGCCCGCATATGCTCAGGAATCACCAAATCAGGCGGAAACAGTCACTCCCGAAGCTCGCCGACGCAACTCGCATAACGAGGCAGGGGAGTGCGAAACACACCCTCCGAGGAAGCAGAAGACACCTAAGAAGCGTACGTAGGCCGCCGAGACGGTCTCGCCGCCGAACGCACAGGAGAAGGCAAAGGCTGCCGAGACGGTAACACCTCCGACACCGCAGAAGATACAGAAGAGACGGCCGGAGACGGGACTTCCTCGTTCCCTGTTTCATCGGCAGCCGTTTGCCGTCTCGGCAAGACCGCCGCCGATGAAACAGGGAACGAGGAAGGGGGCACTGAACCCCCAAAGCGAGCAGCCTTTTTCAACACCACCACTAGGTCACCACGCTCACCATGAACCTCATCAGGGGGAACCACCCCCACGAAGAACCGGAACCATCCGACGCGGGCGACGCACCTGAAGCAAGATCCACAGGCACCACACCAGAAGGGAAGTCCGAGACAATGTCACCGTCAGCCGCAGGCACATGTACTTCCGCCACCACCGTAGAATGTGACGCAACCGGAAACCACTCCGCCATCGCTGGAAGATCCAGAGTCGTCGAAATCTCTCACATCAGCCCAGCAGAAGAAGAACGCCGAGAACGCTTGGGCTCTGGCCGCACATCATCAGATCCGGAGGCCGACCCCAGAGACACGGGCATCACAAGTCGGGCGAACCGACGCTCTCCGCAGGACGGCAGCATCCTAACCACATGGGGTACCAGGCCGAGCACAGTAGTAGGGCCCTGTATCCACCCCAGCACCCAGCACAGCCGAGACACATGGCGAAGGCGCAGGGACATGCGCGACAGTTGGAGAAGACGAAGACGACGTACAGAGATCCACCGGAAGACCCACAGGACTGTAACGTACGATTATGTTACGTTGATGGGTTCAACAATTACTCCCTGGTACCTTTACTGCTTGGTGAACACGGAGAAAGACAATGGATATAAAGAAAAACAAACATGGTTGATTCACAGGGAGATGGTGCCGCGTATGATAATTAAATTAGTATATAGCTTTGTTCCCCCCCCGTGGGTTGCATCAAGATGGAGAAGGTTTTGTTTGCAGTTAGTGACCCAGGGGAACCTCGAACAGTACTAACAGGGGTTCTGTCTAATAAACAGGAAACACTACGTGTCATTAAAATGGGAGCAATTGTCATTATATGGAGGCTCGCCGATGCTTCCACGTCAGTCGCAGAGATTTGTGAAGTGATATCATGTCCCATGTAAAGTATACGGAGGAGGCTTGCCGCTTGGGTCGACCGGGGGCGTGGGGTGCTCTGCCCTCCCTGCATTTGCCGTCAAGTGGTCCTTGGGTGTCCGTCGGTGACGCTCTGTGATGGGGGGGGAACCTCATTCCCCTGTTTGTGTGCATGTGAACTCTGTAGGCCTGGAATTTTCTGAGTGCCGGGTATTCTGAGGTAGAACTTGTAATGTGTGACATGCTCCGTGTTCCCGTGGATGTGATTTACGGTATTGGAACTGGTTACCACTCATCGAGTGATTGCCAACCGTGCGTTTCTCCAGTGCTTCGAGGGGCGATCCTTGCCCCCTGGCGGGGTTTGGGGTCGGCATTGTGGAGATTTCCAATCGGAGTGATGCACTGACGACGTGAGTGTTCGTGGGGCGCCCTTGGAGTTTCCTGAGGACCTCCTGCAGCGTTACTTCGGGAGGTGTTGGGTGTCTGTTGTCAGTGTGAGGCTGCACAAGCTTTCCTCGGGGAAGCTCTAGGGTTTGCGAATGAACATTCAGACCCTGGGGATGTGCCTGAATGCGGCTGAGGGGACCATTTTCATCCTCCGTTACGGCGACGGAGGATGGAATTATATCTATTATAATATCATACTACCGAATTAGATTCGGCTATTATATTCGGGTGTATTATTCCCGACAACCGCGGACAATGTTTCATTTCAGTGTTGGGCCTGCTGGGGCATCAGGACTGCCGGGTGTTTGAGGGCTGCCATCGCCCCCTGTGAACCTCTTCCCGAGGAGGATTTCCCGCCGATCCCTGTGGAGGAGGATTCGGTGAATGGGGATGTGGCCGTCTCGTTGGCTGCTGGGGGCCCCCCTCTGGCATCTGATGTGTCTCCTGCTGTGGTGGCCCCTCTTCCATGGTGTTGTGGTGCCTTCGGATGTTGAGCCTGCTCCCGTTGGTGTCCCGGATGGTCCTGTCCGCGAGTAATCCATCCTGCCTTCCGCTACCATTATGTCATTATCTTAATGGCATAAATAATTACACAAGCATTAATCCTATCCGTATTTACAGGTAACGGTTTTTCCACCCTCCTATCTTACTGTGAGGAGTAGTCACCGTATTTAAGCAAGCCATTTGAGAATAGCAAACAGTTCAATTTCCAGTCAAGAATGTTGTACTTGGCTTGGGCAGTTCTAATCGACGCAAGACGCTACAGCTTCGACACAGCGGCAGACAGCAGACTACGCCAGCATCCAGCTACAACGCTCTCGCTCCCTGAGTTCACACACTCGCAATTGCCAATCGAGCCGCCACGGCTCTCCCGCATAGAGCTCCACGACTCCGGCCTCGCTCAGCTTTCTGCTCTGCTCCAGGCTTTCGTCTCAACGTCTACGACACTGCTGTATCCAGGACTACTAAATAAATATGAAACCCACTAACACTGTCTCTAATCAACCCAGTTAGTAGTAGTAGGCATCATCAGTCTCAGGAGACCCTATGGAGTTGCGCTCTGCGTGTCGGTCTGGAGTGGCCTCACCCGGCGCAAAGCCAGGGTAGGTTGAAATTAAACCCCAACAAGGGTCAGGTGTTTGAAC
>WNGS01165318.1:6529031-6556565 GCA_020271785.1 Procambarus virginalis | reverse complement strand
TCTTTAAACTTTGAAAATAAGAATTAGGGAAACTAGAAGGCTTATTGGAACATACATTGCAGCTCCTATTTGTATCCACCCCACTCATTCACACATGTCTGACTTACAATTCAAATAATATCAATCCAATGCCTATTATGTTACCTGATAATTTGTTACATAAATTTAGTGTGGAGGGGATAATCTAATTGGTGGATTAAATGAGGTCCTAATAATTTAAAATCCATGCAACCCCCCCTCCCCAACAGATTTTTATATCTAATCTTAATTTCTGATCACAACTAAAGCTTGTATTTCATTGTACTAATGTGTACCAAAGGTATTGACAAACAAAACATAAAATACCCAGTACTTACTTTTTTCTTGCTTTGGTTGGTTTGCCATTGAATGCAAGCTTCTTTGGCGTGAGAGACAGTTTGAGTTTGGACATAGCAGATGAAGGTGAAAGAGGAGAATCTAGCCGCAGTTTCTCCTCATTAAGCGCCTGAATCTTGTGGGGTGTTGGTGGCCCTGTGTGAGGACTAGTGCTATCTTCTGCAGATACAGGTGAAGAGGTAAGTGAAGTGGATCCAGCTAATACTGTAGGCACACCAGAATCTGTAGATGTTGCATCAACGTGACCAGAACACTGTGTTAACACTAAGCTCTTAGAGCCATTTGAGGAAACAGATACATTGTTGTCAGAGGTGGGAAAAGGCTTAAGTTGCACTTCTTTTAACGCCTGACTACGTGTACATACAGTACGCTTTGGAGGTGTGGTGAGAATACCCACTGTGTCTGTAACACTAATATAGCCATTCATCATTTTTGTGGGTGTACTTGGCGCTGAACTTGGACGAGGCCGGCTCAGCTGGGCACTGGTCAATTCTGAAGCCATTTTACAGCCATCTTGGATGACAGTTGCACCTTCAACTTCAGCATCATCAGCTGCTGGAGGAGACCTATAACAACAAATTGTGCCCATATAAAAATATGACATGAAAGTGATAAGAGCGCAGGCAATTACCGTCAGGTGCTGGTTCCTGAAACAGTACGTCTCACTTTTCAAAATCAAATCCACAAAGGAAAAATTATAACAAAATAGAATGAAATAGCAACACAAGACAATTTCTCTGATAAGGTTATCTAATTCAACATAGTACATAGGAAGCAAGGAAACTGCAGATGGCCTATTGGTCCATACTAGGCAGCTCCTATTTATATCCACCCAAACTCATTCATATACATGATTAATCTACGCTTGAAACAATCTAGGGATCCTACTTCTATTATGTTACGTAGTACAGTAATTGGTTCCACAAATCAACAACCCTGTTACTGAATCAGTATTTACCCAGGTCTTTCCCAATCTAAACTTATCCCATTTATACCCGTCGTTTAATTTTTATTATGTGTTGATACTTTTAATTCCCTACATCTTAATCTTTACATCTTAAGTACAGTACATCTTAAAATGTAATTACCTGGAAGGAGAAAAATATGCATCATCTTTGTTTCTCTCTTAGCTATGGTGCCTGTGTGACCCAATTTACTGCTTAATAAAGAGCCATTGACTACCATGGCTTCCAGTCTCGAGTCTTTTGGTCCCTTAGGCCCATCCAGGTGATTAATAACAGTGTTCTCATCTTTGCTGCTGCGGACTGTTCTTCCCTAATCTAATGATGCTGGTGCCATTTGTTTTTTTAAACTATCAATATATGAAAGTAAGTACAGTATAAAGAAAAGCATTTCACTTTATCAAAATATGTGCTGGGAACCTCAGTACTCAAACAGCTCCCAACTTGAAGAATTCATCACTTACAACTGTTCATGCTCAGTAGTCGATCGTTTATTTGGCACTCAAACATAAGCACTCTTAACAAATGAGTCGTTTTCCCAGTAGCACAACCCCTTAAATTTATCTCTAAACTTACTCGTGTTTTTCTTGGATATTTTTATATACTTAGTGCAAATAAGTCACCATGGCACATAAGTTGGTGATAAGCCCCAAACAAAAAGAAAATTAGAACCACGATAGAGATGAAAATGAACTTGTAGCAAATATGAAAGTGGTGCCCCTTTTTCTGCTCTTGCAGTCAAGTTTGGTATGCTTAAATTGGGCAAGTTTCTTGTAAGAAAAGCACCCAGTGAGTCTAAAGAGGGGAAATAGAAAGAAGTGTGTGTGTGTTAGGATATTATTATTATATTGAGTAAAAGGCTGGAAAGATGTTTGAAAGTTGTTTTGTGCACAAGCAAATTTATAGCTTTAATTTTTATTCAACAAAATAAAGGACTGACACACTATACATTGAATGTAACCTTCAATGTGATCCTGTGGTCCTGGGTTCGATCCCAGGCGCCGGCGAGAAACAATGGGCAGAGTTTCTTTCACCCTATGCCCCTGTTACCTAGCAGTGAAATAGGTACCTGGGTGTTAGTCAGCTGTCACGGGCTGCTTCCTGGGGGTGGAGGCCTGGTCGAGGACCGGGCCGCGGGGACACTAAAAGCCCCGAAATCATCTCAAGATAACCTCAAGATAACTTCAGAAATAAAGTTGACCGAAAATGTGTATCTGACAGGAGAAAAAGTTGTACTTAAACATCAGGATAGTATACAGGAGGAATTGCAGCTGGTGTGAAACTACACCCTTCATGAAAATACACATTTATCTCTAGTTCATGATCACCTCACAAGACGTAAACTTGTTTCTCTCATTATATATGCTTTTAACACTTATAAAATCCATTATTTTGCAGGCTGCCGATGCAAACCGGTACCAGAGGAGTACTGCAGATCAAAGGCGAGAAATCCTCCAAAATTAATACATCAACAACATTGCCAAATGGAGAAGTTAAACCAGCTCTTCGTAACACTCAAATGACTCAGTTCTTCCCTATACGAAGATCTGAGCGAAAACCCAAAACTACACTTATCCAAGAACGTCAGAAGGAAATAGAGGAGAGAATTAAAAGCAACAAAGAGGAGGGTCTAATGGTTTGTAATACAGTATTGAGTATTTTTTTAAAGTATATTGGTAAAAGTATCTGTGCATATCAAGGAAAATCATCATACAATTTTAACTACATGTATCTTGAGTGTTTCTAGGAGAGGACCCTCCCCCTCAATGGCTTTTTGAGCCTAACTCTTGATACTACCAAACCATGGCCCAACACACCAGGCCCCCGAAACCCATCTGTCACCTGTGATAACCAAACCAGAATCTGACTCTAGATTTCCACTACAAAAGTAAAATTGTTTTGCCTAACCAGAAATGTATGAACCCGAGCAACAAACTTCAGGAGTAGGCAGATAAATGGTAGCTGGAATTCAATCCAAATAAGTGTAAATTCATGAAAATGGATAAGGGGGGAAATAGGAGATCTGTGTTTTAACTGCACCATAAGGAGGTGGCAATTACATGGAAAAAATAATAGGCATTGATAATAGGCAGAAGAGAAAAAACCTTGGAGTAGAAACAATCCCAACATTAAAATCAGAAGCTCATGTGAACAGGATAACTTCTGCAGCACATGGAAAGTTATCACAGAATGTAACTTGAGAATCTAAACAAGGAGGCTTTCAAATCCATATATACTACTGTACTTGGGTAAGACCATTACTTAACACTTTCACATGCCAAGGACTCTCCCGCGAGTCCTGTTTCGCCTATCCGCTCATGCACACAGGACTCAAATTTATGTCTTCGTAAAAATATTTGTATAAAATTCAATTTTTATCCGATTTACTTCTGGTTTATTTCAAACTGAGCGCCATGAAGTTCTCTTTCTCACTGCTAGGGCACATGGCGCGTCGGCCTACCCGGTCACGTGACAGGCCCAATGTTTTCTCGTCACGTTTCGTGAGTCGATCACGTTTCCCTCGCGCGCCAAACTCGAACGGTTTTCTGCATTTATACCCGTTTCCGTGTGTTTTATACCCAATACATTCATCAACAATGGATCCAGGTCAAGGCCCAAGCCGTTCTACGCCCAAGGAAGTGTCCAAGTCCTCGAAAGAGGACAGAATAACTATGATTTATCAAAAGTTCAAGGGAATGAAACTCACACCCACGAAAATTCCTGAAGTTGTGGCAGCTTTATCAGAAGCTGAGTATGATGCAGGTGATGTTGAAGGACTTGAAGATGATTTGGATGACTACCTGGTTGATACCTGGTTGATGGGGTTCTGGGAGTTCTTCTACTCCCCAAGCCCGGCCCGAGGCCAGGCTCGACTTGTGAGAGTTTGATCCACCAGGCTGTTGCTTGGAGCGGCCCGCAGAGCCACATACCCACCACAGCCCGGCTGATCCGGGACTTCTCTTAGGAAACAGTCCAGTTTTCTCTTGAAGATGTCCACGGTTGTTCCGGCAATATTTCTTATAGTCGCTGGGAGGACGTTGAACAACCGCGGACCTCTGATGTTTATACAGTGTTCTCTGATTGTGCCTATGGCACCTCTGCTCTTCACTGGTTCAATCTTGCATTTTCTTCCATATCGTTCACTCCAGTACGTTGTTATTTTACTGTGTAGATTTGGGACCTGGCCCTCCAGTATTTTCCACGTGTATATTATTTGGTATCTCTCTCGTCTCCTTTCTAGAGAGTACATTCGGAGAGCTTTGAGACGATCCCAATAATTTAGGTGTTTTATCTCGTTTATGCGTGCCGTATATGTTCTCTGTATTCCCTCTATTTCAGCAATCTCTCCTGCTCTGAAGGGGGAAGTGAGTACTGAGCAGTATTCGAGACGGGACAACACAAGTGACTTGAAGAGTACAACCATTGTGATGGGATCCCTGGATTTGAAAGTTCTCGTAATCCATCCGATCATTTTTCTGGCTGATGCGATATTTGCTTGGTTATGCTCCCTAAACGTTAGATCGTCGGACATCATTATTCCCAAATCCTTGACATGCTGTTTTTCTACTATGGGAAGATTTGATTGTGTTTTGTACCCTGTATTATGTTTCAGATCCTCATTTTTGCCGTACCTGAGTACCTGAAATTTATCACTGTTAAACATCATATTATTTTCTGCTGCCCAATCGAAAACTTTGTTGACATCTGTTTGTAGTTTTTCAATGTCTTCAGCAGAGGTAATTTTCATGCTGATTTTTGTGTCATCTGCGAAGGATGACACGAAGCTGTGACGTGTATTTTTGTCTATATCAGATATGAGAATAAGGAACAGTAGCGGTGCAAGGACTGTACCTTGAGGTACAGAGCTTTTAACATCGCTTGGACTCGATTTTATCTGATTGACTGTTACTCTTTGTGTTCTGTTCGACAGGAAATTGAGTATCCAGCGTCCTACTTTTCCAGTTATTCCCATTGACCTCATTTTGTGAGCTATCACCCCATGGTCACATTTGTCGAAAGCCTTTGCAAAGTCTGTGTATACAACATCTGCATTTTGCTTTTCTTCTAGGGCTTCTGTGATTTTGTCATAGTGGTTGAGTAACTGTGACAGACAGGATCTTCCCGCTCTAAATCCATGTTGTCCTGGATTGTGCAATTCATTGTTTTCCATAAAACTAGAAATTTGATTCCTAATCACTCTTTCAAACACTTTTATTATGTGTGATGTTAGTGCAACTGGCCTATAATTTTTTGCCAAGGCTTTACTCCCCCCCTTGTGCAACGGAGCTATATCTGCAGATTTAAGTGCTGCTGGTATCTCCCCTGTATCCAGGCTCTTTCTCCATATTACGCTGAGTGCTCTCGCTACTGGTACTTTACATTTCTTTATGAATATTGAATTCCATGAGTCAGGCCCAGGGGCTGAGTGCATGGGCATATTGTCAATTTCTCTTTCAAAGTCTTCCGAGTTTGTGGTAATATCCGTTATATTATCTGCAGCTTGAATGTCATTCATAAAGAAGCTGTCTGGGTCCAAATAAGGAAAATCAACAACTACAACGATTATAGTGGCGTCCAAAGAGCGAATGATACAGCAACGAGTGATGAGGAGACCGAGCACCTCACAGAGGAGGATGAGGCACCGCTACTCCCTCCTCCTCCTCCATCTAGGCGCACACGTGGTGCATGTAAACCACCTAGAAAACTAACTACCAGAAATGTTTCTCGACGTAGGATTACACGACCAACTGTGCCAAGTGATTCTAGCAGTGATGAAAGCATGGAAATTGAAAGTGATGACGAAAGTGAGGAAGATTCACAAAGCGGTACACGTACAGGACGTACTCGCAAGGGTGGGGACAGTGTTGGCTGGAGTCGTGACAATACTCCCCCAATTGTTGAAGATTTTATTGGAAATCCTGGCCTGAAAATTCCCACACCTACTAGTGCATTAGGATTTATCCAATTATTCATTACCCGAGCCCTGCTTCAATTCTTGACAACAGAAACTAATTTGTACGCGTCGCAGATTTTCCGGATGGCTAATGAAAATGTCTCAGATATTTGGAAACCAGTGAGGGTGAAAGAAATGGCGCGATACTTGGGACTATGCATATTGATGGGCATAAACAGGCTGCCAGCTATGAGGATGTATTGGCAAACAGGAAAACCATGGCATGTTCGTTTCTTCAACTTGTTTATGACGTCAAAACGTTTCCAGCATATAAGCCAGTTTTTCCATACATTCAATAATAATGCAGTGCCCGTGAAAAATACTGATAAGTTGATAAAAGTGAGATCGGTGATGGACTATTTGAAAGAGAGGTTTGCAGAAGTTTACATTCCCAAGAAAGAGTTGTGCTTGGATGAAGGTACAATGGCATGGCGCGGCCGACTATCGTTCAAAGTTTACAATCCAAACAAACCAGACAAGTATGGTGTGAAACTATATATGCTTGCTGAATCAGTATCTGGGTACTTATATGACTTTGACGTATACTCAGGTATTGGTAAGACGATACTGGAAACAGTAACGGGGTTGATTCAGCCTTTAGTGAACCAGGGTTACCATTTGTACATGGATAATTACTACAACTCGGTAAACCTAACAGAAAAATTGAGAGAACTTGGGGTGTACACATGTGGCACAATTAGACTGCTACGCGGCGCCCCAAAGGAATTGCAAACTATAGCCAAGGCTAAATTTCCACTGGATACCACCATATACCGCCGCAAAGATAACACCTTCATTCTACTGTGGAAAGACAAGCGAGTGGTCTCAATCATTACAAACATCCACAATGCAGACACTCAGCAATGTCAGCGAAGGAAACGATTGCGCAATCGCGACGGAACAACTCGACTACAACAGGTACCAGTGAACAAGCCTACTGCAATTTGTGAATACAATAAGTTCATGAAAGGTGTGGACCACTTCGATCAAATGGTGAAGTATTACCATTTTACCAGGAAAACTCACAAGTGGACCAAAAAGATCACGTTTTATTTCCTGCAAATGGCATTGCATAATGCCTTTGTTTTGTACAAATACTACACAACTGATCGAAAAAAGCTAACATTGCTACAATTCCACGAGGTGGCAATTTGGGCCCTATTGCACTGGGACACGGAAGATTGGCCTGAAATAGCAACAGTATCACATCACTTGCAGCACGCTCCAGACATAAATGATGACACAGGTCCTGCCTATGCTGACGCCGTGCAAACTCCTGGACCATCTGGTGTGAGGCGGCCTTTATTTACTTCAACACCTCAAGCTGCGCAGGAACGGACTCAGAACCCGAGATGTCTGGCACACTGCCATTTGACGAGTCGGTTTTGTCAGATGACTCTGACTCAAATGCTCAACCAACACCGAGAAGACGTGGCCCTATTGTTGATTCTGAACATCGCCTGAACTACAAACTGAAACATGAACTTTACAAACTGCCAAAACGTCTCAAGTGTCATGTCTGTGCACGGTCCGGTAAAAGGAAGGACACCAACATAGGATGCAAGACCTGTAACGTTGCACTCTGTGTTATTCCCTGCTACACCAGTTACCACCGGAAAAGAGTGTATTGGGTGGTGAAGAAGTAACCAACCGCAACAGCTTCACTCCACCTACAAAACATCTGTTGAGCAACTTCAGGAATGTTGACCTGAAGAAGGTGGAGTGAAGAAAAGATGCTCAACTTACTCTTCCACAACCAGTTTTTTCTTGGTAAGTACACCTACAGTATTTTGTCCAATTTCTTGTAGTATAACTTATTGCGAGTATTTTGATACCAGAATGAACACTGTATCCCATAAACTGCCGTAAGTAGACTCGAAACTTCATAGATTTTTTTCGGGGTGTTGCGTGTCTGCAAGAGTGTCCCAAACGGGTTGCAGGTGGGTGACTTTAGCCGTTTATACTGGGCATGTTTACACCTTATCATTTATTATATGCATATGTCTGTTTAGGGAATTTTATTCCGATCCATGTACAACCAAAAATTACTGTGTGCAACAAGTATAAACTTGAAAAACATAACAATAGTATAAACATTTCGTGTGTGTTTGATGCTCACTGATATGCTCCAGCGTTGTTTTATATTTGGCGCTATTCTAACTTACGCTTTGTTGATCTTTTTTACCTACGTGCTTATAGAACATTCTATTGCGAACACATTGACACAAAAATGAATGACGTACATACAAAAATAATGTCAGGACAGTCAAATAAGTATAAACTTTCGAAGCACCGTATCTTGCTTGTGTGGTTGCGTTACCGATACCAGGTAACAGTTCCACCAATTCCCACACTCTTGTGGGTGGGCCGCGACTATGATTCTACGTTTATATTCATATCTCTGTATTGGGAATTTCATTGCGAATCCATTGATACCAAAATTAACGCTGTAGGACAAGTCTGGAGTTGACAACAATCCCAAGAGTAGAAACATTTTGTTGCCGTTTTGCGCTCACGGCGAGTCATCTACGTAGTTCTTTATTTGGTGCTGGTCTCCCTATACTTCTAGTGACCGTTTTTACTGATGTTCTTCTAGAGAATTTTATTGCGAACACATTGGTACCAAAATGAAATATGTAGCTCGAGAACTAACGTCAGAGGAGTAAAAAGAGTATACACATTTTTGTTTGGCCGCTTAAGCGACAAAAACGCCGCGAGCACATACGGTTTTCTTTCCCTCGTTCGCCGGTTGGCTGAAAGTGTTAATATGCAGCACTAGGATTTAACCCACACCTTCTGAAGCACAAAAGATACTTGAGAAAGTTCAGAGGTTTGCAACTAAATTAGTACCAGAATTGAGTGCTCAGCTATGTGGACAGGTTGAGATAACTTACCCTCACAACCCTAGAAAGAAGCAGAAGAGATGATCACTTCATAAAAGATCCCAAGGGGAATAAAGTGATCAAAGGAAACCTATTAAAATGGAAGGACAAGAGGATATCAGTGAAAGCTGGACACGCAATCGAGTTGAAGAGATGTAAAATTCTCATTTCCTGCATTAGTAGTCGACAAGTGAAATGCATTGAAGGAAAAAGGCTGTTGAAGCAAATTCCATCCACAAAAAAATATGAACTTTAATGTTGAGAGAGTTTTGTGCATTGGGTATAAATGGCTAGGAGGCTAGATCTTGCTCCACCATAGTCACTGATTGGTAAGCAACTCAGATTTTCAGTATGTTTTCCAAAAACAGTTTCCCTGTTTCTAGCTCATCTACTTGTCTGTGTGACTGACTGTTCAGATTACTGGAGTCCCTTGTTCTTTTGAGGTTTGTTGTGCTTTTTCCTGGTTTGTTTTGGCTACGCCATCTGATTCCGTACCTGATACTGCTTTTTGCTGTTTTCCAGGATGTACTTTGGTTTTCTTAGTCTCTGATGGCCATTCCTATTGCCTTTGTGCCTGCTTGCCAAGTACTTTTTTTTTTCTTCCTCCTGTGTGTGCAATTGGTTGGTGCTGGACATTGCTGCATTTGTGGTCCTTCCTTTGGGACATCAACAAGGTTCTAATGGTTTTGCCATGCCCTATGTAGTAATCTTAACATGGAGTTGCCAAGCTGGTTTTTTCGGGGTTTCGAATAGTGGCGGAGTTCTGTTCTTTTGGGTTGCCAGTAGTCTTTTGGGTAGTTAAAAATAGGCCTAGGTTTCATTTCTTTGTCGTCTTCTTCTGGATGTCTGCATTTTTTCATCTCTGGCAGAGTCCATTCTGCACTCTTATCTTGTCACTGCCGTGCATAGGTTTTGTGCATTTTTCATGCAGCTTGGGTCACCACGGGTTTTCATGTCCCTTGTTCCAAGGCCTGCTTTTCCTAGGTACACTACTTGCAGGTTTGGTCAAGCCAACCTTCTACAGTATTCGTCTCTGATCCAGTTTGTTGTTGTTCAGATGATTTTCTATGCTTTTTGGGTTTGCAGTTTCTGATGGTCTCTGTAATGATGTTCTCATTTCTTGTTAGTTGTCCTTTGGTCTCTGTGCATTTTTTTTGTCCAGAACAGTGTTCTCCTGCCTGTCTTCTCAGTCTGCATTTTTAATTTTTTGGAAAAGCTGATCTCTATTGCAGCTCTATTGAAATCCTATAGAGGCTTGAATATAATAAAATATTCTTTTCTGGTAAAACCTTGGTGGCTCATTGTCTTTGCCCTGTTCACTTCTTTTTCAATGGGATTTTGCATGGGCAGCACTAGAGTAAATGTGACAGGTTGGCCAAGACCTAGTGACCTGGGCTGCCATCTGGTGGCGGTCAGGATCATTTAAGGGTACAGTATGTACCCAGCAGTGATGATTATTTGCTTTCTTTATCTTGGACGTGCTATTTTTCTTCAAGAAATTGTTGAATTCAATTTATATTTTGAGGATAATCTTTAATTCCCTGCTCCCCTTTGCTTTATAATGCCAGTTCATGGTCCTGGTTGCTGGGAGGCTAGAGCTGGGTCTCGGAGGCCTTGTGTGTTTGGTTAAGGTTTGGTGGTACTGTACTGATGTTAGGCTCTGGGAGTCACTTGGAGTCTACCAGAAAAAAGGCATGTCATTGCATTCAGTGCTTGAATTTGTTAGAAGTCTAGCGATGTTATTTAATGCACAATGAGATTACAGCTATGCAATACAGTATACGAGAAATTATTGAAACTGTAGGATAGGATCAAACCTGCATTCCTGAACTCCTCGGACACATGCACTTCGTAACACCCAAATGACTCAGTTCTTCCTTATACGAAGATCTGAGCGAAAACCAAAAACTACACTTATCCATGAACATTGGAAGGAAATAGAGGAGAGATTAAATAGCAGGTCCTGGACCATGGTGGATCAGTTGCTAGTGCATGTCCCCAAGGGTTTCAGGTATGTGGGTTTGATCCCTTTGTAAGGCTTCACTATTGCCTCAAGTATGTTTAACAAACCCCATGGTTCTTCAGTATATTTGTGGGTGTTGGTGACAGTATTAACAAGTGAACAGTAGCAGAGGTCACTGTAAATTCTGATTCTTCAGTATGAAGACAAAAGAATTATTATTAAGTATTATTAGTATTAAGAATGGCATGTAAATTGTGATTTGACTACTTTGTGCAATAGAAGTTAATCATAAATGGTGAGAAGATTAAGTTAGCCTAAAGATTTTTGAAAGACAAAACTTAAAGTTAAAAGAATTTAACACTTTCGCAAAATAGTGTATGAAAAAAAAATTTCCCCAACTGAAATGAGCGTTTCGGCGATCGATCGAAAAAATTTAATAGTATCAAATACATGAGTAGGATCCAATGACCTTGCTGGAATAAAAAGGTGTTAGAGGGAAGGTAAAAGAATCTGTTGTCCTGGTAACAAATGATTATATAAAAGAAATGTCTCAGAAGTACAATAGCCCAGATTACTGTACTAAGAATCCATAATTTCCTGCAGAAATTGCTGCCCTGATGTTCTTGATGTATGCCCCACAAGTTTTAAATCTTTCTAATTTTTTTTTGTGTAAACTATTCAGTGTAAATTTAAGTTTGTTCCTCAGGTGAAAAATTTTGGTGCCAAAGGACGTGGGGTAGTCACAACAAGACAGTTTGCTAAGGGAGAATTTGTTGTCGAGTACATTGGAAATCTTATAGATGTGCGAGAAGCCAAGGAGAGGGAGAAGATTTATGCACTAGACTCGTCAAAGGGTTGCTACAATTACTACTTTACTTTCCAAAACCAACAATACTGGTAAGTCCCCTTACTGTATTTTCAGTCTATATTACTCTTGCTTCTCCCATATATATACTCTCAATATGCACCAATTGAATAGCTTCTAATAGAAATATTTACCCAACATTGCTACTTAGTTTACAAAAGCTGTATGCTTGTTTGTATTGTTGGCAAAGTGTTACTTCTTGCTACCCACTTACACTGTAATTGAGAAAATCAAATGCTCAAAGTAGTATGTCTCCACTTTGTTGTCCTATACAAGTTCCTAATATCACTGCTATGTTGTCATAATGGGTTCGTGCTTTCTCCTGATATTTACCTTGCTTTACTGTACTGATAAACAAGTTAATAAAAATTTCCCAAGCCAGAGCCATATAAACTAAATTAATATTTACCCATTAGTTGACCTTATACTGAATGCATGATAAAATATGACAAGATAGCAATTGGAAGAGTAGAAAATTTGATAAAAACCGGTTAGTGAAGAGTATGATAGGTTCCTTGGTGTAGGTTAATGTGTCAAGCAGTTATTTATATAGATGTAAATAATATTTTTGGCAGTTCAGAGTACTTATTGTATGGTGTTACGGTCACTGGACCAGTAACTGGGTTTTTGATGAATGAACCTTGTTAGTTATATCCGACCCCAAGTCGGTAGTGACTTTCGTGGAATTGGCTAGATAATGCAAGAATAAAAAGGGGGGAATGAATAAAACACTGTTTCCTTCAACAATATATATTCACCATCACCATAAATAGATATGTATATAAAAATGGAATATTACTATACTTATGTAAAAGTATCGCTTTCGCACAGGACACTCAAAACGCGCGCACAATGCAGAATCCGTCAAGCCCAGTGTTTCCACTACACTCGGTACCTTTTCCAACAGTACTGGGAAACACTGGCGAGTTTTCCTTTCCCGTGGGTCAGCCCATCGACAGTATCACGAGGTGCCTAGACCCCAACACAATCAATACAGGGGTAGTGAACCCCTGGCAGAAGCCTCTAGTGACCAGCTAGCAGCGCTTCTCAACAGGCACCTCACTGTCGCCCGTTTCTCCCCTAAGCCAGTCCCGGGATATGCCGATCTCTTCCAATACTACTTCAACAGCAGTCGACACACTCTGCATCAGATCGGCGGCGGCTTACTTAGTCGTCTGGCAGGACCAAGTCAGGAGAACGTAGGCTGCCCAAGGTAAATTGCCATCCTCGGTACCACTGCTGCCCCACGTCACTTCTGTGGAGACACACATCAGCAAAATGGTTGATACTGGTGAAACCAGGAAATAACACTTATTCACGGGGGGGCATTGACATTGTGCTCTGTAGCACAACAGATGGCTCTGATCTTGAGTTGCCACCTCACCAGAGGTCATCCACAATGACCTCACTAGCCAAGGCAGGAATCTTGAACCATTTGCCACATCACACCACCACCCATAGATGGCATTGTCTATGTAGCATCCAATTCCAGGGGAGTTTGAGTACTGACTCATAGATGGCGCTGGAATTATCAGGCCACACTCAGGCGGTGGTGACGAGTCCGTAACATATGGTTTCCGTTATCTTCAGCAATTTAGTACTTTTAAGTCCTTTCAAGGCTAGTTTCCCATGCCTCGGTGAGTTTGTTGAAATAGGTAGTAATAAATGTGGTTCAGTATGTCCTCTTTATTTATTCCAATTTTATTGTCTTTCAGTATTGATGCCACAGAAGAAAGTGGTTTCTTAGGACGGCTGGTGAACCACAGTCGTAATGGTAATCTGGTGACGAAAGCAGTGGAGGTCAGTGGTCAGCCACATTTAATTTTATTAGCTAAACGTGACTTGGAGCCAGGAACAGAGATCCTTTATGACTATGGAGATAGGTCGAAAGAGGCATTGGAGCATCATCCATGGTTGGCATCGTGATTTCTAGCTGTTGAGTATTAGAAATGTTTTCATAACTAATTTTCATTGATTTATTTCGAGATTCATTGGGGTAAATGTCAGATGTTGTGAGCAGCTATAGATAGTTATACCTAAAGATTTCAATACGCGTTATTTGCTGTAAGAATATAACGAGGGTTATATTGTAAAGTTGGACTTTGAATTACATTTCATATGATGGAAAAATTAAGATTGATAATTTAATTTAATTAATTATTGCACATGAATATAGAAAATTGTCATTGTTGAATATCAAAATTAATTTTACTGTCATTTAGTCATACCTTGGGTATAGCTGTTTCAGCTTTAGCAGTGAGATTTATCTTCCCCATTGACCCTCTTAATCTGTGATGAATTAATGTCATCTGTTTACTACTGCCAGTCACTGATGTTCTATAGTTGTACATGACACAAATATGTTGAATTCCCACCTCCTGTGGGTGTGGCAAGCAAGAAAATTTAATATATTGTAGTAACTTAGATACGTAGAATTTATTTTAAATTTCTACAGTTATAAAAAGTCTCGTAGCAAAAATGTATTGTTAACATACTAGGATTTTAACAACTGCTCAGTCCAGAAGAAACACTTAAAGACTCACAGGTATAGAATAGCAAGCTTGTCTTGTGAGAACTAAGCTTTCCTTTTGATGCTAGTAGAGACTGTTAAAGCTGGACACTTATTGTTTTCAAGAATATTATGACTAGAATAAGCAGTTCAGAGTACTTCAGGATTTTGTAGATCACTTGTCATTTATAAATTCAAAACTATTGTACTTACTTTTGCTGGAGTTCAGCTTTAAGGAAGTACAAGTTGGTAGTGGTTCTGGAACGTATCATTCAGAACTGTTCCATTAACCAAAAAAAAAAAAAATTATATATAAATTATTAAAAGTTTAAGAGTGGGATGACTGAAACATGATTTTATTTATTTGCTATTGTACTGTGCATCATGCATGTATAATACATTTTATACATTGATCTAAGCATTTATATGAAAGACATGCAAGAGGAGTGTCAGTATTGATCTCATGTTTGCATAGGTAGTGACTTCCTTCACCATATCGATGATTGGATGTATGGTACCCGTGTCTCAAATATCTGTAACCAAATGGGGTTTGTGTGAAAAGGCTTGTTTATTAGTTAAAATTATATTTTCTTTAAATGATAAAAGCTAGTAATTGACGATTGAGTAGGTAAGATTAGTTTGAATCGTTAAATTTAGTCCTACTATTAGGAGAGTAATGTAATGTGTTGCCACAAGTTTCTCTGTTTTAAGGTTTAAAGATTTGGAATACCAATTGATTCTTTGCTTATCAGGCACACAAGTTCCTATAACAGATTCAGATTTGAACAAAGATAGAATGTGCACCAGTTGAATATTCATATAAGCTTTGGAAAGATAAATTTAACACTACAAAATAAGGAATGGCAGAGCACTCAAGTAATTGAGAGGTAAACCCATCATATGAACCCATTTTCTTGGGCTTAGTCAAGTCATTTAACTTTTTCTTTCAAGGTGATACAATGTAATTTGTATTTAATATCTTTGAAGATATATTTTTTGAGGAAAATGTTTAAAGATTTGTTAATTTTGTCCTTCAGGAATTCTTAAGAAATATATTTTGTACCCTTGTGATTATAAATCCTTTTAATCTAGACAACCTTGTTAAAAAAATCTTAATACATCATGCAAGTCCTGTGAGGAAATCTTGTGTAATGGAGAGATTTACATAACTGAAACCTGCCAGTGGTGTATCTTGTGCCGAACCTGAGTACAGATGGAGAACTTGATTTACATCCAGCATTTACCCCTTGGAATTTGTACTTTATTGAATCGGGCTGAATGATTACTATAAAGACGTGATCACTTCAAACCTAAATAATTTGTATGATTATCTCGAAGGGGTAAAGCCAGGGTGTAAATAGAATCTGGTAGAGGTAGCAGCAGCAGCAGCAGTGTTGTCTTAGGATGTGATGGATGTTTGGACACAGCTGACAATGTTGCTAGCATCTGCTGACAGGTGTTTGAGCATAGTTACAAGTGTTCATAGCATCTTGTGCATTTATCCATGTGCCTTGAAGAGGACATTGATGTAGCTATGCAAGGGAGCAGGTGAGCAACTTGTCAGTGACATTGATTTTGATTTGTTAAGATTTCCTTCTTAGTCAAATAATAGCATTGCCAAATAATTTTAGGAAAATTTCCTGTTTGGAAGTTCATCTTTCTGGTCAGTTAGAAGAGTATTCCTACAACCCAATAATTTACCTAATTTAGGAGTTGAGTATTTTACCAAGTGTGTTTGTCAGAAGCCCTCAGATATGGAAGGAGAGGTGCAGCTTAGAAGAGATTTCATAGGTGGACAAGTGGGCTGCAAAGTTGCATTGTGTGAAAATTCTTAAATGATTGTTTGAAGTTTAATAAAAATGTTTAATTATGAAATTTTTCTGTGCTGTGCTTCTTTTTAATTAGTACAAATTTATAAGATCCTTTATTGAAAACTCGATTTATTTAACACTTTGGTAGTCTGGTGCCTCTGCGTGTTCCTGACAGAAAACATTCCGGGCTCCCTGGGGCCCTACTAAGTGACACGCAAAATGTTTACAACGATTTTGCATTTTCTACGTCATTTGTTATGTTATTACTACAAATTTTGTGTCGATGCTCATAAATGAGTTCTCTAAAAAAAAAAAATAGAGGCGAAAACAAAAGCATATTAATAATAGAATATGTGCGATATAGACATATACAAATGTTTATGAACATTTTAACATTAATTTATTATTTATCCAAAATAAAAAGTAAAATGATTGAAATGTGTGCATATGATCACAATACTGCAGTAAAAGATTTTTTTTTTTTTAAACTTTTCAAGAAATTTTCAATTGGAAAAAATATGTGCACTAGTATGGACAGCCTGTGATGTGAAAATGCTTACAATAATGTTGCACTTTTTAAATTGCTAGTTGAGTTATAACCACAAATTTGGCATCAGAATGTTTTGAAATATATTGTTTTAGAGTATAGATGCAAAAATAAAAATATAAAATATTTAAATGAGATTATGTACGACAGCAATGAATATACGAAAGTGTCATAAGTGAGGTCTCGTGAGCGAGCAGGAAGCTCTGGTGAGGTCAGTTCACTTGTGCCCTAGATCAGGCATGTCAAACTGAGGGTGCCCCGAGGGCCATATAGGTCACATTTGTTATCATGAGGGCCACACAGGACAACTAATTGCAATTATTTAATAAAAATTATTGCAGGATATTTTTTCTATTATATATTATGTAGCAAATTACCTTGTCCTTTGTGTGGGCCACAGGTGTGTGCTTGCAAAAGGCCACATGTGGTCCAAGGCCACATGTTTGACATGACTGCCTTAGATACACTGTCCAAACAATAACAGCAACTTTCAAAAATTTTCTGACTGATAAAAATAGAATAGCACAAAAACTGAAACCCAAAACTTTTGCATCGGGTGATACATTTTAGTGGCAGCGAAACGTTTACTGTTGGAGTACGGATGACACATTTTGGCATCGGAATGCGAAAGTGTTAAAGTATGTAGTTTTTCTTTGAATCTCGGCGACAAATCCCAGAATATGCTAAATTATTTGTTTGTTTGTAGTTTAAAAAAGTTGCCATAAAAATGTTGCTACAATCGGTAAGAAATGTTTAAATATATTGTGTAATAAAAACTAACTGCTTGATTTAAGCATCTGCATTTTATATGGTTGAATTGCCCATAAATTGAATTTATGAAAGATTCTAAGATTTCCCTGTCTGGGTGGAAGTGATGAAAGAAAGAATTGTGTGAAAGAATTTACTGTTAGTTACCTTGGATATTAAAATATAATAATGCAGAAAAATAAAAGCAAATAATTTCTTTTCCTGGGTTAATTTTCTAAGTAATATTTGAACCTGTTTGTGTTAATATCTTCAAACATCCCTCATTGGCAGTTAAGATTAGTTCACTACAGTGAATTGTACATAGTACTGTTATTTAAATGTAGGTCTGTTCTTTCTGACACTATGCATGATTAAAGGGTGCAAATATTACTTCATAAAGTTAGCAAAGATCTAGAAGCTGTTGGTTCTTGCACTAATTTCAATATATTCTTTGAAACTATGTATGTTTGTATAGTTTTTCAGTTGCAATTTTGCAAAACAATATTGTGAACATTTGTAATTGCAGCAAAATATTGTTCTTGAACATCTTTTACACTAAATGAATTTCTTAGGTTTTACATAGGCCAAGGATTATTATCCAAATTTTGTGGCAGGTGTTTCATAATCGGTCATTACCACATCATGATAGTATTAATGGAAAAGGTAAACATTCAGTTGGTGAAGCTTATTTATGGATTTATCTAGACACCACTAAAAAACATGCTGAAATATCTCATTTTATTTAGTTACAGTATTTTTTTCTCCCAACTGCAGTGTTTGTAACCGTAGCTATTTGAACGTTAACACACATGCTGAGTAAAGCGGGTGACTTTGTTGGTGCACTGCCCTTAAAGTATGTTGATGCTTTCCTGACTGTGCCTACAGAAAGTAAGATACAGGTCTTGGCCACTACTTTCTGGCCCTCGGGACATGGTGTGTTTTTTCCTCGTTCCATTTTTATATGCTAGGATACCTTTTCAAGGTTTAAATGGCAGACTTTGATCACCTCCACTCCCATTTGTTCTACACATTTACTGCCTTTACTGCGTAATAGTACAGTACAGTACTTTATTCTCGCTAACTGCTGTTTGTATGTGTGAAGAGATTTGGAGCTCCTATGAAAGTATCATTCAAGGTGTATTTCATGTTCAGTAGTAGACATGGCAAGAGTGACTTGCATTCTGATTTTTTTTTATTACGTTGCCACTGCTTGGTCAGATTAAACCTCGTAGTTTTGACCTGTGTGTGCTGCAGAAATTTTGAACGTTTCGGTAGTTCACACAGAACATTCTTAAAAAAAAAAAAAAAAAAAAAATCTTGATTGGTAAGTACTTTTGGTTCTTATGATTGGCAGTTGATTGCACATAGTACTTGCCCACCATGTTCATAGATAACTTGATACCAACTTTATAGGGTGCTGTGCTATGTATATTCAGGGGTAATGTAAGATAACATTATACTCTGCTTTAGCTTTGATGTCCAAAGGCCTTGGAAAGGTTGGGGGAGGTAGAGGGATGGAGAGATGAAATTCAGGAAGAGGATGCGGGTGTAGAGAGAGAGAGAGAGGAGGTTTAAAAGTTCGGTGGCCTGTCCACCATGGGTTGACATGCATTTTGGCTAAAGAATGGTAAAAGTACAAACACCCAGCCTTCTATATTTGCTGCTATAGTTTTGTGAATTCAGATGTATGCATTTTTGACACGTCCTATATTTGCATGTTAGCACGGGTACTTGACATGGCTATAAAAATATAAATGCATACTGGTATGTGGAACTGTTAATATTATAATTGTAAAGTACATTATGGAAGATGGGGGAGGGGGGGAGCTAGTGAAATACCTTATATGTACCTATAAATGTAGATGGCACCTCTTGAAATGTTTGTGCAGCCATCCCTTCCACTAGTTATGTATCTCATGGTAAAGATGCATAAAAAAAATCACATCATTACTTAGTGTTCACATTACCTTTTATACCAGTATCTGTGTTGCTAGTTATATTTATCATTAATATAAAAGTAGGTGTAATGTACAGTATTAAGTACAGGCTACTCCTAAACCTACCTAGTTGTAAATTCCCTGGCACTCTATGTAGGTTTTTATGTCTTTCAGGGAAAATTTGCCATTCTGAAGACAAAATTTATTACATAAAATAATAATAAAACTGCCTCATTACTCAGAATGAAAACTGAATGAGTGGTCTGTATTCCGTTGACTTTCCCACGTCAAAAAGATTTCCTTTGATAAGCTGTAGTTGTAATTTGATTAAATAATAATTTTTGGTTTTGTGGTTATACAGACTGAGGACTTTCTTGAACACCAGCATACTCTGTCCCTTTTTTTATATGGTGGGGTTATCAGCCTGAAGAGTGGGGTGGGGATGCGGTTAAGCAATATTTTTAACCATTCATTATTGAATTGCAGTTAATCAAACAGTTGCATTACAATAGTTATTCAAAACAGATCTTTACTACTACACAAGACCAGTTGTACCAATCCTTGTCATGAGTTGTCGTGTACTATACAAAATGTATTCAATCTCTTGCTAGAAGCCACTTCCATAATGCTTTTCCCTCGCCATATTGAATTTGGGCCCATCTTTTATCCTTCCTTTGAATTCATTCAAATACATCTCCGTTGGTCAGTCATGCACATGTTCAACATTATTTCTCCGTTTTCTCCATACTCTATACATGCTTGTTACGTTGTTATTTAATATTGTTCTAATTATTAATTTTCCCTATTTGTATGACACCATTGTCATGTATCCATACATGGAGGTCAACACTACCACGTCATCATACCCTTACTAACTCCTTTATACCCAGCACTAGGCTCAAAGACTGCAGTCAAATCATACCTACTTGCCTCAACATACGGTTGAGAGGCGGGACCAAAAAGCCAAAGCTCAACCCCCACAAGCACAACTAGACGAGTACTAACTCCTTTATCAGTTGTGCATCCCTGCCACCCAAGTGGTACTTTCCAATTCACATTCTTATTACACATACCACCTCCACTCCACTCGCTTCCAACAGTAATCTCGTAAACACTAACATGCTCTTTCTAGCATATACTACAGGTGTAAGAAGATTTTAAGTTGGTGTGGCAATCGTTGTGGATAGGGCTGGGTCATAAAGCTGCACATTTTTGTTCACACAGCCAATGATGTGATGGTATTTAACACTTGTATACAAGATTAGAAACTACCTCTCTAACTGAATAAGTTATACTAATTGCTTTGATTGTGGGGAAGCTAATTAAAATATAACATTGGAGTCAAGACCAACCATGTGTGTACAAATGGTAATCTAAAAATTTCTTAATATTTGGTTCTAAATCTGCAAATATTGATTTGTATATTGGCAAGTTGGCTGAAAAATAATCTTTAGATATGGATTACAGTACTGTATATGTACTTAATGTATCAAAGGTATGTACCATACATACATTTTAGTTCATTTTTGTAAGATTGGTAAAGGCATACGAATTATAACAAGGGCCTAACTACAGTACTGTAATATATATATGTACACACACAGTACATCCATGCATCTTTCCATTTTTTCACCCTATTCCAAATGGCTTGTTCAACTAAATTGATCTCATTTGGGTGAAATGATACTGTTAACTCCGGTTCTCATCTTCCTCAATCCTTCCTTCTTCGTAATCCTGTTCTTGACTTTTTTTTTTTCCCTTAGATTTCTGCATTCATCTCCGACTTCCAAATAACGATCCCTTCTCTCTTTCCGAACTTCAGTCTGCTCTGGCTCTGCAGTTCTATGGCAACTGGCTCGAATGACATTGAGATGCTTCGTCACAGCCCTCCTTACGCGTCTCGGTACTGTATTAATGAATCTGTATAACCACATCTGGGAGTCATTGTCAGTCCGAGGACTGGCTCGATGCGAACAACCGCATTGAACCAGTTCTCAGGAACTGACGATGACTCCCAGATAAGGTTGTTCTCCCTATTCAGAAACTGGGGTCTCTAAGGACTTCCGCCCCATTGCCCTCACGAGTTGTGTCTGCAAACTCATTAAACGTATGGTCAGTGTCCATCTGATGTGGTTCTTTGAACAATATCACCACCTCTTCCCTATTCAATTTGGTTTTTGCAAGTGCGGCAGCACGACTGATGTCTTGGTGAACTTGGAGGCCTATATTTGTCCTACTTTTGCTGCGAAGACCACCATTTTTGCTGTCCTTTTTTGACCTGGAAACGGCATACAATGCCACCTGGAGATATGTACCATATTGTGGAGGGAACCACATTCAAAGTGCCCGCCAGTGGGAATATCTCATGCTAGGTGCTCCTGATTGGTGGGCGGCAGTCCGACATCGTGCGTCTGCGCATCACCTGCACGCATGCCTGGAGGCCAGACGAGAACTGCACCTGACCGAGAACGGACCTGTTAGTAACGCCCCCTGGACTGTGGTTATCCAGTACCCCATATTGGCCAGCTATCATTGGACCTCGCCCATCCTCGCCCATAGAAGCCGTCATATTGCTTCAGCAACCCTGGGAGAAGACTTAAGCCCAAGGTGAGCCGCTGTTTCCCCCGTTTTCTCCACATTCTATTGTATGTCGATTACCACGTGGTTGGTCAGCCATAACCCCTAGGCGACCACCTCCACACTGGCGCAGTGAGTAATCGGCCTACACGGTGATCAAGAGGACCTCGCCACGCTGTACACATCATTATCCTGCTGCAAGTGATTGAGACCGTGTTCAACATTACAGTGAAATTTACTGTCGTCGGTTGCACCATAGATGTTCTCCAGTTTGCTAGGACTTGATTTGTGATTTTCAGCTGCGTTGTCTCTGATTTTGTGGTTCCTGATTCCAGTATTTGTGCTTTATTCCCCCATTTCTTGCATTTCCCTGTGATTTTCTATACTTCGTCGTGCCTCTGTTCCTGCTTCAAGAGTGTTCTCCTACCCCTGTGCATCCAGCAAGATTCTCGACGTTAAATTCATTTCCCAGATTTTTTGCCCTCTTTGCTGCATCAATTTTCCCCATTTTTGGCAATTTTCTCTATTTTTTGTGGATTTTCGTATATATTCCTTGTTCTCAAGACGACGCCATCACCACGCCGCGCCGCCGCCATACTTGTTCCTACATGCTGCCAGCCCGCCCCACCTGTTGGCGTCTGCTCTACCAGTTGGCGTCCGTTTTACCAGTTGGCGTTTCCACTTCCCATTAAGGTTGTACCATCAATTTTCTTTGCATTTACTATTTTTCTAGATATTCTACATCAGAATTCAAGGTGTTCAGTATTTTTGTGCTTATAATAGGAGTGAGGAGGAAGTTGCTACCTCACGGATTCAGCCTTCGTTCACGAGCGTATCCGGGCTCAGTGTTATTGTTTACTCACGGTCGTGGAGGACTCAGAGGCGTCAGCTATACGTAGGTGTTTGTGGCATCTTACTGGCCTGTCTCCTACTTTGCCTTCACGAATTTTCCTTATATGTATGACTCCACAGAGACATATGTCAAGAAAATTTGTGCTGGTGTATTGAAAACCTGAGAAAAGAAAGCCATACATCTTCCCTGAACTTATCCATTTCTCTGAAATGATTGTGTTGTTCCTTAACAGGTGCATGAACTTTGAACTGTATACTCATTGCTGAATATAGATATTAGTGAATGAACTTACTTCTCAGTAACATTAGATAAATTTACTTGAGACATTAATGTGAAAAATACTGATATAAATTAATTGAGTGAGTGATACTGATTACATATGTGAAATATTGAAATTTGGAACATTATCTTTGCAAATGTCCACTTTGTAGGTGAACATTACTACATATGATAATCTTACGTGTGACCAGTGAAAATACCTAGAAATAAATGGGAAGGTTCTTACCTAACATGTACTTGTAAGAATGCAATGTATGTTTACATTCTAGATTTAAGTGCATGATTCTAGTTTTAAGTGCTTCTAGATTTAAGTGCATGATTCTAGATCTCAGATAATTCTAGATTTCATACATGATCAAGTTCAGTGTAAGCGCTTATAATTATCCAATCCTAGTGAGTGTTCAAGACCATACCAAGTGCATTCCATCTTTTGAAAATTTTGGGGAGGGAGTAACATTGGGGTCAGGTCATCCTAATTATTGGGGCCACCCTATTTTTCTCCAATTTTTTGGACAATCGTACAGTGGATAGTTACTTCAAACATACTGGATAATTGCTAAGCGGCAACTGCTTCCATTGGGTACAGGCTTGGAAACAGGATACTATTCTTGACCATTCCTAGATTTAAGGCCTATTCCCTGACGTGTTTTATTCTTATTCATTGCCGGTTTACTTTGGCTGTGAACGTACATTTTGCAAAAAGATTAGTTCTGAGCTGTGGCTTTTCATTACCGCAAGATGCCCCGCATACGCATTAATTTGGCGTCTGTAACTGATCTAATAACATTACCTGGAGTGTCGTAGACACTGGCCAACAGAATTATTAAATTCAGACACATACACACACTATCACGGCAGACAACATCCATCATATATCTCATCTTAAGATTACAACTCCTTTGTTGAATGCCATATCTTTTGACACGGAACCACCACCTCATGGCTCCAGCTCCATCACATTGGCAGAACCAAGCACTAGAAGACGTACAGGCTCGCCATCATCTGATGGAAATGCCTCCGCTGTCTCGGGAGGTGCAGCTACACGCAGTCGCACCAGACGTAGGTCTCCTTGTAATATTCATGGTTTGTATAGTTCTGGTTTTCAGAGCCAGGGGCATATTCCCACTAAGGGTTTGTCTCATTCCACTCGTCATCCAGTTTGAAGGGTGTCAGCTGGCTCTCAGAATTCTGATTTGGATGACTCCACGTATTCTCGACAGTGGAACCGTCATGGTCGGAGGAATACTTCATTCCGTCCACCACCTCGAGAACTTGATTATGATGGTAAATCTGATTGGACTCCATTCTATCGCCGTTTCATATCATATGCAGCGGAAAAAGATTGGAGTGGTACGACTTCTCTAACTAACTTGGGTTGGTGTCTTACTGGAAAAGCTAGTGATTTTTACAACCGAATACTAGACCGTGAACCATCCATTGATTATACTCGCATGATGCACAAACTTGTAAAGAGATTTGGAGATAGGGAGGTTTTAGATGTGGCAATAATGAAATTTTCTCAGACCCACCAGGAGACTGGTGAAGACATCTTTGAATGGGCTGATAGTCCAGCATTTGGCCCATCGAGCCTACAAACATCTGGAACGGGGAGAGGAAGAGCATATGGCAATCATGCGATTTGGCCAAGGTTTGTTAGATAAGCGTTTAGCAGAGTACATTTCCAACGCTAATATTTCGTCCATGGAAAAAGCCATTGATAGGGCTCAAACATTTCAGCATAATTCTGTTGCTATTCACGGGTCAGCAGGGTCATCCTCAGTTAGTTCCCAGCAGCAGAGGTCCCAAGGGCCAGCAGTGCGGATAAATGCCGTGGGTAGACCGTCCTGATATGAACAGCCAGCCAGGAGTAATTTAGCTTTCCACCTCCGCTCAAGGACACCCACAAAATCTCCAGAGTCGTCACCGGCTAATAGTTTATCAGGCAGGGTAAGGGGGTTCTCCGGCAAACAACTGCTGGATCAGGATCCCCATCTCTTGCGGGAATTGATACAAAATTAGATAAGTTGACAGGCATGAACGTAAAACTAGATGAAGTCGTCTCAGGAATCTCAGGGGTTCGTGACTAATTGGACGAGGTATGTGAGGGTTTGAGGCGTCTCACAAACGCCATCATATCACCTCGGGGCCAACACACCCCATCACCTAGGAGGAGTAATAATTGTTACCTGTGTGGGGAAGAGGGTCATTTTGCTCGCGAGTGCCGACAGTCTAGGAGTGGCGGGGACAAGGGTCGTAAACAGGAAGAGCGTTCCAACGATAAGTATCATGTTTCATTTCTGGAGGAGGATCAGTCTTTAAACATAGATGGGTCGGCTCAAGAGGCCTAGATTCGACCCACGACTTGCCAGGCCAGCAGGGAGTGGTTACACCACCTCCAAGGACACCAAGTCCTCCTTGAGAGTTCAAAACTTATACCCTCCAAATACCAGCACTGGATATTCATCAGGAAGAGTGGCCATCCGATCAAACATTTGCAGAAGGTGCACATGAAATGATAGCACTGGCGGACGAAAAGGACACGGGCGACAGAAAGATGTCACAAGATGAAGACGACTTCTATCAACAGGAAGGAGCTGGTTTAAATTCCCAGCGAGTAGGTGAGGAGGAAGAATTCCCTCAAGAAGAGAATTGTTATTCCCCCAGGGAGGGTGAGGCAGATCCACCGGCACATCCGAGGGCATTGATAAGCAGGAAAGGGAGGAACACGAGCAAATAACCATTAGGCAATCCTGATGCCTTGAAAGTTAAGATGGTCTTAAATACGTAATTGATGATTGTTCATATAACGTTTGGGCCTTTGTGGTGAAAGTGGTGTATATTATAAGGATAAAACAGAAGAGCCAATGCACTAGTTCTTGGCACATAAGGCATGTAATTACCTAAGTGTAGTTAAAGGATAAGAGCTGTGCTTGTGGGAGTCTCAATTTCCCAGCACTTTGTTATATAACACTGAAATTACTAACGGTTTTGGCCTCCACCCCCTTCTCTTCTAATTTGTTCCAACCGTTTACCCCACTGTTTGCGAAAGCAATTTTTTACATTCCTAAGGCAGCTTTTTTTTACTTAGTTTAAATCCCTTTTCAAAGGGGATTTTAAAGGGTTCTTTTCAAGATCCTTTTGTTCTTGAAGTTCCAGGTTTCGGGAATTCTTTCCTATCAATTTTATCAATTCCCATTACTATTTTGTCCGTAGTAATCGTATCGTCTCTTTCTTCTATCTTCTAGTTTTGGCATATTTAATGATTCTCCTCGTAGCTCTTGTCCTTCAGTTCTGGGTGCCATTTAGTTGCATGTCTTTGCAACTTTTCCAGTTTGTTGATGTGCTTCTTAAGACATGGGCACCATACAACCACTGCATATTCCAGCTTTGGTCTAATAAGTCGTGAACAATATCTTTAGTATTTTGCCATCCATGTATTCTGCAATTCTGAAGTTAGAAAGTGTAGCATAGGCTCCTCACACAATGTTCTTTATGTGGTCCTCAGGTGATAGTTTTCTATCTAGAACCACCCCTCGATCTCTTTATCATAATTCTTTAAAGATTTCTCATGTAATTTGTAGGTTGTGTGGGGTCTTATGTTCTCCTATTCCACATTCCATAACATGGCATTTATTCACATTAAATTCCATTTGTCAAGTGGTGCTCCATACACTTCTTTTGTCCAGGTCTTCTTGAAGGGCATGATAATCATCTAAGTTTCTTATCTTCCCTATTATCTTAGCATCATCAGCAAACATATTCATATCATTCTGTATTCCATCTCGTAGATTGTTTATGTAGACAATGAACATTACCAGTGCAAGAACTGAACCGTGTGGTATTCCACTTGTGACATTTCTCCAGTCCGATACATTGCCTCTGATTACTGCCCTCATTTTTCTATCAGAAAATTGTTCATCCATATTAAAAGCCTACCTGTCACTCCTCCAATGTGTTCCAGTTTCCAGAACAACCTCTTATGTGGAATTCTGTCGAAAGCATTTTTTAGGTCCAGATAGATGCAGTCAACCCAACCATCTCTTTCCTGTAAAATCTCTGTGGACTTTAAGTGGAATGCTGAGTTCAGATGCACATTCTCTCAGAACCCATGGTGAAATGACATCTGGGCCAACTGCTTTGTTCTTACTTAGTCCCTTGAGCATTTTTTCCCACCTTGTCTGTAGACACCTCTGTGCTCTTATGTTCTCTGGAATTCTTATTTTGTCTAGTTCTCTGAAGGTTTCATTTTGTACAAACACACTTTGGAACTCTT
>WNGS01165318.1:6462053-6478610 GCA_020271785.1 Procambarus virginalis | reverse complement strand
GTGACTCTGATGCTAGGCTTGGTGACCCTGATGCTAGGCCTGGTGACTCTGATGCTAGGCCTGGTGACTCTGATGCTAGGCCTGGTGACTCTGATGCTAGCTTGGTGACTCTGATGCTAGGCTTGTGACTCTGATGTTAGGTCTGGTGACTCTGATGCTAGGCTGGTGACTCTGATGCTAGCTTGGTGACTCTAATGCTAGGCTTGGTGACCCTGATGCTAGGCCTGGTGACCCTGATGCTAGGCCTGGTGACCCTGATGCTAGGCCTGGTGACCCTGATGCTAGGCTGGTGACCCTGATGCTAGGCCTGGTGACTCTGATGCTAGCCTGGTGACCCTGATGCTAGGCCTGGTGACCCTGATGCTAGGCCTGGTGACTCTGATGCTAGGCTGGTGACTCTGATGCTAGGCCTGGTGACTCTGATGCTAGGCCTGGTGACCCTGATGCTAGGCCTGGTGACCCTGATGCTAGGCTGGTGACTCTGATGCTAGGCCTGGTGACTCTGATGCTAGGCTGGTGACCCTGATGCTAGGCCTGGTGACTCTGATGCTAGGCCTGGTGACTCTGATGCTAGGCCTGGTGACTCTGATGCTAGGCCTGGTGACTCTGATGCTAGGCCTGGTGACTCTGATGCTAGGCCTGGTGACCCTGATGCTAGGCCTGGTGACCCTGATGCTAGGCCTGGTGACCCTGATGCTAGCCTGGTGACCCTGATGCTAGGCCTGGTGACCCTGATGCTAGGCCTGGTGACCCTGATGCTAGCCTGGTGACCCTGATGCTAGGCCTGGTGACTCTGATGCTAGGCTTGGTGACTCCAACGTTAAGCGTCGTGAGTCTGATGCTAAGCTTGGTGACTGACGCCAGATCTGATGACTGATGTTAGCTTGAAATATTGTCCCTTTCGTTTTTTTTTTGTTATTTTAGTCTGACAAGTCTTGTTCGTGTGTTTGTCCTCTTCTGTTTTTCGTTTTCATTACTTTTCAATTATTGTTTGTTTCAAGCATGTCCTCTGAAGTTTTTTTACAGCCTTCCTGGTTACAGTAGTTTGCTTTTCGAGTGTGTTTAGCAACCAACCCGTCTGCTGGGCGTGGCCATACCACCCGTCCTGCTGGGCGTGGCCATACCAACCCGTCCTGCTGGGCGTGGCCATACCAACCCGTCCTGCTGGGCGTGGCCATACCAACCCGCCTGCTGGGCGTGGCCATACCAACCCGGCCTGCTGGCGTGGCCATACCAACCCGTCCTGCTTGACGTGGCCATACCAACCCGTCCTCCTGGGCGTGGCCATACCAACCCGTCCTCCTGGGCGTGGCCATACCAACCCGTCCTGATTGGCGTGGCCATACCAACCCGTCCTCCTGGGCGTGGCCATACCAACCCGTCCTTATGGGCGTGGCCATACCAACCCGTCCTCATGGGCGTGGCCATACCAACCCGTCCTCCTGGGCGTGGCTATTTTGACGTATACTGTACCCACACGTCACCTGACCTGTCAAACCTTGTCAAAATGACGTCGACGTCATCACTACATTGCGTTTTGGCACCAGAGACAAATTACCAGGTCCTGACTATGTAACTGGTGGTAAACGCTGCCAAATAACGTGTTATTGACCATTACCTCGGCCGAGAAGCAATCTTCATATTGACATGATGAGCTTATATGAGTTGTTAAAACGCTGAGTGATGATACCTTCAGGGTGGGAAAACAATAGGGATACACGTGGTGTGTGTGTGTGTGTGTGTTGTGGTGTGTGTGTGTGTGGTGTGTGGTGTGTGGTGTGTGTGTGTGGTGTGTGTGTGTGTGTGTGTAGGTGCAGCCTCAGAAATCAACCACAGAACCTGAAACATATTTAAATCGTAATATATTGTTTTTATATAAACTCTAATATATCAGAAAGGACGCCGTGAGGGACGCCACAAAATTAAGGCAAACAATCTTCTTTGGGAAAATATAGAGGTATGCAATGGGCTCGAACGTCAGGCGCCTGTGATGTGTTACCTCACTCGGCTTCAACCTTCTTTTTATAACCGTGTCAGTGTTTATATTGTGTCAATAACTGACACAAACCTAATTCCATATCAGTGTTTTCACTATCTCTGAACATGATTCAAACTTGTGACACACATAAAGAGTATTACAAGCTTAACAAAAACGATATACCCAGACAATTTGCTTAATTTACCAGCCATATTGTGTCTCCTAGAATTTCACCTAGAAATAAAAAGAATTCTTCAAGAATGATCGAAATTTCGCCAATAAAAAACAAATTTCTTCTAGAAATTACATTTCTTCTTGAAATTTAATTTCTTCTAAAAATTTAATTTCTTCTTGAAATTTAATTTCTTCTAAAAATTTAATTTCTTCTTGAAATTAAATTTATTCTAGAAATTAAATTTCTCCCGGAAATTAAATTTCCTCTGCAACTTCCTTTATTCCTGTCTTGATGATGAGTCATGTTCAAGTTAAGCGCAAGGAGACGAAAGCCTCCTCAGAAGGAGGCTTCCAGGAACCATTTCGCCACGGCTGTAAAAATTTCTGTCGAGAGTGATGTGCACTTGAATTTTTGCAGAGGCGATACTTCGTGGCTTGGCACTCATCCAGGTAAACTCTGGCTGGATCACTTGCAGTTTATCAGGACGTCACTATAGAGGTTCCAAGTTACTTGGCCATCTGCAGCGATAAGTCATTACCAGTGGTAGCTTACCAGACCATCACCAGTGGTAGCTTACCAGACCATCACCAGTGGTAGCTTACCAGACCATCACCAGTGGTAACTTACCAGCCTGATAAACAGTCCTCTTTGCACTGATATAACTCGCGTTCAACTGATGTGAAGCAACACGGACTCCAGCAAGGCAATTAACTACCAGCCAGCATCACAACTTCAGCCCCTCGGTTCTGGTTCCAGGCGTCGGTGTCTCTTCTTGGTTTGCTAACTCATCAACAAGTTACATGCAATATAGCTCCATTAACTATGAACCTCAAATGCTGACTAAACTTTTGAGATATGGCTTCAAAATGTTTTAGAGACGAATTTAGATAAATTAAAAAATCTATGGCATATTGAGTGTGTGATAAATGTGTTTATATTTTTAAAGACATTTAAACAACACTTCTGCAAAGGTGTACGTTGTGGGTAAAAATGCAAAAAAAAATAGAGATATACGGTTTGGAAAGAGTATCAGAGAGAGAGCAGGAAAATATAGAGCAAGAGAGGCAACTGGCATAATATAAATGGACGACGGGAGAGGTAATGCCATCAGCGCCATCTGTCAGTTGATGGGCGAGTGTGAGATCCCTGGCGGAATTATCACAGTCGTTAAGGGAAGGAGAACGACGGCAGAGTGGGCGGCTGGCTGCCTGCCTGCTTGCCTATTTGCCTGCTTGCCGGCCTGCTGTCTGCTTGCTTACCGGCCTGCTGTCTGCTTGCCTGCCTACTTGCCAAAGTCTTTAGTCCTCATTTCAGAGCTGCGGTGGATTGCTCATATTCTTTGGACTCTTGTATCGTTCCTTTGTTAATAATAGCGCTGTATATTCTGCAACAATCACGGTATACATTCTCCCACTCACCATGCTGCGTTATACCCGTATAACGACACTTGTCGCATTCCTCTCCTTTACGGAGGTCATCTTACGTAACCCACGATCACCAACGCCTCCTCTGCTCTCTCCCATCACTTCCTCCTGTGTCTTTGTCTTATTCTCCTCCTCTTCCTCCTCCTTCCACTATACACTGGACGTGCAAGACGGCTCCCACAGCATGGTTCGTTCTCCAGGACGACACAAATCACCCACAACAATGCATGTCAGTGTACTCTCATTATGTTTCAATAATTTAAGGGGAATTTGAGGAGTAGGAAAAACTTTTTTTCGGGGTTCCAGTGCTGTTCTCTCAGCTAGGTTTGGGAGTGTAAACATATATATATACATTGCCCGAAACGTTATGCGTGCTAGTGGCTTTACAAGAATGTAAAATCAACACCATTTCTATGTACTCTCTTAACCCCAAACGTACCTTCTCGTATATAAATAAATAAATAAATAAATAAATATATTGTTTAGGTGAAACCTAATATGGGAAAACCAGTTGGCCTATATCTATAGGCCTACATGATCATTTCCTGTGGTGCTAGATCATCTTCAGTGGGTACCAGACCATCTCCAGTGGTACCAGACCATCTCCAGTGGTACCAGACCATCTCCAGTGGTACCAGACCACTGGCTAATGGAACTGAGACGCAAAGGCCAGAAGGCCGGGAAACGAGCCATTAAAAGGGAAGTACAGAGAGGCAGTCAGAAGCTGTGTCCGAGAGAAGGAATGTTCTTTTTCAAGAGAATCTGCAGGCGGTCCTCTACCAAGAGGATCTGTAGCCTGTATGTGGTCGTCTCTGAAGAGGAGTTGTAGCCTGTATGTTTTCGACTCCCAAGAGGAGTTGTAGCCTGTATGTGGTCGTCTCCCAAGAGGAGCTGTAGCCTGTATGTTTTCGACTCCCAAGAGGAGTTGTAGCCTGTATGTGGTCGTCTCCCAAGAGGAGCTGTAACCTGTATGTGGTCGTCTCTCAAGAGGAGCTGTAGCCTGTATGTGGTCGTCTCCCAAGAAGAGATGTAGCCTGTATGTTTTCGACTCCCAAGAGAAGTTGTAGCCTGTATGTGGTCGTCTCCCAAGAGGAGTTGTAGCCTGTATGTGGTCGTCCCCAAGAGGAGTTGTAGCCTGTATGTGGTCGTCTCCCAAGAGGAGTTGTAGCCTGTATGTGGTCGTCCCCAAGAGGAGTTGTAGCCTGTATGTGGTCGTCTCCCAAGAGGAGTTGTAGCCTGTATGTGGTCGTCTCTCAAGAGGAGCTGTAACCTGTATGTGGTCGTCTCCCAAGAGGAGTTGTAGCCTGTATGTTTTCGACTCCCAAGAGGAGCTGTAGCCTGTATGTTTTCGACTCCCAAGAGGAGTTGTAGCCTGTATGTGGTCGTCTCCCAAGAGGAGTTGTAGCCTGTATGTGGTCGTCTCCCAAGAGGAGTTGTAGCCTGTATGTGGTCGTCTCCCAAGAGGAGTTGTAGCCTGTATGTGGTCGTCTCCCAAGAGGAGCTGTAACCTGTATGTGGTCGTCTCTCAAGAGGAGCTGTAGCCTGTATGTGGTCGTCTCCCAAGAAGAGTTGTAGCCTGTATGTTTTCGACTCCCAAGAGGAGTTGTAGCCTGTATGTGGTCGTCTCCCAAGAGGAGTTGTAGCCTGTATGTGGTCGTCTCTCAAGAGGAGCTGTAACCTGTATGTGGTCGTCTCCCAAGAGGAGTTGTAGCCTGTATGTTTTCGACTCCCAAGAGGAGCTGTAGCCTGTATGTGGTCGTCTCCCAAGAGGAGTTGTAGCCTGTATGTGGTCGTCTCCCAAGAGGAGTTGTAGCCTGTATGTGGTCGTCTCCCAAGAGGAGTTGTAGCCTGTATGTGGTCGTCTCTCAAGAGGAGCTATAGCCTGTATGTGGTCGTCTCCCAAGAGGAGTTGTAGCCTGTATGTGGTCGTCTTCCAAGAGGAGCTGTAGCCTGTATGTTTTCGACTCCCAAGAGGAGTTGTAGCCTGTATGTGGTCGTCTCCCAAGAGGAGTTGTAGCCTGTATGTGGTCGTCTCCCAAGAGGAGTTGTAGCCTGTATGTGGTCGTCTCCCAAGAGGAGCTGTAGCCTGTATGTAGTCGTCTCCCAAGAGGAGTTGTAGCCTGTATGTGGTCGTCTCCCAAGAGGAGCTGTAGCTTGTATGTGGTCGTCTCCCAAGAGGAGCTGTAGCCTGTATGCGGTCCTCAACTAAGAGGAACTGCTTGAGCAAGGCAGACAAATTCTCATCACCTTTCTATCGGTATATACAAACCAGTACTCGGATTTTCAAACTTCTTATCAAATTCCTGCTTGGATCTTTAATGTGGTGGCGTGCCATCCCCTGAAGGGTAGAGTTGACTGCCGGCGCCTCCACCACAACGCGTCAAGAGGCCGGGTAAGATTCACAACTCAGACCCCAAGTTGGCTAAGACTGAAAACTCGCTAATACTTCGCAAGAAGGATATCCCTGCTAACTTAGTCTGAACGCGTCAGCCTTCTCTCTCACCTGCTCCATACCTTCTTCACACCTGCTGCTCACCTGCTTCACACCTGCTTCTCAAATGCTCATCTTATATCCCACTATTTGGCAAGCGTCTAATTTGAAGAGGTTTTGTCCAATCATCTTACCGGGCTTGGTGCCTTTTTTTGATAATTACTTTCTTTGCCCAACCATAACCGTGTGCACCTAGACCAAACCGACTTGACTTACCGCGGCTGATGGTCAATGGTCAGAGAAGGCGTATAAATTGGGTCGTTTAATATGCCATTCAAGTTCCTCCAAATTTTTCTGCTCGCCTCACACGCGCCAGATACTTTATTTAGAGTCCCAGACCTCCGCCTGATACTCGACAGATAGTTTCTTATATTGGCAATTTACCACTATACACTCTTCATGCATACCTATTATACGTCGCACCTTATACTTCGCACTTTTCGCCTTATTCTCGCCACATATCACCTGATAGTCGTACCGTACCGCCTCATATCTGTCATACATCACCATACACTTGTCACATACCACCGTATGCTCCCTGTTGTATTACCTAATACTCGCCACATACCCAGTATACTCATCTTTTACGAAAAGACACATACACCCCAAGCAATGTTTCTCAGTATATCTAAACACTGAGGAGTGTCGCCTACCATACATATACACACACTGGGAGTATACTGTACCCCTCTGAGCTCAAAGATCCTGTCAATACGGTATACCTTAAAGTTCTTTAAACCTTAATAAACTCTAATGTGCCTCTTTACCATCTAATACTTCTCCTAAACCCACTGATACTCTCCACCTACCACCATTATTTGCCTTATATAGCCTAAGGGTTGATACATCAAAAGGCTGATCAGCCATATCTATGACTCTGATACTTCAACTCTGTCTTCTAGGCTCTAACTCTGCCCTCTTGGCTCTAGCGTTGTCTTTTGGGTTCTACCTCTGTTCTCTGGGCTGAAATTAAGCCCTGTCAGCTCTACCTCTGTTCTCTGGGCTCGCCCTCTGACCTCTGGGCTCTACGTAGAGGGCTACCTCTGGGCTCGCCCTCTGGCCTCTGGGCTCTACGTAGAGGGCTACCTCTGGGCTCGCCCTCTGACCTCTGGGCCCTACGTAGGGGGCTAACTCTGGGCCGCCCTCTTGGACACTATCTCTTCCCTCTGGGCTCTTCTAAAAAGGGGACTATTTAATCAGCAGTCCCTAACCCACCAGCAAGACCCATTAAGCCCCCAACCCACCTGCATAACCCATTAAGCCCCCAACACATTCATACAAACACATTCAATTATCTTTACTCGCTTTCTTTCTCGTTGTGTTTCTCATCTCCGGGCGACCACAGTAAGGACCGCGAGGCACGGAGACTCTTAATAGAAACTCTTAGCGTGTCCCCCCCCCGGACAATGGCGCAGCCAGCGTGTACCGCCTCCAGACATGGAGCCCCGTCCCTCCATCACTACACGCTCACGCTAACAGCAAATTCACGCTAAGGCGATCCCTCCTCTCCCATGATAAATGAGGTTTTTTTTTGTTACTCTCTCCCCCAGGTAGCGGGTCGTCTGGGAGGATGGCTATTCTCCCATCCTCAGATTTATGTTATGCTCGCTCTTCCATTTAATTTGGCGGGAGTCCAGGGACATCTACCGGCGGGAATCTCGACTTCTCGCCAGGAACTTTTTTCTTTTTCCCCCTCTGTGGTGGTTTTTTTTTCCCCACCAGCTTGACCCCAAAGCCCGTGTTCCACAGCGCCGCTCGGAAGATCAACACATAATTAGGATTTGTATAACGTGGGAGACACGCTTATTGTGGGCGAGGTGGGATTGGTGGGCTTGGTAGAGAGTTAGCGTGGGTGGGCGGGGGCGTGGCCTGCGGTATAAACCTGAGTATACACAATGGATACTCGTGTATATATACACCCGTGGTATTCACTACGGATACTCGATATACTCCTCGATCCGAGTACATCCAGTTCGTTGGCCTGTTCCGCAATATGTAATTCGTGTATGTGTTTGAGTAATTACGTGAGCTGGGCCTTGGAGGGGGGGGGAAGGGGGGTTGAAAGCTGCTCTCAGCCCCTAATAACTTAATCATTAAACAAACTTGGATGTGAAAGCCTTGGTTGCTGGCGTAATTAAACTGTTGTTGAGGCTGTGGAAGCACTCTAGTGTGCTGCAGGCTGCGGGCTGTGGCTGGCTCTTCCCCGTCTGGGAAGTAGATGATGGTTCTCTTCACTGTCGGTGGGTGGGGGGTAGATGATGGCTCTCTTCACTGTTGTTGGGGGGGTGGATGGCTCTCTTCACTGTTGGTGGGGGGGTAGGTGATGGCTCTCTTTACTGTTGGTGGGGGGTAGAAGATGGCTCTCTTCACTGTTGGCGGGGGGTAGATGATGCTCTCTTCACTGTTGGCGGGGGGTAGATGATGGCTCTCTTCACTGTTGGCGGGGGTAGATGATGGCTCTTCACCGTCGGTGGGGGTAGATGATGACTCTCTTCACTGTTAGTGGGGGTAGATGATGACTCTCTTCACTGTTGGTGAGGAGTAGATGATGGCTCTCTTCACAGTCGGAGGGAAGTGATGTCTCTCTTCACCGTCGAGAAGGGAGGCGAGGATAGAGATGTCACCGTGTCCCGTCGAGAAGAGACGACTGTCTCTATCCATCGTTGTGACATGTAGAGGAAATGTAAGTTGCACATGTTTATATATCAAAACAAGATTTGATAATAAATAACAAAACATCTTGATGTTATAAGTAAATCCGTGACCTCTCATCTCCTTCACCATCCCTGGCAGACCCTTGCAAGTGACCCCTGGCTTCTCTCCCACTCTGAACATCGTCTTATATTCTTCACTCTTCCGCATTCCGGAAAGGGATTTTTTTATCTGTTAATTATTATTATTTATTATTTTATTATTATTATTATTATTATTATATTATTATATTATTATTATTATTATTTTTATTATTATTATTATCATAAACAATTTTTTCTCTTGCGTTGTTTAGCAATTAATGAGTACCTATGTAGATCGGGACACCTGTCAAAAAGAGCAGGGGTTTTCTATATAGTTTTATTCATTACCGTAACTGTGCCTCAAATGAAATAGTTTCTCTGGCATATTTATTATTGTTTAATAATTATTATCCTATCATTCATTAAAACATTGCTTTTTGTCAGTTGTGTTGTTTGGATATTAATTTTCTAACACTTTATTGTGACTTTTTCTCTTCTTAAATCAAAAATGTTTCAGATGACACAGATTATGCACAGAATACAAGCTAATATTCTGTATTTGAAAGGTTTAATTTTAAACAGTAAAATACCACATGCATCTACCCTCTCCAAATTGAAGCGCTCCGAGTAAGTGAAATGTGATTGCAAATTACCGTAGAGTTTACGTTTATTGTTGTGAATTATTAGTAACGTACCCGACTACCCAAGTATCACACATATGTATCACTAAGATAGGTATTGAGAACCTTGCTCATCTAAAAGTTCTCACGCTTGAAAAAAATTGACTCTAGTGTCATAAGCCTACGATCTGACGAGGCCTGGTCTACAACGATGGTTCAGTCAAATCGTCATCTTGATGCCCAGCATGAGCCTGTAAGATTCATCGGTGTAACGCTCCACACAGACAATAAGGCTCAGTTACGACCTTGCTAAATTTTATACATAACCAGCTGTACTACACCACATACCACTGCGCTCAATAACACGTGACGAGTAATTTTCTGTTGACCAGACCACACACTAGAAGGTGAAGGGACGACGACGTTTCGGTCCGTCCTGGAACATTCTCAAGTCGATGACGTGAAAATGTAATTTTCTGTAATTTCTGTGATTCAGTGTCTGGTCTTTAAGCGCAAGGAAAACGTGTCTTGAAATATCGAACAGTCAGATCCACATGATAGCAAGTGCAAATAACCTGATCATTGGACAAAATAAAGGTTTTAGAACTAGTATAAAAGCGAGAATTTATTTAGATCTGAGATCTATATATATGGGAACCACGAAACGTCCACTAGACAGTGTGGTATAGATGTTGCCTAAACCTGGCTCTGAACTGTGGCAGATGGCGACAGGTGACGAATCAACAAATTTGGGCGATCCATGTGTAAACCCTGTGAGAAGGAATTGGATCCTGATGTTACTGCATTATTGAATCTCCAGCCATTAGACCCATCAGACCTGCCTGTATGAGGTACCTGGTGCTTTACAATTACTTTATTTGCTCTCGTGTTCTGGAGGATATCCTTATAATTCATGAAATATTTGCAAGTGCAGGGCACTGATAACATGCCCTTACGTATGCATATACTGTACTTGAAGGGTCAACCTTCAGCTCCTAAGCTCCGGTTGTCCTCTATCAATAGCTCCAGGCAGCGACTTCGCTCATTTCAATTATCATATAATTGGTTTTTGAACCAATTGGTTTAAAATCTTGGTTTAAAATCTGTTTATGTCATTAGCATCGACAACTTCCTCAACTAATCAATTATATTCATTTACGATCCTGACAATAATGAAGTTCTTTGACCTCTCTGTTATGTCAGAAAAAATGTTAGAATGTCAGAAATTCTGACATTGACTTCTCTGCTCCAGTTTACATGTATGCCCCCTCGTTTTATTGTGCCTCATTTTGAACATTGCTTCACGGCACACTTTGGCAATTCTTCTTACAATCTTACTATGTCGTTATCATGTCTACTACCCTATTATNCCACACCCACACCTACACACACCCACAACCTCCACACCCACAACCTCCACACCCACAACCTTCACACCCACCCCTACACACACCCACAACCTCCACACCCACACCTACACACACCCACAACCTCCACACCCACAACCTCCACACCCACAACCTCCACACCCACACCTACACACACCCACAACCTCCACACCCACAACCTTCACACCCACCCCTACACACACACACACACAACCTCCACACCCACCCCTACACACACACACACAACCTTCACACCCATAACCTCGCGTCCCATTTTCCATCCATTATCCACACATTCTCATTGTCTTCATAGCTTATGACCCGCGGTTAACTAGTCACTCAGACACAATAATCTTTAATTAGGCAATTATAGACCTAAATAGCCTACACTGCAATTAGGAAATCACTTTCCTCAATAACCTGGCGATGGGATTAAGGGAAACACCAAGAGGTTCCACCACCATTACATCGTTTCTCACTTTCATCATGATTTAGTCGCCATTCTCATTCCGCCTCTCGTTCCACCCAGCTGTGGTGGTGGGCCGTGTGTGCTTCAGCCGGGCTAGGTGAGGGGGACCTTGCCCAATTACGTCCTTTATTGGGAGATTTTCAGAAAGAATTGGTCCGCAGTCCTCCTGGCTGTTGGTCTGGGGGGAGGAGGTGGCTGGTTACATTGCATAGTGGTTGGCGACGGGGTCGTAATAGCTGTACGACTCATTATGTTTCGTCTGAATATGTTATTTACAAATGTTCCATATCCGGATACTCCAGTTACAGCCCATTCTCCTTAAGGGAATGTATGTATAGTAACTATGTAGTCTGGAAGTACGAATTGTAGCTGTGTGGTCTGAAAGTTCGTATTGTAGGTATGTGGTCTGAAGATACGTATTGTAGGTATGTGGTCTGAAAATACGTATAGTAACTATGTAGTCTGAAGGCACGTATAGCAACCATGTGGTCTGAAAGTACGTATTGTAGGTATGTGGTCTGAAAATACGTATAGCAACCATGTGGTCTGAAAGTACAAAGATGCCATGATGGGCCACCAGAAAGAAGACCTTTTTGTGTTATTGAATTTGAACAAACCGGAGAAGCTTTTCATATTTGTGCGGCTAATTAAAGCTAACTTACTCTAACTATCCTAGGCCTAGTGCACGCTACCTGAGGCCTAATACAGTACATATATGTGTGTGCTATAATAGGCCTAGGAATATTTAAGTTAGTTTTTTTTAGCTTTATTTTTTTTCCGGATGCTGTTAAAGAAAAATTACAACAAGTGGCTTACTGGGGTTCCATTTCTACATATTGGTTCGATCGACTACATATTGGTTCGATCGACCACATACGCCATCATTTCAGGAGGCCGGATTGTCCAATTATGATTTACGTCTTCAGAAAGGAAAGAAGGAATTTGTGAATAAGAACATAATGTGAAACAGGTGAATTTATTAATGTTTATCGAATTAATAATCAAGAGGTTGAAATTTTACTAGTGTATATGTGGATTAAGATTTGAATAGACGAATATCTGATTCTATAATTACGTGAACACGATCGTTGACGAATGTTTGAGCCGATGCGCTTGTTAGACTGAGAAATATTTGCCCGGATGGTCTAATGAAAATGTAAACAGAGAGCTTCTAAACACGTGTACAGGTGAACATACTGAACAAATCCACAAGGGCCGTGACGAGGATTCGAACCTGCGTCCGGGAGCATCCCAGACACTGCCTTAATCGACTGAGCTACGACAGGGTAAAATTTATTTAATTCCATTAAAACATACTGTTACACGAACACTTACGCACCTGCGTGTACACCTGAGTATGACACTATTTGAACTGGTTAAGTCATGTACAGTTGAATAATGGTTCAAGTGAACACTACAACACGCTAATATTTCAGCAGGCGAGTCGGAAGCTGGTGGAATATTGAAATAGGTGAACAGGAACCTGGCCCTCCGAGAGGTGGCCCTTGTCATTAGGAATTCCCAGGTGGGGGGGGTGGAGAGGAAGGGGGTCAGTGGGGGGGAGGGAATGATTGGAGAGGAGGTCACACAGCTGATAGGGAACTAAGCCAAGAGGGAATCGAACTCGTTTAAGTTTTACTTGGAATACAAACTTTCCCTTGATTCATTCCCGAGAATGAAGAGCTTCAGGCGGTTGGAATATCTTTTTCTTATTGATTAATGAGAATAAAGGGATGTAATGGAATTAAATTAATCGAGAAACTATAGGGAAGCTTCGTCCGTATTTACGTCCCCTATTCATCCCCATTTATGCCCTATTCTTCATTTACAATGTACTCCTCACCTTTTTGTTTTATAAACCTGACTTCCTTAATGGTATAAATCCAATACGCCCAGCACTTTCCACTTTATGGGCTATTCAAGCCCGTGCCACCTCTTGGATGGCTTAATCTTCATCAATCAATCACTGGCCCTTCACTTGAAAATGAACCATGTAGGTTCGAAATGATGTGTAAATTTATAATAAGTGTAATATATTCTACAGTTAATAATTTCATTTTCTTCACCTCGAACAAAGATCATATTTGGAGAAATCCTCCCATTAAACCAAGATGCAAGAGCACTTGTCAGAGGGACAGAAGCCCTAAATAAGAAAATAATCAATACAGAATATGCAGTCATATTCAATGAAACATATATATATATTTATATAATATTGGAAGCAGTCTTTCCGTTTGACATATATTATTGAATAGGACAAAAAGGGTCACATCAATGATTCTAGCACGAAAGAATGTGAAAAATTTCTCCCCAAAGTTTATTTTACAATATTATTATGGCCTGACGCCAAGAGAAGCGTTTCGCTGACACCTGTCAACATTGTCAAAGACAGAGTTCGATTGTTGTTGTTTTAGATTTAGCTATTCAAAATAAAAAGTTCCAAGTAGCACGGGCTATAGTGAGCCGTAACAGAGTTCGAGGTTGTTGTTGTTAAAGATTCAGCTACTGGGAACAAAAAGTTCCAAGTAGCACGGGCTATGGTAAGCCCTTAGTAGACTTACCTAACACAGAAGCCGGGCCGTGACACACACAGAGTTCGAATGGGTGCAAGATTGATTGATAAAGAGTAAGCCACCCAAGAGATGGCACGGGCATGAATAGCCCGTAACGGGTGCAAGTTTTTGTGCTGCGGGATATAGCCGGAGATAAGGTGACGATGAAGCACCTCACTTATGGGTCAATAGTCCCATTACATCTTACCAGTCTTCACTCCTTCCATGATGACTGGAGCAGTTTATTGTATGTCTCGTCGTGTTCACGAAGATGGCAGAGTGTAATTGAGTGCCAGTTGGCTGTTGATAGATGGCTTCGGTTGTTTGGTGTATAATGGCTTCCCGATGTCCAGTCTTCTGCTGTTATTATATCTGTCGATTATTTTAGTGTTGTTTGTGAAGCTATCTCTGGTGATGGTCTGGTTATGTGTACACACACTATATGTTCCGTGATAGGGCCTGGCGGTGTGTGTATTGTTAGGCGCCTTGAAAGGGATGTTGTTGTCTTGCCTATACATTGAGTTCGTTGGAGCTGACAGAAACGTTTTCTCTAAGACCCACAAAACGGAGTTCTGAAAAACATTTTTATGTTAGAGACCATGTTTATGTAGGTACATGTAAGTTCCCTCGCCCCTCACATCACCCTCCCTCGTCCCTCATCCCTCATCAGTGCACACTGATGCTCCATCTCATCTACCACCATCTCTGACCCCTTCACCTGCCTGATCCCCTTGCCTTTCCTTTTTTTTAATTTAATTTTCACCCATTCCATCAGTCTTACCCGCTTATTCCCTTATCTCTCCACTCCTCTCTCACTCCTCCGACACCTCTCACTCTCCCCTTCCACCACTAACGCCCCTTCCAACCCTCCGTATATCACCTTATCCTCTCCCTTATCACCTTAACCCCCTTCACTGGCCGCTTACTGCCTCACTCCAGCAGCTGGTCTACACAATAGAGGTGTGATCATGTCCCTGGGAGCAGCGTGTTCTGGCGAGAGCTTCTTGGTCCACGGCCAAGAGTATCGTTACGGGTTCCCCAGTCTTTATGAGGACAACAGCGTCTCTCTCAGTGTCTCGCCACGAGTCCAAGAGGCCTCCTCGCATGGGTTGCCGGGACTCAAGAGGACTTCAATGGGGTTTTAGAAGGATTAATTATCTTCTAGATTTACAAGTTTCTCGAAGAGGATGTACAGGTATCTTGAATTGAATTCTAAGCTTGTTTTGAAGATAATTGTGAGGTTTCTTTGAATCCGTCTTTTCTAAGCCGGGTTCTCTGCGTTCTTCAAGAGGATTCTCTCGAAGAATGCAGGTTTTCTTGTCTATTCTCGAGGATTCATGATAGTATTTAAGATGATCATTAACCTTCTTTTAGGAGATTTCTAATATCATTTAAGAGACTTATGAGTATTCTTGAAGGAATTTATATTCTTATTCATTGGTACTTCTAATCTTCTCTAAGACTACACCTAACGTTTATCATAAGCCATTTAATTTTAGAGAGAATTATCAGCCTTTTTCTCGACAGAATTTCTAGCCTTCAGAAAATTCGTAGCCTTTGACATGGGAAAGTTTAAGCATTCCGAATTTATAGGATTTCTTAGACTCAGGACAATCACTGATTCAAGTTTCTGGTGATTTAAAAGCTGTTTTAAAAAGGTTGGTCAGATTTAAGTAAGTGCCCAAAATAAAACGTTTTTTTTTGTGAATTTAAGTGGATTTTTAGGTCTAATGACGATAATCAAGTTTAACAAAATATGTCTATAATTTTAAAAAGTATATATATGATACCTAGGTTTTTAAAGAATTATGTATGATTCCTTTGCATTTGAATAATTATGTGTGAATCCAATGCATTTACATAATTATATATGATTCCTAGAATGGAGTAATACAGAATGAAGTAATTCAGAGGGAAATTATCTTCATGTAATGCACTCACAGCAGGTGACCTTTCACTATGTTGAGAAATGTCATGTCAGATTTTGCATGGCATCTGGTTGACGTATTGCAGGAAGACCAAAACACAAAATTAACCCAGAATTTGCAATGCGATTTCGTCTCATCCATATATCCTGAAGTACTTGAGGGTATTATACGGGATATATAACGCTCCCTGGTCTTATACAACCCACCTAACCTATCGATGGCGATGCATAGAAAACGTAAATAATACACTACTTTAACTTTTAGTAATAAGTCGTTTTTTTAACGGTTGGGTCGATTCTGTACAAAAGGTGGGGTATTAGGTGTGGGGAACGGGTTGGAGGGCCAGGTGTGGTCCAAGGCTGCAGGTGTGAGGTTGAGAGTGGTCCTCAGAGGTGTGGAATAGTGTAAGTTATAAATGATATAATTGAAATTAGATGTAATCAACGGGAATACAGGTCATGGGATTGATCTGAATCCTACGAAACATTAAATAATGGTTAAAGTGATCACGACAATACTGGTCTGAAAACAATAGAGGCTATTGCGTCCCCTGGATCTATACCTCGTATGTCTCGATCATGTCTCCCCCACTTCCTTCAAATTATTAGTTTTATCATGTCGAGCTCCGGTAGCCTTTCCCTATATGCCAACCTTTCTGCCCTGCGATGAGCCTTGTAGTATGCCTCTGCACTTTCTCTGCTACCTTTGCTTCGTGTTTTTCAGGTGCGGGTTCCATGCCGGGCCTGCTTACTCTAGCAGCGGCGTCAGGTGAGTGAAGTTCTGTGAGCCTCCTTGTT
>WNGS01165318.1:6365575-6461053 GCA_020271785.1 Procambarus virginalis | reverse complement strand
TTATAAGGATATCCTCCAGAACACGAGAGCAAATAAAGTAATTGTAAAGCACCAGGTACCTCATACAGGCAGGTCTGATGGGTCTAATGGCTGGAGATTCAATAATGCAGTAACATCAGGATCCAATTCCTTCTCACAGGGTTTACACATGGATCGCCCAAATTTGGTAGATTCGTCACCTGTCGCCATCTGCCACAGTTCAGAGCCAGGTTTAGGCAACATCTATACCACACTGTCTAGTGGACGTTTCGTGGTTCCAATATATATAGATCTCAGATCTAAATAAATTCTCGCTTTTATACTAGTTCTAAAACCTTTATTTTGTCCAATGATCAGGTTATTTGCACTTGCTATCATGTGGATCTGACTGTTCGATATTTCAAGACACGTTTTCTTGCGCTTAAAGACCAGACACTGAATCACAGAAAATTACAGAAAATTACATTTTCACGTCATCGACTTGAGAATGTTCCAGGACGGACCGAAACGTCGTCGTCCCTTCACCTTCTAGTGTGTGGTCTGGTCAACAGAAAATTACTCGTCACGTGTTATTGAGCGCAGTGGTATGTGGTTGTAGTACAGCTGGTTATGTATAAAATTTAGCAAGGTCGTAACTGAGCCTTATTGTCTGTGTGGGAGCGTTACACCGATGAATCTTACAGGCTCATGCTGGGCATCAAGATGACGATTTGACTGAACCATCGTTGTAGACACAGGCCTCGTCAGATCGTAGGCTTATGACACTAGAGTCAATTTTTTTCAAGCGTGAGAACTTTTAGATGAGCAAGGTTCTCAATACCTATCTTAGTGATACATATGTGTGATACTTGGGTAGTCGGGTACGTTACTAATAATTCACAACAATAAACGTAAACTCTACGGTAATTTGCAATCACATTTCACTTACTCGGAGCGCTTCAATTTGGAGAGGGTAGATGCATGTGGTATTTTACTGTTTAAAATTAAACCTTTCAAATACAGAATATTAGCTTGTATTCTGTGCATAATCTGTGTCATCTGAAACATTTTTGATTTAAGAAGAGAAAAAGTCACAATAAAAGTGTTAGAAAATTAATATCCAAACAACACAACTGACAAAAAGCAATGTTTTAATGAATGATAGGATAATAATTATTAATGAACAATAATAAATATGCCAGAGAAACTATTTCATTTGAGGCACAGTTACGGTAATGAATAAAACTATATAGAAAACCCCTGCTCTTTTTAGACAGGTGTCCCGATCTACATAGGTACTCATTAATTGCTAAACAACGCAAGAGAAAAATAGTTTATGATAATAATAATAATAATAATGATAATAATAATAATAAAAAAATAATAATAATAATAATAATAATAATAATAATAATAATAATAATAATAATAATAATAATAATAATTAACAGATAAAAAAAATCCCTTTCCGGAATGCGGAAGAGTGAAGAATATAAGACGATGTTCAGAGTGGGAGAGAAGCCAGGGGTCACCTTGCAAGGGTCTGCCAGGGATGGTGAAGGAGATGAGAGGTCACGGATTTACTTATAACATCAAGATGTTTTGTTATTTATTATCATCAATCTTGTTTTGATATATAAACATGTGCAACTTACATTTCCTCTACATGTCACAACGATGGATAGAGACAGTCGTCTCTTCTCGACGGGACACGGTGACATCTCTATCCTCGCCTCCCTTCTCGACGGTGAAGAGAGACATCACTTCCCTCCGACTGTGAAGAGAGCCATCATCTACTCCTCACCAACAGTGAAGAGAGTCATCATCTACCCCCCACTAACAGTGAAGAGAGTCATCATCTACCCCCACCGACGGTGAAGAGCCATCATCTACCCCCGCCAACAGTGAAGAGAGCCATCATCTACCCCCCGCCAACAGTGAAGAGAGCCATCATCTACCCCCCGCCAACAGTGAAGAGAGCCATCTTCTACCCCCCACCAACAGTAAAGAGAGCCATCACCTACCCCCCACCAACAGTGAAGAGAGCCATCACCTACCCCCCAACAACAGTGAAGAGAGCCATCATCTACCCCCCCCACCCACCGACAGTGAAGAGAACCATCATCTACTTCCCAGACGGGGAAGAGCCAGCCACAGCCCGCAGCCTGCAGCACACTAGAGTGCTTCCACAGCCTCAACAACAGTTTAATTACGCCAGCAACCAAGGCTTTCACATCCAAGTTTGTTTAATGATTAAGTTATTAGGGGCTGAGAGCAGCTTTCAACCCCCCTTCCCCCCCCCTCCAAGGCCCAGCTCACGTAATTACTCAAACACATACACGAATTACATATTGCGGAACAGGCCAACGAACTGGATGTACTCGGATCGAGGAGTATATCCGAGTATCCGTAGTGAATACCACGGGTGTATATATACACGAGTATCCATTGTGTATACTCAGGTTTATACCGCAGGCCACGCCCCCGCCCACCCACGCTAACTCTCTACCAAGCCCACCAATCCCACCTCGCCCACAATAAGCGTGTCTCCCACGTTATACAAATCCTAATTATGTGTTGATCTTCCGAGCGGCGCTGTGGAACACGGGCTTTGGGGTCAAGCTGGTGGGGAAAAAAAAAACCACCACAGAGGGGGAAAAAAAAAAAGTTCCTGGCGAGAAGTCGAGATTCCCGCCGGTAGATGTCCCTGGACTCCCGCCAAATTAAATGGAAGAGCGAGCATAACATAAATCTGAGGATGGGAGAATAGCCATCCTCCCAGACGACCCGCTACCTGGGGGAGAGAGTAACAAAAAAAAACCTCATTTATCATGGGAGAGGAGGGATCGCCTTAGCGTGAATTTGCTGTTAGCGTGAGCGTGTAGTGATGGAGGGACGGGGCTCCATGTCTGGAGGCGGTACACGCTGGCTGCGCCATTGTCCGGGGGGGGGACACGCTAAGAGTTTCTATTAAGAGTCTCCGTGCCTCGCGGTCCTTACTGTGGTCGCCCGGAGATGAGAAACACAACGAGAAAGAAAGCGAGTAAAGATAATTGAATGTGTTTGTATGAATGTGTTGGGGGCTTAATGGGTTATGCAGGTGGGTTGGGGGCTTAATGGGTCTTGCTGGTGGGTTAGGAACTGCGGATTACATAGTCCCCTTTTTAGAAGAGCCCAGAGGGAAGAGATAGTGTCCAAGAGGGCGGCCCAGAGGTAGCCCCCTACGTAGAGCCCAGAGGTCAGAGGGCGAGCCCAGAGAACAGAGGTAGAGCTGACAGGGCTTAATTTCAGCCCAGAGATCAGAGGTAGAACCCAAAAGACAGAGTTAGAGCCAAGAGGGCAGAGTTAGAGCCTAGAAGACAGAGTTGAAGTATCAGAGTCATAGATAGGCTGGTCTGCCTTTTGTTGTATCACCCCTCAGGCAATATAAGGCAAATAATGGTGGTAGGTGGAGAGTATCAGTTGGTTTAGAAGAAGTATTAGATGGTAAAGAGGCACATTAGAGTTTATTAAGGTTTAAAGAACTTTAAGGTATACCGTATTGACAGGATCTTTGAGCTCAGAGGGGTACAGTATACTCCCAGTGTGTTTATATGTATGGTAGGCGACACTCCTCAGTGTTTAGATATACTGAGAAACATTGCTTGGGGTGTATGTGTCTTTTCGTAAAAGATGAGTATACTGGGTATGTGACGAGTATTAGGTAATACAACAGGGAGCATACGGTGGTATGTGACAAGTGTATGGTGATGTATGACAGATATGAGGCGGCACGGTACGACTATCAGGTGATATGTGGCGAGAATAAGGCGAAAAGTGCGAAGTATAAGGTGCGACGTATAATAGGTATGCATGAAGAGTGTATAGTGGTAAATTGCCAATATAAGAAACTATCTGTCGAGTATCAGGCAGAGGTCTGGGACTCTAAATAAAGTATCTGGCGCGTGTGAGGCGAGCAGAAAAATTTGGAGGAACTTGAATGGCATATTAAACGACCCAATTTATACGCCTTCTCTGACCATTGACCATCAGCCGCGGTAAGTCAAGTCGGTTTGGTCTAGGTGCACACGGTTATGGTTGGGCAAAGTAAGTAATTATCAAAAAAAGGCACCAAGCCCGGAAAGATGATTGGACAAAACCTCTTCAAATTAGACGCTTGCCAAATAGTGGGATATAAGATGAGCATTTGAGAAGCAGGTGTGAAGCAGGTGAGCAGCAGGTGTGAAGAAGGTATGGAGCAGGTGAGAGAGAAGGCTGACGCGTTCAGACTAAGTTAGCAGTGATATCCTTCTTGCGAAGTATTAGCAAGTTTTCAGTCTTAGCCAACTTGGGGTCTGAGTTGTGAATCTTACCCGGCCTCTTGACGCGTTGTGGTGGAGGCGACGGCAGTCAACTCTACCCTTCAGGGGATGGCACGCCACCACATTAAAGATCCAAGCAGGAATTTGATAAGAAGTTTGAAAATCCGAGCACTGGTTTGTATATACCGATAGAAAGGTGATGAGAATTTGTCTGCCTTGCTCAAGCAGTTCCTCTTAGTTCAGGACCACATACAGGCTACAGCTCCTCTTGGGAGACGACCACATACAGCTACAACTCCTCTTGGGAGTCGAAAACATACAGGCTACAGCTCCTCTTGGGAGACGACCACATACAGGCTACAACTCCTCTTGGGAAACGACCACATACAGGCTACAGCTCCTCTTGAGAGACGACCACATACAGGCTACAGCTCCTCTTGGGAGACGACCACATACAGGCTACAGCTCCTCTTGGGAGACGACCACATACAGGCTACAGCTTCTCTTGAGAGACGACCACATACAGGTTACAGCTCCTCTTGGGAGACGACCACATACAGGCTACAACTCCTCTTGGGAGTCGAAAACATACAGGCTACAGCTCCTCTTGGAAGACGACCACTTACAGGCTACAACTCCTCTTGGGAGTCGAAAACATACAGGCTACAACTCCTCTTGAGAGACGACCACATACAGGCTACAGATCCTCTTGGTAGAGGACCGCCTGCAGATTCTCTTGAAAAAGAACATTCCTTCTCTCGGACACAGCTTCTGACTGCCTCTCTGTACTTCCCTTTTAATGGCTCGTTTCCCGGCCTTCTGGCCTTTGCGTCTCAGTTTCATTAGCCAGTGGTCTGGTACCACTGGAGATGGTCTGGTACCACTGGAGATGGTCTGGTACCACTGAAGAATATTTATTTATTTATTTATATACGAGAAGGTACGTTTGGGGTTAAGAGAGTACATAGAAATGGTGTTGATTTTACATTCTTGTAAAGCCACTAGCACGCATAGCGTTTCGGGCAATGTATATATATGTTTACACTCCCAAACCTAGCTGAGAGAACAGCACTGGAACCCCGAAAAAAAGTTTGTCCTACTCCCCAAATTCCCTTTAAATTATTGAAACATAATGAGAGTACACTGACATGCATTGTTGTGGGTGATTTGTGTCGTCCTGGAGAACGAACCATGCTGTGGGAGCCGTCTTGCACGTCCAGTGTATAGTGGAAGGAGGAGGAAGAGGAGGAGAACAAGACAAAGACACAGGAGGAAGTGATGGGAGAGAGCAGGGGAGGCGTTGGTGATCGTGGGTTACGTAAGATGACCTCCGTAAAGGAGAGGAATGCGACAAGTGTCGTTATACGGGTATAACGCAGCATGGTGAGTGGGAGAATGTATACCGTGATTGTTGCAGAATATACAGCGCTATTATTAACGAAGGAACGATACAAGAGTCCAAAGAATATGAGCAATCCACCGCAGCTCTGAAATGAGGACTAAAGACTTTGGCAAACAGGCCAGCAAGCAGACAGCAGGCCGGCAAGTAGGCAGGCAAGCAGACAGCAGGCCGGCAAGCAAGCAGACAGCAGGCCGGCAAGTAGGCAGGCAAGCAGACAGCAGGCCGGCAAGCAAGCAGACAGCAGGCCGGCAAGCAGGCAAATAGGCAAGCAGGCAGGCAGCCAGCCGCCCACTCTGCCGTCGTTCTCCTTCCCTTAACGACTGTGATAATTCCGCCAGGGATCTCACACTCGCCCATCAACTGACAGATGGCGCTGATGGCATTACCTCTCCCGTCGTCCATTTATATTATGCCAGTTGCCTCTCTTGCTCTATATTTTCCTGCTCTCTCTCTGATACTCTTTCCAAACCGTATATCTCTATTTTTTTTTGCATTTTTACCCACAACGTACACCTTTGCAGAAGTGTTGTTTAAATGTCTTTAAAAATATAAACACATTTATCACACACTCAATATGCCATAGATTTTTTAATTTATCTAAATTCGTCTCTAAAACATTTTGAAGCATATCTCAAAAGTTTAGTCAGCATTTGAGGTTCATAGTTAATGGAGCTATATTGCATGTAACTTGTTGATGAGTTAGCAAACCAAGAAGAGACACCGACGCCTGGAACCAGAACCGAGGGGCTGAAGTTGTGATGCTGGCTGGTAGTTAATTGCCTTGCTGGAGTCCGTGTTGCTTCACATCAGTTGAACACGAGTTATATCAGTGCAAAGAGGACTGTTTATCAGGCTGGTAAGTTACCACTGGTGATGGTCTGGTAAGCTACCACTGGTGATGGTCTGGTAAGCTACCACTGGTGATGGTCTGGTAAGCTACCACTGGTGATGGTCTGGTAAGCTACCACTGGTAATGACTTATCACTGCAGATGGCCAAGTAACTTGGAACCTCTATAGTGACGTCCTGATAAACTGCAAGTGATCCAGCCTGAGTTTACCTGGATGAGTGCCAAGCCACGAAGTATCGCCTCTGCAAAAATTCAAGTGCACATCACTCTCGACAGAAATTTTTACAGCCGTGGCGAAATGGTTCCTGGAAGCCTCCTTCTGAGGAGGCTTTCGTCTTCTTGCGCTTAACTTGAACATGACTCATCATCAAGGCAGGAATAAAGGAAGTTGCGGAGGAAATTTAATTTCGGGAGAAATTTAATTTCTAGAATAAATTTAATTTCAAGAAGAAATTAAATTTTTAGAAGAAATTAAATTTCAAGAAGAAATTAAATTTTTAGAAGAAATTAAATTTCAAGAAGAAATTTAATTTTTAGAAGAAATTAAATTTCAAGAAGAAATGTAATTTCTAGTAGAAATTTGTTTTTATTGGCGAAATTTCGATAATTCTTGAAGAATTCTTTTTATTTCTAGGTGAAATTCTAGGAGACACAATATGGCTGGTAAATTAAGCAAATTGTCTGGGTATATCGTTTTTGTTAAGCTTGTAATACTCTTTATGTGTGTCACAAGTTTGAATCATGTTCAGAGATAGTGAAAACACTTATATGGAATTAGGTTTGTGTCAGTTATTGACACAATATAAACACTGACACGGTTATAACAAGAAGGTTGAAGCCGAGTGAGGTAACACATCACAGGCGCCTGACGTTCGAGCCCATTGCATGACCTCTATATTTTCCCAAAGAAGATTGTTTGCCTTAATTTTGTGGCGTCCCTCACGGCGTCCTTTCTGATTATATTAGAGTTTATATAAAAACAATTATATTACTATTTAAATATGTTTCAGGTTCTGTGGTTGATTTCTGAGGCTGCACCTACACACACACACACACACACACACACACACACACACACACACACACACACACACACACACACACACACACACACACACACACACACACACACACTCACACACAAACACACACACGACCTACGTGTATCCCTATTGTTTTCCCACCCTGAAGGTATCATCACCCAGCGTTTTAACAACTCATATAAGCTCATCATGTCAATATGAAGATTGCTTCTCGGCCGAGGTAATGGTCAATAACTCGTTATTTGGCAGCGTTTACCACCAGTTACATAGTCAGGACCTGGTAATTTGTCTCTGGTGCCAAAACGCAATGTAGTGATGACGTCGACGTCATTTTGACAGGGTTTTGACAGGCCAGGTGACGTGTGGGTACAGTATACGTCAAAATAGCCACGCCCAGGAGGACGGGTTGGTATGGCCACGCCCATGAGGACGGGTTGGTTGCTAAACACACTCGAAAAGCAAACTACTGTAACCAGGAAGGATGTAAAAAAAACCTTCAAGAGGACACGCTTGAAACAAACAATAATCGAAAAGTAATGAAAACGAAAACACAGAAGTGGACAACACACACGAACAAGACTTGTCAGACTAAAATAACAAAAAAAAACGAAAGGGACAATATTTCAAGCCTAACATCATTCACCAGATCTGGCGTCAGTCACCAAACTTAGCAACAGACTCACGACGCTTAACGTTGGAGTCACCAGGCCTAGCATCAGAGTCACCAGGCCTAGCATCAGGGTCACCAGGCCTAGCATCAGAGTCACCAGGCCTAGCATCAGGGTCACCAGGCCTAGCATCAGGGTCACCAGGCCTAGCATCAGGGTCACCAGGCCTAGCATCAGGGTCACCAGGCCTAGCATCAGGGTCACCAGGCCAAGCATCAGGGTCACCAGGCCTAGCATCAGAGTCACCAGGCCTAGCATCAGGGTCACCAGGCCTAGCATCAGGGTCACCAGGCCTAGCATCAGGGTCACCAGGCCTAGCATCAGGGTCACCAGGCCAAGCATCAGGGTCACCAGGCCTAGCATCAGGGTCACCAGGCCTAGCATCAGAGTCACCAGGCCTAGCATCAGGGTCACCAGGCCTAGCATCAGAGTCACCAGGCCTAGCATCAGGGTCACCAGGCCTAGCATCAGGGTCACCAGGCCTAGCATCAGGGTCACCAGGCCTAGCATCAGGGTCACCAGGCCTAGCATCAGGGTCACCAGGCCAAGCATCAGGGTCACCAGGCCTAGCATCAGAGTCACCAGGCCTAGCATCAGGGTCACCAAACCTAGCATTAGAGTCACCAGGCCTAGCATCAGGGTCACCAAGCCTAGCATCAGGATCACCAGGCCTAGCATCAGAGTCACCAAGTCTAGCATCAGAGTCACCAAGCCTAGCATCAGTCACCAGGCCTAGCATCAGGGTCACCAAGCCTAGCATCAGAGTCACCAGGCCTAGCATCAGGGTCACCAGGCCTAGCATCAGGGTCACCAGGCCTAGCATCAGGGTCACCAAGCCTAGCATCAGGGTCACCAGGCCTAGCATCAGGGTCACCAGGCCTAGCATCAGAGTCACCAAGTCTAGCATCAGAGTCACCAAGCCTAGCATCAGTCACCAGGCCTAGCATCAGTCACCAGGCCTAGCATTAGAGTCACCAAACCTAGCATCAGGGTCACCAAACCTAGCATCAGAGTCACCAAGCCTAGCATCAGTCACCAGGCCTAGCATCAGGGTCACCAAGCCTAGCATCAGAGTCACCAAGTCTAGCATCAGAGTCACCAAGCCTAGCATCAGTCACCAGGCCTNTTTTCAGTTGTATCCAGTCCTGGGGACCATTCAGGCTTGTTTGCATAATATATATATTATATATATATATATATATATATATTATATAATATATATATATATATATATATATATATATATATACATATATATATATATATATATATATATATATATATATATATATATATATATATATATATAGCTTCAAAGATATCAATGACAATCTCTCTCCAGAGAATCAAAAGTTCACAAGTATCTGTCATGTTAGTCAACGTCCTGCGTGTGGGGTCCCTCTCAACCACTTTACCTTCAAGCTCATTTCTTAGTCTTTTTATATTAAATGGTCGCGTTACAACCCTAAGGTAAATCTGAGGTCAAAGTACCCACCCGTGTCCTTTCCTACGACCCTTGTCCACTCTGTTAATTCCTCTCAGAATCTGGTATATTGTGATCATGTCGCCATATGTAGCTTCTTCTTGATTAATCTCTGGTATCTAATGTCTAATATTTGATTAAACTCTAGTATCTAATGTCCAATATTTAGTATCTAACATATTTTACATCTCAATGATACACGTCTAGGATTCACACATTCCGTAGCAGAGAAACAATCTGGGTTCACAGAAGGGATGCCAATGGTTAAGGGAACAAAAGAATGGGTTGACTGTATCTTCCTGGACTGGCATAAAGCCTTCGACACTGTATCACACATGAAAAGCGACATGAAAAGCAAACGGAGTTAATCGGAAGCATTTTGATCGGAGAAAAGAGATTATAAGATAAAGAAAATGATAGTAGGAGAGGACTCACCATAACTGAAGGGATTAACACGAAGACTACCACAGTAATCACTACCACAGCCCACGTTGTTGACGGTATACACCAGTGTATAAACTATACAAGGAAGATAGTATGTGAGTATATATTCAGGAGAAGCAAAACTGATCAAATGATTTCGAAAAGGGGAGCATTGCAGAACAATATGAACGAACAGCAGCACACTATGAGGAACTGGAATGAAAAATATTGTAAATTTGATTTCACTTTATACAAGTGCAAGGTTATCTTGCGGTTATCTTGAGATGATTCCGGGGATTTTTTTAGTGTCCCCGCGGCCCGGTCTAACTAAGTCCCATCTAAGGTGATGGGACTATTAGTATTACTTTTGTCTTAGCGAAATACATGTCACTTTTCACCTAGCGCAATACACAGTCAACTTTCACCTAGTGCAACACACAGTCACCTTTCAACACTTATCCCTCATTACACACCACTTCATCGCTGCAACAAAATTATGCAAATGCACACATTCGCAAGCTTTTCGTATGTAAATTGAAAACTTCAGCTTTTTTGTGAAGTTTATCCTTTCAGTTGGACAAAAAATGCAATTATATATTCATTTTATAATGAGTCATTGTTTTAAGTATAACAAATTATTTCCAATTTTTAGTGCAATGAATAATTGTTTCTGGAACGGATGGCTGATTATATTAGTGTGGACCAAATGAAATCATCAATCATCAGTTAGTTATTCACCATTCTGGGTGACCCAAAAGCTTTCACACACACACACACACACACACACGCACACACACACACACACACACACACACACACACACACACACACACACACACACACACACATGGAATGCATTAGGAAGTAATGTTGTGGAGGCTGACTCCATACACAGTTTCAAGTGTAGATATGATAGAGCCCAATAGGCTCAGGAACCTGTGCACCTGTTGATTGACGGTTGAGAGGCGGGACCAAAGAGCCAGAGCTCAACCCACGCAAGCACAACTAGGTGAGTACACGCACACACACACACACACACACACACCACACACACACACACACACACACACACACACCACACACACACACACACACACACACGAGCGTGGAGGTGTGAGGCACATATCAGGAACGGTGGGACTCGAGAACAAGAAGATGGTTAGAGGTCACATACAATATGGCAGCAAACAGGAGGTGGTATGGCAAAAGCGTAAGGGGTCAGAGGGCATCAACCAAATGGAAGCGAGGGCAACCAAAATACAATTCGTTATTTTATTATAAAACGTCCTTAGAATCAGGAATTGCTCAGCGCCGCACAAGAGAGAGAGAGAATGTATACAAAGTTTCATATCAAAGGGAAGAAATACCAACTGCTACGAGAGTCATTAACCGCTTCTTGCAGCAATATCTACATGGTGGGGACGATGGCAGGTTCCATTTATGGCTGCGAATACTGCAGCTGATATTGCAGGATATTGCAGCTGAGACGGGCATACAAATATGTGGGAAAAACCTCTTCAGTTACCACGAAGAGCCCCGTGCTGGACACAGCATGCAAGGCAGCCTAGAGACTATCAACCTTAAGGCGAAGCTCATACCGTCTCTACAGCTTGTGAAACTTTATATGTAGCACAACATTTCGCTCCGAATGTTGACTATGTAGTACTCTCCTGGACGGCCTATTCCCATCAGTTATCTGGACACGTTAGAGACCTGCGCGGACACGGCACAGACCTGCGCGGACACGGTAAAGACCTGCGCGGACACGGTGGAAACCTGCGCGGACACGGTGGAGACCTGCGCGGAAACGGTGGAGACCCTGCGTGGACACGGTAGAGACCTGCGCGGACGCGGCAGAGACCTGCGCGGACACGGTGGAGACCTGCGCGGACTCGGTAGAGACCTGCGCGGACACGGCAGAGACCTGCGCGGACTCGGTAGAGACCTGCGCGGACACGGTGGAGACCTGCGCGGACACGTCAGCGACCTGCGCGGACACGGTAGAGACCTGCGCGGACACGGCAGAGACCTGCGCGAGAGGAGAGAAAACTCAACACCAGTCAGCTGTCTGCGGCCTAACGGTTACACATAAGGGGCCACGTTCTCTAAGTTCTCTACTACGTGGGCCGAATTTTGTCAACAGCAGAAGTTGGTAAACTACAACCCAAGACGCTCAGCCAGTTAACCGCCTCGATCATTCCCAAGCTGACTCACATATGGAACAAGCTCGTTCAACGTGTTCATACGCGTGAAAGCAAGTAAAAAAATGAAGCATTCGAGGGCCTTGGGCATATAGACGACTCCTATAGTTCATCCTCCACCATTCATAATGGTAATTTAGTATTAAATCAGGCTTTATTTCCACTGCAAAACAAGTAATAATATAGCTCAGTGTATAATTGAGCTGGCAGAGTCTGGCTCTAGATGAGCTGTTGCAGGACAACCGTTCTTAGCTTTGGCTGTATTTCTAACAACAACAACAACAACAACAACAGCAATCATAATGAACCCTTGTTNATGCTGTACTCCGTGCGGTTCATAGTCCATTTCCCTTCCTCTACCCTTTCGTACATTCATGCTACAGTAGGATCTTAAGCTACTTTTTGGCGAACATGAAATTGACTCGCGGAAGGCGTCCAACAGGGTGACCCCCTTGCTCCTCTCCTTTTCTGCTTAGTCATCAAACAAGTCACAGAGGTCCTGTCCAGCGAGCTTAACATCTGGTTCTTGGATGATGGTACCCTAGCTGGTTCCCAAGACTCCCTCCTGGAGGACATCAGAAAAATCCAGGAGCAAGGTGCAGTTTTAGGCCTCACCCTGAACCCTTCTAAATGTGAAATAATATGTTCCAACCAGGGCATCGTAGAGAGAATAGAGGGTCTTCTGCCAAACATCCATAAAACTAAACCTGAAGACAGCACACTCCTAGGAGCTCCCCTGGGGTTGAAAGCCATCGATGAGGTCCTTGATAAGAAAATCGCCGACCTTAAGAGGATGGATGGGAGGATTGAGGATATTGATGCTCATGATGCACTCTACCTCATCACCAGATGTCTGTCCCTCCCCAGGTTAACCTACTTTCTGAGGTGTTCACCATCTTACAGTAGCCAAAAACTAAGTGAGTATGACCGGTTACTGAAATCAATGCTAGAAAAAGCCCTTAACCTCTCTTTTGATGACCTGCAGTGGAAACAAGCCTCTCTTCCGTAAGACTTGGGGGCCTCGGAGTTCGAACAGCAACGCAAATCGCTGTTCCAGCCTTCCTGTCCTCCTTATCAGCATCCGACGACCTTGTGAAGGAAATTCTACCTGCCCACTTACATCAGCTGGCAGGTGTACATGATCCCAATTTTACACGCTGTGCCACAGAGTGGGCCTCTCGTGCAGGCCCATCACCTCAACCACCATCCCCAAAAGCCCACAGGCAATCCAGCTGGGATGGCCCCATTGTAGACAAAGTTGCTGCAGAGTGCCTGGGTGCTGCATCAACACAGCACGACATTGCTCGCCTCACAGCAGTAGCAGCCCCTCATGCAGGGGATTTCCTGTTAGCAACCCCAATGTCGGCAACTGGCACGCGTCTCACACCACACGCCCTCCGAATTGCTGTGGCCCTCCGCCTTGCTGCCCCAATCCACACCAGATATAGGTGTATTTGCGGCGAGGTGGTGGCTGACAGGTACGGCCACCATGGCCTACTCTGCCAAAGCACGGGAGGATGGCACTCGAGGCACAGTGAAGTTAACGACATCATCAAGAGGAGCCTCACCACAGCTGGATGCCCAGCCGAGAGAGAGCCTCGTTACCTAACGCCCCGTAACTCTGATGCTCTTATTGGTCGCCCGGATGGTATCACAGTGAACCCCTGGAAGAATGGCAAGCAGTTGGTATGGGACTACACGTGCGTATCAACCCTGGCTAACACCTACATTGACCTCAGTGTTGCACAACCAGGTGGCGCTGCCACCCACAGGGAAGCAGCCAAATCCCGTAAGTATAGAGAACTTGATCACCACTACAATTTTGTCCCCATTGCTTCTGAGACACTCGGCGCCTGGGGTAAAAGTGCTACCAGTTTTTTGAAGGAACTGGGTTCTAGGCTCATTGAAACAACAAGGGACCCTAGAGCTGCCAGCTTTCTTTTCCAGCGCCTCAGCGTGGCGATACAGAGGGGAAATGCGCACTGCATCCAGGGTTCCTGCCCGCCATCTGAGGAGCTGGAGGAACTCGACAACCTATGATAACCATCTTTGTAACCTATATGTAACTCCTTTTTGTAACACAGTTCAAATAAAGCAAATATATATGTGTACATACAAAAGAATGGGGGTGGTAGGAGAAGAAATATTAGTGTTCAGTGAGAAACCACAAGGTCTCCTCTGAATACGTTTTATTTTCTTCTCCGAGGCTATGGGTCCCCACATTGGCACCAGAGGTGGTACCCTCACAAACTTTATAATATATATATATTAATATATAATATTATATATATATATATATATATATAATATATATATATTATATATATATGCAATAAGCCTGAATGGTTTCAGGCTGAGTGGATTCAACCTGATCATATATATATATATATCGATATAATATATATTATATATATATATATATATATATATATATATATATATATATATAATGTTCAGGACAGGCTTGTCCTATTGGTGGCCAGCCTCGAAGCTCATTGACAAATTTCAACTTAATAATATGGAATATAAAACGGTATTTCCTCATATAAATAACACTGTTATTGTTTTGTATATAGTTAGACCTAAAGTAGGTTGGGTTAAGTGTTTTAGCCCTGTGGCACTTGTTCAAAACCTGACAAGATGAATCTCCCATACAGTATAATAACGTTTTTTGCCTTAAATATCAATTTATGTTATACCATATTGTGGGTTAATGCATAATTAGGTCTAAGTAATGTTAGGTACAGTTGGTTTTGATAGAGCGATTTATGGGGTTTACAATAATGGCTGAAATTGAATGAATCACGCTTCGATTCATAGCCTCGAACATGGTCAAAAGAATTATAAGTCACATACTGGCTTTATGTAGATTTTAATGTCGATATTTGACTGATGAGTTGTGAACCTGACAGCTCGTTGTTTTAATTGTTGTTGTTGTTTAAGATTCGCTACTTGGAACTAAAAGTTCCAAGTAGCACGGGCTATGGTGAGCCCGTTGTGGACTTACCTGGCACAGGAGCGGGGCTGTAACCAACTCTGTTAGTTACAGTTGTTAAAACAACTAACTACAGGGAGTTAGTTGTTTTAATGATGGAGTGCAATTATATACGGTTGAAGTACGTGGGTGAATCATTTAGAGAAGAGCAGTTTGAACACTGGAAGAAAGCAGGTACAAAGTTCGAGACAAATTCGAATGTAATCAGTCATGTGTAAAGCGTTATTATTTTCCATTCATAAACAAGGGAAGGAGAGGAAAGGGGACGGTGGCTGTTAGAATAACGAGCATTGGGTCAAATTTTTTAACCCAAGCAATAAGTCAAATACTGACTTACGTAGCTTTCAACAAGTTAGTATTTGACATGGCTTTGTGAACCCGGCGGTTTGTTTCGATGACGGGCTACAATCTTTTACGAGGACAGGCTGAATCACCACGAATCCTGAACCCGTAGTTTGTCCTCCCAGCATCCCAACTGGGAGCATCCCAGCTGGGAGCATCCCAGCTGAGAGCATCCCAGCATCCCAACTAAGAGCATCCCAGCATCCCAACTGGGAGCATCCCAGCATCCCAACTGGGAGCATCCCAACATCCCATCCACCGACACATCTTGAACCACCAGTGAGTGATATAGCAGCAGCAGCAGCAGCTCCAGGCCCGTCAAGCCTTGACGGTAACTGCTCGTACATTCTCCTGCCTCGATATGCAACATTACTCTGAAGGATGTTTGCAGGGTCCTCGAGCTCGGAAAGTTTCCTCCTTCATCTGGCCATATTGCAGCCATTTATGGTACGACTTTTGCCGAATTTTGGGAAAATTGTATTTGGCGATGCTGGAGTTTGAAAAGCTTATTTCTGAATTTAATATTAATATTTCCATTAATTGCTATTTTTTTTTACTAGAGTTACTGTGAAGTTTGCAAACTAGTACTGTACTACACTTTTTTTCTGTAGCTATGTATTTAAAATTTTGTAATTAAATTTGCATATAATAAGAATATCTTACAATTATTTGCCAGTTTTAACAGCCACGTCTGGCTGACGATGGGACAAAACCCGCATCAAGACTTCCGCTCCAATTTGCAAGTGGACAAATATATAAAGATGAAAATAATAAAAATTATGAAGCATAAAATATGTAAAACCAAACAAATATAACGTGGATAAATAATTAAAAATACCAAATAAATATAATTAAGTACAAATTGCTTTGATAAATTCGCAATCAATATAAATTAGATTTTTTTTTAAGTTTTGAACGACAAATAAAATAAAATTGGAAAAAAGAGCTGAGAAATTCTGATTTAATTAAGTCATCAACTGAAATGTGAAAAAAGTGTTAATTAGCAATATTTTTTTTCCAAACTCCAGACAGATTTGGGGAACCCTTTACTATTTGATGCATAAAAAGATGTTGGTACCTTGAAGCTTAAATGGTGGCAGTGGTAGACTGGTGGCAGTGGTAGGACTGGTGGCAGTGGTAGGACTGGTGCAGTGGTGGAAAAAAGAGTACTGGTGGAAGTAGTGGCAGTAATGGGACTAGTGGCAGTGGACGGAATAGTGGGGGACTGATAGGAACAGTGACAATGATGGGACTGATGGCAGTGGTGGAACTGGTGAGAGTGATGATAGTGGTGGCAACAGTTCTCTCTTAATCATTGGTTCAACCATTGGAACACTCCCAGACACAGTAATTACCCCCCCCCCACACTAATACTGCCATTACCCCACACTCATACCCCCCCATTACCACCACACTAATACTGCTACACAGTATTAGTGTGGAGTAATTAGTTCCTTCACCTTCATTCAAGCACTACGACGTTGCAGTATTTCTCCATTAAACAAAGTGTTGTTTGAACCCATTAGTGTGTCACTGTTTGCCTTCATTTGAACACTTTTATTTACCATCATCCTCCTCCTCCACTACCATCACCACCATCCTCCTCCTCCACTACCATCACCACCATCCTCCTCCTCCACTACCATCACCACCATCCTCCTCCTCCACTACCATCACCACCATCCTCCTCCTCCACTACCATCACCACCATCCTCCTCCTCCACTACCATCACCATCATCCTCCTCCTCCACTACCATCACCACCATCCTCCTCCTCCACTACCATCACCACCATCCTCCTCCTCCACTACCATCACCACCATCCTCCTCCTCCACTACCATCACCATCATCCTCCTCCTCCACTACCATCACCACCATCCTCCTCCTCCACTACCATCACCACCATCCTCCTCCTCCACTACCATCACCATCATCCTCCTCCTCCACTACCATCACCACCATCCTCCTCCTCCACTACCATCACCACCATCCTCCTCCTCCACTACCATCACCACCATCCTCCTCCTCCACTACCATCACCACCATCCTCCTCCTCCACTACCATCACCACCATCCTCCTCCTCCACTACCATCACCACCATCCTCCTCCTCCACTACCATCACCATCATCCTCCTCCTCCACTACCATCACCATCATCCTCCTCCTCCACTACCATCACCCTCACCACCACTATCACCACAACCACCACCATTTTCATTATTCACAATACCATATTACATTCCTCAGCCCTACAAATAGAATGAACGATGACAATTTCCTTCAGTCTCTAAGAGGAAGTTTTCTATTGTGCATCTTAACTATATTTGTTATTGTCGCTCCTTGTTATAGACCGAGGAATTTCCTGAGGAGGAGATTTTCAAGGAGTTGCAGAGTGGAGGATTTGGCGGATTATGAGGGGTGGTTAGGGGCGTTGTGAGTCGTATACCTGGAGTATACCTGAAGTATACCTGAAGTGGGTTCCAGGAGTTCTTCTAGGAATGTGTCCCTCTGTTCACGCAGTTTTCTCAGACTGTGCCTACGACACATCTACTGTACACTGGTGTACAGTACATCTACTGTAACTCATGGACTCTCCATGATTTACAGAGTTGTTAAATGTACCTGGACTTGATTTTGTTTGGTTGACTGTAACTCTTGGGTACTGTGTTTGACAGAAAATTTGATACTCGCCGGCATGGTTTACCTGTTATTCCTACTAATGTCATTTGCTATCACCCCCATGGCCATATTTATCAAATACATTTGCAAAATCCGTGAATACATCTACATTTTGTTTTTCTTCCAATGCTTCCGTGATTTTGTCATAATGGGTGAGTAATTGTGAAAATCTGGATCTTCCCGCTTTAAATCCATATTGACTCGGGATGTGAAGTGACAGCAGTCTCCCCGCCTGATGCCTTCTTTTGATAATTACTTACTTACCTGGAATGTGAAGGTCAACTCAATAAAACTGGAGTTTTGACACCTAATCATTCTTTCAAAAACTAATTATCATACATACAAATTCGAGTACTGCCAGTGAAACCTTGTAACAAGAGCACTTATGTGATAACATCCATCTGAGCACAAACGTTATGGCATTAATTTAAATACTCAAACGTCAGTGTTCTCGAATACTTATCAGCTGGGTACCAAGTCATGTAGGAATACCAGGGAATGACATTTAATTTGAAGCTACAAAACCTGCAACTCAGAGGAGGTATTTACAAATCTCAGAGTAACTCATATTAAGAAAATAATTAGAGACAGAGCAAAGCAGAAAAATGTATTGTGATTATACTGCAGCAGTTGCAACATCATGATCTGCGGGTCAGTACAAGAATCATACGAAGTATGTTGACCAGACCACACACTAGAAGGTGAAGGGACGACGACGTTTCGGTCCGTCCTGGACCATTCTCAAGTCGATTGTGAGAATGGTCCAGGACGGACCGAAACGTCGTCGTCCCTTCACCTTCTAGTGTGTGGTCTGGTCAACATACTTTAGCCACGTTATTGTGACTCATCGCCAGCAAATCATACGAACTATGAATCACTTATTTTGTTGAAGTGACCTTACACCGCATGAGGCTTGGATGCCCTGATGCATGGGGGGAAATAGGTTTATAGGTTCCAGAAGAAGAGAGAAAATATCAGTATTGTGGAGAAATGAACGACAGACCACTGGAACATCATCTAACACAGAGCAGAATTACAAACCAAATAAGATTTCCACTGAGATTTTACAGCGCAGGAGTTGCTAAGCACATTTGGCGTAATCTTACTGAAGCCAACATACGAGCCATAAATACTCATCCACCGCCTGAGTAAGACTGCAATGAATAACACTTAGTGGGCCAGCCAAGAGCTTAGAGCCCGCACAGGAATATCCCGCGAATAATTCGTGTTGAATACGCCTTGTACATCTGCCTCCTTACATCACTCATGTGACGTGAGAATAAGGAGCAGTTGCGGTTTACTAGTCTAACACAAACCTTTCTCATTGCCAGAACTAGTTTTGCCATCAAGCTGTGGATATGCTGATAAAACTTTGATAATTTAAGTCCGAGTCATGGGTGGAAGATGCAGCGGGGCCTCGCTCATATCCTCTGGACGACGGGGCAACAACGATTTAACAAAGAAAATGGAGCTTTTATGGTACGCTAACAATACAGCATTTACTTGGTTACATTACTTTTCTGAAAGTTCTAACGGGTTTCGACCAGTCGTAGTTACTGTTGCCGTTTTTACGTCATTGCTACGGTACTGCAATTATGATACAGTGTTATATGTTGGTTATAAATCTTTATCTATCAAGACTGCATAATGACTTTCACAATTTCCTATGCTAATGTCCCGAACTACGAGGTACTTTGAGTAATTATTGCACTCCTATCTACTTTAGTAAGTGTACTGGCTAGTTCATCAGTGCCAAACTATACCCTTTGTTTCACTGTCTGTTATAATTCACTCTCAAATCACCCTCTAAAAATCTGATACTATTTTCAGAGAGACGACGAGCATAAACAAGAGTTCTAAAGGACTAAGCCAGCGCCGGTGTCTTTCTGCCTGTCTCCCACTACTCTGGGTAAAGCTGGGGTACACGGGCTAAGTACTGAGGACCACTGAAGTCAGAACATCTGCCGGATTAAGATCATTGCTCTCTCGGCTTACTAGCATAGCGGATAATACTAATCACGAAATTCACGTTATCATAATGGCTTCTTAACTAAAAAAAAATGTTTTTATGCTTTTTTATACATCATATTTAGAGGCAGAGGTGCCAAAGTGGTTACATTGAGTTACCAGTGACTACAACTATTATAGATGACGTCAAAAGCAAGTCATTCAGTTATAAATGAAATGGTGGCAGCGGTGGGATCGGTTAACTCCCACAATGTTATAACATCATCATCAATATTCACACCATCAACCCCATCATCACTATTAATACCACCATTCCTACTAACACCAGTACCACTGTCAACACCACCACTACCAACACCATCACTATCTACATCATCACTATCGGTACCATCACCACTCTCAGCACCATTATCAACACCATTATCACTATCAACACCAGCATTACTCCCATCATCAGAATCACTATCGACAGCAGCATCATTACGAATATTATCACTATTAACACCAACAACGTTATCGTCACCATCAACACCATCATCACAATCAACACCATCGTCATTATCATCGCAATTATCACTATCAACGACAGCCTCACTATTAAGCCCATCACCACTAGTATTTCAATTTACCTTCCTCTCGTCTCTCCTCTGCCTTCCCTCACCTCTCCATTCCTTCTCACTTTTCCGTAGTATTCCCAACTTTTCCTATAATCTCCCTTCATCACTCCACACCGTCATATTTCCACGCAAAATATGCCTCGTGTATATCCCATAATGAGGATATACTCTCCTTATATTTTCCACTGGCAAGTTTTGGATATAATTCCCTTTAGAACACAGGATGAGCATCGCCAACCGTGAAGTGTTATACAGAGATTTTTCTCTCGTACTTGTCCGAGTTTTAACAGCATGAAGTCTGACTGAGGGGAATGGGGGGTGTGGCGGGAAGTAGCGAGGATTGGAGACGGGGAAAGTGGAATTAGCGAAGAGGTCTGGGAAAATGGAGATGAAAAGGAGAAAGTGGGAAAGCTCGCGTCAGGATCAGACCTGAGGGAAACGGTGATAGAGAGGGGAAGGTAAAAGGAACAGGAAAGTTTAGTTAGCAAAGCAGGGTAGGGGAAGTGGATTTAGGGAAAGGGGAGAGGGTAGAACAGAGTTAGGGGAAGAGAAAAGCAAGTTCTACCAGGTGGAATAGAAAAGGTAGCTACATTAGGGGAGGGAGGGGGGGGGGGGAGTTAAAGCTAGAGTGGTTAAGGGAAAGGAAGGTGGAATGGGTGGCGGGGTGGCTCTTGGAGATCTGGGTGATGTGAGAAAGAAAATAGGTGGACTTAAAATAGCGGCGGAAGAGGGAGAGGTCAAGAGAATGGAAAGAAGGCCCAAAAATAGTGGGTTCAAGACGAGGGATTCAAGAAGTGCCAGAGAATTTTTTTTTTGTGTCGAGGTAAAGAAAGCAACAGAAGAAAGAGGAAATGAAAGGTGGTGATTCGGAGAAAGGTGGGATGAGGAATTGTGTATTCGAAGCCTCAAGGAGAAGGGGAGAGGGTTAGGGTGTTCGAAGTCACAAGAGGAAAGAATGAGGGATGGGTGTGTTCAAAGTCCCAAGGAGAAGAAAATATGAGGGATAGTGGTGTCCTAAGTCAAAAGGAGAGAAGGAGTCGAGGAATGCGGATGTTCGAAGCCCCAAGATGAGGAAGAGATGAGAGATGGGGCTGTTCGAAGTCACAAGAAGAGGGTCTGAGTAATCCAGGACGGGGGCGAGGCTCCCAGAGGAAGAGCTAAGACAGGGAAACGCCTCCTAGTCTGCCACTGCCACCGTCGGGCGAAAACCCACCACCTCCACATTATATTATTTGTTAATATCTCCAATATCTTGTGTTTCTTTCCTCACGTGGTTCAGTAAGACATCGCACAGAAAGGGAAAATATCTTCGAGGAGTCGAACGATTGACTTTGTAAAGAACGGTGTGATTTGAAGGACCGCTATATGAAAGTAATAATTTAGGGGCCCAGAAGTAGACGTTAAACTTGCTCCTCCGGGTCTGGAGTGTAGGAAAATGTATTTTTTTGACGAATCGATGATGCGAACGCCATCTATTGGCCGACATCTATTTGGCCGACTTCCTCTTCCCTGTTCCACAAATAAAGGCCTCTTGACAGCACGATTCTTGAGGCAAGACAATACCAAGGGGCAAGACGACGCTAAAGTCCTCCAGCTGCCACAACAGAATGCGGAAATGACCCTTATCATGCATGGAAATGAAGACAGTAATGCGCCAATCTCTCCCCCCAGGGGCCTTGTCATCCGGCAGTGTTTTTTACATCACATACGAGGAGCTATAAACATGATTTAGGATAACGATGTCTCCGTCTGTGTATGGTTCAGTGCCCCCTTGACGTTGGACAGAAGGGGACGTAGAGGAGGAGGAAGAGAGAGAGAGAGGAGGAAGGGAAGGAGGAAGAGGAGAGAGAGGAGGAAGGGAAGAAGGAGGAGGAGGAGAGAAGAGAAGGAGGAGGAGGAGGAGGAGAAGAGGAGCGGGAGAAAGAAGAAGGAAGGTTGGATAATGAGTCAATGGAAGATTGGAAGAGGTCTGGTAATTAAGGCAATTACCAGGATAAAGCGCTTAGCCAGTGTGACATGATAGGAGCCAGAGGACGAGGTGAAGGAATGCTGCCCAACCACTTGAACCATGGGGGATCGAACCTCAACCTGCAAGAAAGGTGGCCGGCAACGTACCGACTAGCCCTTGCGAAGCATGGAGGTAAGAGATAAGGAAGACCACTGAGAAGTAAAAGAAAGAAGGGAAGGAAGGAAAAAAATGAAGGAAATCGAGAGATAACGTAACTAAAGAATGCGTGATCCAGACATGAAAGAACTGATGAAATGAGGAGGTGGATATTAGAAGACGCTAAATGGGAAATTATAGTAAAGAGTAAAAAGAGACAGAATAACAAATACGGGCGGCGACGCGAATACTGAAGGAAAAAATGGAATAATTTAAATAAAGGAAGAGCATAACACTTAGAAAAGAAAGAGACGAATAAAACGAATGTCTAAGCTGCTGGGGAATGGGATATAAAATAGAGTGCATAATGTAAACAAACAAAAAATAGAGACAAAAGAGGACAAGCAAAGCGCAGAATAAGAAAAACGACATATTCAGGAAATTAAAAAGAAACATTTGATATTTGGGGATGAAAGATAAATTATTTAAATTATAAAAAAAACAAAATAATGACAAGAAAACTTGCAGATAGAATAGGGAGAAATAAAAAGATGGGGGAGGAGGAGAAAGCATGACAGGGGAAAAAATGGAGTTTTGACAGTAGAAAAATTACCCAAAGAGGTTCTTGAGAGATGAACAATGAAAAAGTTTGACATAAGGAGATTATTGGGGCAAACCATCACATAGAAAATATAGTAATTACATGTTTTTAACTCTGAATTTGGCAATGCCTTTAACCAGCTCTCCAGCATTAATGACTGAAAATAGAGGCAAAAATGACCGGCAAATTTGTGTGGCGGGACTCGTTGGGTTGTTAAGGCATAATTAAAAAAGCGTTTAAAATGAACGCAAAAAAATGTATGAGAATCTCAGGCTCTCTCCAATCGGCTTATGTCAATTTTATTCACTGCTCATCTTTCAAAAAATTTTACCTGAATTTACCTAACACTTTTTAAGTGCTCAGAGTTCTCCTTCAGAGTCTTGGCGTGGACGGTGCAGAGCGTCGACCTCGATTCTTGCAAGTCGACGTCGTTCGATCCCCGACGGTCAAAGTGGTTGGGCTCTCTTCGTCCCCTCCTCATATCCCTGCGCCCTTGTATAAAATACGGTATCATACATATAATGAGATTCATACTACAGTATTATATATACTTCAGTATCGCACACGCTACGGTATTATGCATATTAGAGTTTTATACATAGTACAGTATCATACATACTACAGTATCATGCATAATACAATGCTATACATACTATGATAATATACGAAATATGGTGTCATACATACTATGGTATCATACATACTATGATAACATAATACAGTATCATACATACTACAGTGTTATGCATACTACGGTATCATACATACGATGATAGCATACACACGGAGATATCATAACGATATATCATACACACTACAGTATCATACACACTACAGTATCATACACACTACAGCAATATATACACACTACAATAACAAACATATCACGTTATCTGTGTATATCATCAGCTCGGTGTATAAGTATGACAAATTATGCAAACATTATGATGTATAGTATGTATAGGATATATAGTAATTAGTATGTATAGCCGTGTGTCTCGAATACATATTTCTGTGTATACGAGTATGTATGACATGTGTGTATGTATTGATGTGTGTGTATGTCGTATACATGTGTGGGTACGAGTATATATGCATATGTGTGTGTGTACGAAAATATGTCTGTATAAAAGTGTGTTATATGCATATGGGTGTACGAATATGTGTGTCTAGGTATTTGTGCTTATATACATAAGGAGATTGATTAATACATAAGGAGATAGATTGATAGATAAGTCGATTTAAAGGCAAATATGTTAATTTATGGAGAGATAATTTGATGATAGACACATGGCGATTGGCGATCTCACATCTGTTCCTGTATTAGAAGATTTGTAGTAAAAAATACTGCACTTAATCATGAAATTTTATAGAAAACTCAAACTTTCGCCGCACTTTTGGCAACTTTTGGCGATCTAGTATAGCAAAGCCATTGTGTCAATGTTGCCAGCGTCCTGTGTCCTCCAGCAACACTTGCCAGCCTCCAGTACTCTCCTGGTAACACTTGCCAGCCTCCAGTACCATTATGGCAACACTTGCCAGCGTCCTGTGCCCTCCTGGCAACACTTGCCAGCCTCCAGTACTCTCCTGGTAACACTATCGTCTGAGTCAAAACTTATCCTCCGCTGTGGTACAACTGCTTCAGTAACACTGTTGCTAGATTTCCCAGCAAATTACCTCCACCTGCTTAGCAACGCTGTTGCCAGACTGTAAACAAAGACCTCTGGTTGTGGTACCCATTTCGTTACAGATCTCTGGGAACATGTGTTTATTTTAGTGTTTAATTGTCGTTGTCTGGGCGGCCGCCGTTCTTGTCTGGCTCTTATAACTCTGTTGTTGTTGTTGTTTAAGATTCGCTACCTGGAACAAAGTTCCAAGTAGCACGGGCTATGATGAGCCCGTAACTTCACCCTCTTATAACTCGTTCTCTTCACCCACCTTCCTCACCTTCCTCATAACTCTCACCTCCCACCACCCCTCACCATTCACCACCCTCACCATTTACTACCCCCCCCCCAAACATCACCAACTCACATACACCTCCCAGCATCGTCATCTCCCAGCTCTCTCAGGGAGCCCCGTCTCCCACAGCATCACCAGGCCTCCAGCATCCTCGGCTGCTAAGGAACTCCCATATCCCCCACGGGCAGTAAATTTGTGGAGGGAGGGTGACTTATCCTGCTCACTTCCCCAGGACAAAAACTTGCAGGCCCTTGGGGATGGGGGAGGAAGGAAGGGTGAGGAAGGAAGATGAGAAGGGGGGAGAAGGAGGAGAAGAGGGAGGAGGAGAGGGAGGGGAGAAGGGGGAGACAGAGGGATGGGAGAGAGAGAGAGAGTTGGTGGTGGGGGGAAGGAGTTTCTTCTTCTGCATTGAACAACACAGTTCCATTTTAATGGTGGATGTAGGGGGGGGGGACACAAAACTCTCACACACCGTGAAAAATTATGCCTTGTTCGTTGCGCTGTGTGTGTGTGTGTGTGTGTGTGTGTGTGTGTGTGTGTGTGTGTGTGTGTGTGTGTGTGTGTGTGTGTGTGTGTGTGTGTGTGTGTGTGTGCGCGCGTGAGTCAGAGAAAAATATATGTAGTAGGCATAACAGAGGAAAAAAATAAATTGGTTAGAAAGGCGGGGTCCAAGAGCTAATAGCTTGATTCTGCAGATACAAATAGTAAATACAAATAGGAACTACAGACGTCCAACCGCAACAACATATAACACGAGCCAAGACGACATCAACCCATACATCCGGTGTGAAGGCGCTCATAATAATTAGCAAAAAATGGCCCAATGCAACTATTGATGTAATATTGTGAAGCTGTCCTCGTGTAGGCTGCCCTCTTTCCCTATTCCTCCTCCTCCTCTTTATATTTCTTCTCTCCTATCTCCCCTTCCTTCTCCTTTTGCAAGATACTGTCCCGTCCTCATGTTCTCCCTCTCGTCCTCTCTCCCTCTCGTCGTTCTCCCTCGTCGTCCTCCTCCTCCTTATATGCAAATCTCCATGACTGACCCATGGGCGGGAAGGCGTGAAATGCGCGGTCTTTCGGGGCCCAGAGCTCGAGTCATCAATATTAATAAGTCCCGACGTGTCCGGAAGAAACTACCACCTCATGGATATCCGGACAAATCCACAGCGGAAGCCGGGAACATCCGCAACGTGAGTCTGAAAACTCCACAGCGAATACCAAGAACATTCACAATATATGACTGGGAAATCCCCAATGGTAGAGAGACAAATCGTCAATGCATGCCTAAAAAATCTGCCGTGGAGGCCAGTATAATCTACCTCAGGACCACAGACGCCGGTATGATCTACCTTGGCATCACAGAGGCCAGCATAATCTACCTCAGCATCATAGAAGCCAGCATAATCTACCTCAGCATTACAGAGGCCAGCATAATCTACCTCAGCATCATAGAGGCCAGCCTAATCTACCTCAGCATCACAGAGGCCAGCCTAATCTACCTCAGCATCACAGAGGCCAGCATAATCTACCTCAGCATCACAGAGGCCAGCATAATCTACCTCAGCACCAAAGAGACCAGTCTAATCTACCTCAGCATCATAGAGGCCAGCATAATCTACCTTAGCAACAAAGAGACCAGCCTAATCTACTTCAGCATCATAGAGGCCAGCATATTCTACCTCAGCATCATAGAGGCCAGCATATTCTACCTCAGCATCATAGAGGCCAGCATAATCTACCTCAGCACCAAAGTGGCCAGCATAATCTACCTCAGCATCATAGAGGCCAGCATAATCTACCTCAGCATCATAGAGGCCAGCATAATCTACCTCAGCACCAAAGAGGCCAGCATAATCTACCTCAGCATCATAGAGGCTAGCATAATCTACCTCAGCACCAAAGAGGCCAGCATAATCTACCTCAGCATCATAGAGGCCAGCATAATCTACCTCAGCATCATAGAGGCCAGCATAATCTACCTCAGCATCACAGAGGCCAGCCTAATCTACCTCAGCACCAAAGAGATCAGCCTAATCTATCTCAACATCATAGAGGCCAGCATAATCTACCTCAGCATCATAGAAGCCAGCATAATCTACCTCAGCATCATAGAAGCCAGCATAATCTACCTCAGCACCAAAGAGACCAGTATAATCTACCTCAGCACCAAAGAGACCAGCCTAATCTATCTCAGCATCATAGAGGCCAGCATAATCTACCTCAGCCTCATAGAGACCAATAAAACCCAGAATAGAAACCAAGAATATCCATAATAAAGATAAAAAATAACCATAATGGTTTTCAAGTAAGTCTCAATTTAATGTGGAAAAAATCCTCAAAGGATGCCAATAAAACCCACAACAAGATACTCCTTCCCGGAGGATTAGAACCTCTGTTGCAGGAGAGTCCGCAGTGAACCTCCGCCTCAAAGGCCGCCAAGTTCAGTCATCCCTCCCAAGACACTCACTCGAGTCCAAGGAGGAAGAAAACGGGACATCCAGAGGGGAAGGAACAAAGAAAATGGAGTGATTTATGACTTCAGAGAAGAAAGTTGAGACGGCCCTCCAGCGGGTCTGCTTTCTCCTGATAATTTCCTTCCTTTCTTGATGAAAAAGATGAAAGAAAATGAGTCATTTCTTTGCGATAAAGAAAATGGTGACGTTTCCAGGGACTGACTAAAGAAAGCAGGAAAGACCTTAAATAATTTACGATTCCAGCAGACACGTCTTTAAAACAATTATTCTCACTTCAAAAATAGTTATCAGATAATTAATATGAACACAAGCCATTCTACAGTCTGCCAATATGAATTCAAACTTGCACATTTCAGTAAAATGCAAATTCGACAAACCAATTATCTACGCTGTGAGATGTTTGAAATTGCTAACCAAACAAGTCCTTGTTATAGTCCGAACCAGCGGGAATAATTACCCAGGCAGCAGTTTCGAAGAGACTAACTACCTATGAGGCAATTTCTATTCCTTGATGGTTACGTAGAAGATGGTCACTACTTTGTTCATATTCAAACAGAACTTATTGAGCCCTTGAACAAATCCACAAGGGGCCGTGACGAGGATTCGAACCTGCGTCCGAGAGCATCCTTGAATCAGGGATTCAGTCTGCCTTAATTGACTGAGGCAGCGTCTGGGATGCTCTCGGACGCAGGTTCGAATCCTCGTCACGGCCCTTGTGGCTTTGTTCATTTGATGCATCAGGCTATTGTTATTAATGTGTGTTATTGAGCCTGTTTATCGTGCGAATTAAACTAAATACGAATTTGCTTTACTTGGTAATTTGTTGGGACTGGATTAACTACCCAAAAGGGATTTTAGATACACAAGAAGATCATTTTTCATTAATAAACTAATCCGCATTAGGTGAATAATCCGACGAATTAGTTTATCCTTATGACTGATTTAATCATGAGTCTGGTACGATCGCATGAGTATATTCATTCTCATGTAAAGTGCCCTAATCCATATGAATAAATACTCGTAAATGAATAAGTTGTCAATAGTGAATTAATTATTATGAGTGACATTTAAATTAATGAAAGTACTATTTTTATGTACATTTCTCAATCAAAATTACTCGAAAGATAAAAAAAAAATACTGAAAATAACGTTAAATTTTCCCAAAGTTCTCCTTACCTTACAACAGTCCGCACACATCATCTAAACACCCCCCCCCCCCACAACAGTTTGGTCAAACTCTACGCCATCTTTAACCTTCCTCCCCCCCCCCCCAACCACCCTCACACACACACAAGAAAATTCACTGTCGCAAACAGAGTGGTAGACGGTTGGAACAAGTTAGGTGAGAAGGTGGTGGAGGCTAAAACCGTCAGTAGTTTCAAAGCGTTATATGACAAAGAGTGCTGGGTAGACGGGACACCACGAGCGTAGCTCTCATCCTGTAACTACACTTAGGTAATTACACAGATCTTACAAGCTACTCCCGAAGCTTCTCTCCTTCCCTTCTCTCTTCCCCCTTCCTTTCTCTCTCCTCCCCCCTCTTCTCCATTCCTCCCTTGCCTTGCTTCACCACACTTCCCCGGCCGACAAGCCAGGCCTCATTAGAGGGCGTTGTTGTCAACTAAATATAAGCGGATGACGCGGGATATTCCCCCACGGGAGACATCTCCTGTCCACGAGGCTAACCATAGCCCATGCTTCTTGCCCAACTCCTGTGCCACGTAAGTTACGGGCTCACCATAGCCCGTGCTACTTGGAACTTGTTCCGAGTAGCTGAATCTATAACAACAACAACAACAGGATATTCCCCAGCCCAGCCACCAGTGTCCAGCTGTCAGGCTCTTGGAAGAGCGATCTTTCTCCCCCACCTATAATTTTGTGCTCCTCCCACTGTATCCGTTTTTATTCCCCTAACCCGCTTTTCCCCCCCTGTCCTCTGTCCTATTGTCATGAGTGTTACGGGCAGCTATGAGGGGGTTTGGGGTTCCAGGACATTTACTACAATGGTTGGTCATAGTCACTCTGTTCAGATAAGCACGATAAAGGGGTACTGGACTTCAACTCTGAAAGTGCAGTGTTACAAGGCCTGAAGTGGAGCTCTTTAGTATTAGTGAATGAAAGAGATACAATTGCATGTATGAGACGAGGAGGAATGCCTGGGAGTTCAAATAACCGGACAGGAAAATCACTGATAAACCTGCCAAATGTCCAGAAAATATTTAAGAAGCTAGAAAACAAAACAAAATCCAAAACGCTGTACGTAACGTATGTGAGACTTTTCCTTTATTATGCAGTCCTGATATGAAATTCTTTAACTAAATACAAAACCAAACCTGAGAAAGCCAAGAGATAAGCAATAATTAATGTTCCGGCGCTGAGGGGACCGAACTACGCTGAAACAGTCAAAGAACTGAGTCTCGCCACTCTGGAGGAAGTAAAGAGATGGAATAAAAAACGTCAGCTGAACGTCATGAAAGAACGCAAAATAACTCTCCAAATGTAATTGCAGTCACAGAAACCAAGCTGTCAGGAGTCAGACCAAAGGCAATTTTCAACGAAGACAACTGCAGATTTTGAAAGATGAGAGGAAGGGAGAAGAAAAGGTAAGATAATTAGCAGGACAGAGAGCTGGTAAGCCTTTACAAGTATATAGCACTTAGAAAGGATGATGATAAGTATTTTCAATAGAACGCAGGAAAAGAATGGTACCCAACCACTTGGACGGTCGGGGATTGAACGCCGACCTGCAAGAAAGGAGACCGTCGCTCTACCGTCGAGGCCAAATGCTTGGGCAGGAAGGGAGGAGAATAATTATGATCATCAAGGTAGCGACCAACAGCAAATGAGGCATATACCAAAAGTTGAGATGTGACCTTGCCACCACCTCCCTGAAACAAAGACTGGTTAGCATTGTTAATGTGTGGCCACGTCTGTGGTAGAAAATAATAATAATAATAAAAAAAAAAATATACGCATCACAGTCTTTCCCCAAACGCAGTATATAAATAAATAGCATAACCTCAGTAGTATACTCTAAGATGGTGAAGATAACACCTTTCAGGAGCCACAGTGAGAAGGTCTTCATAATACTGTACACTTACATAAGACCAGTCCAAGAGTATGCAGCCCATGAGGCAAGTACCACAAAAATCACACCAAGAACTTGAAGAGGTACAGATGTTTACAGTGGGCTGGTGCTACAAAATTAAGGGCGATGGGTTAAGAATAAATGCTTGAAAGAGCTGAACCTTAAGACATAAGAAAAGGTAAAGAGAGAGAGAGAGAGAGAGAGAGAGAGAGAGAGAGAGAGAGAGAGAGAGAGAGAGAGAGAGAGAGAGAGAGAGAGAGAGAGAGAGAGAGAGAGAGAGAGATGATAGACATAAAACAGGGCAATTAGCAGGATGGAAAAAGAAAGTTTAACAATAAATAAGAACATAACGAGAGGGCATGGACTGATGTTGGAGATACAGGTGAGTTTACCCAACTATGAGTGATAGAACTGTGAGAAAGTATTCAACTTTCGTAACAAAAGTTGTGAAAATGAGATGAAGAACACGAAGAGGTTGCTGAAGCCCAAAATCAAACGCATTTTTTAAATAAATATTATAGAAGTCATTATATTTGATGGCTGGAGATTGTGAATACTTTGATCCGAGAGCTGAACTCCAGTATGTTGGTAGAAATAGGTGAGTTCACGCCCACCACGGCTAAAGTAGCGTACTTGTGTTAGTCTTTGATGCTCCACTGATGTCTCCTTTATGACTTGAGGTCTTCATGGTGGTGCGTACTGATGCTCTGGACCTCTCTGTGTCTCCTCTTTCTTTCCCGCTGACGCCCTTTTTTCTCTCTATTTGTCTTTCAATGTCTTCGTCGCGTCGAATCTTTTTATCTCTCGTGTCTGCATTTGTCTTTCCTGTTCTTTCTCTCTCACTCTCTTCCTATCTTCTTTATTTTGGTTTCTTTCTGTCTGTTTTCCTTTTCTTAACTGTCTATTTACCGCTATCTCCTTTGTATCCCAATGTCTCTATTTGACCTTCCATTATCTTGCGCTCATTCTTTGCCTTCCGTTGTTTTCATCTCTCATTCTCTTTTGTATTCATCTGTTTCTGTCTTCTGCTGACATTTTTATATTTTCTTCGATTCTCGCTATGTCACTTTGTTTCTACCTATGTGTGTGTGTGTGTGTGTGTGTGGTGTGTGTGTGTGTGTGTGTGTGTGTGTGTGTGTGTGTGTGTGTGTGTGTGTGTGTGTGTGTGTGTGTGTGTGTGTGTGTGGTTATACTATTTGTGGCAATAGGATCGAGCTGTCAGCTCTTGGACCCCGACTTTGTAACAATAGGTTATCTAATGTACTGACTCCCGACCTATTTTTATTCGGTCTTATGTAAAAATTTCTCAACACACTGCGTGAGAAATATGTAGCGTGTATGTGTGTGTATGTGTACGTGTGTGTGTGTGTGTGTGTGCGTGTGTGTGTGTGTGTGTGTGTGTGTGTGTGTGTGTGTGTGTGTGTGTGTGTGTGTGTGTGTGTGTGTGTGTGTGTAGTGTGTGTGTTCTAGTATCCATCCACATGCTGCACTACTGTAAACACCATCGCAGTTACCAAACATCACAAACACGGGGATACAAATCTCGCTTTGTGAAAACTCACATTATGATATTCAATGTATTAATTTGCCAGACAATCTAAATGCAAATGACAGGTGAGGGAGAGGTATGGCGCCACCTGTCTGCAGTCAGCACGGCCTTCCAAACAACACCATAAGATGGGGACTTTGATCCGTGTCTACATCTTTCGACTGGGAATGGACTTGTCTAACCCCCTCCCCTCCATTTCCATGTTGTAAATTTTCTATCAATTTCTCATATGTTCGGAAATCAATGATTCTGTAGATTCTCTCATTGTACTCGACTTCTTTTTACCTTTGCAAATGTATAAGTGTATATTTTGAGCAGGAAGCTTTATAGTTTTGTGGGTTAGTATATGTAGAGCTGGGTGGGAGGACTGTGGGTGGGGGAGTAGTGCTGGGTGGGAGGACTGTGGGTGGGGGAGTAGTGCTGGGTGGGATGACTGTGGGTGGGGGAGTAGTGGGCGGAAGTGGTGTACATGGGGGAGGGGGGTAGAGGTTGATGGGTGGAAGGGGGGTAGGATTCACCTAGTTGTGCTTGCGGGGGTTGATCTCTGCTCTTTCTGCCCGCCTCTCAACTGTCAATTAATTAAGTGTTACTAACTACTAAACATTTTTTTCCCACGCCGATCCACACACACACACCCAGGAAACACCCCGTACCAGCCGTCTAACTCCCAGGTACCTATTTACTGCTAGGTAACAGGGGCATCAGGGTGAAAAATACTCTGCCATCTGTTTCCGCCGGCGCCGGGATTCGAACCCCCGGACCACAGGATTATGTATCCAACATGCTGTCCATTCAGCCACCAGCGTCCCTTAGTATGGTGAGTGTGTGGCGAGAGCAGAGGTGGAGAGGAGGTGTGTAGATGCGAGAAGAGGTCAGAGGAGGGGCAGGTATCAAACGCTGTCTTGAACTGCAGTAAAACTGAACAATTTAGAGATAAATCTAAACTCACGTTGTACGAAATAGCAAGTCATCATATTACTAAGGATAAAATGCCTGAAATCCTTGCACTGTATCCATAGTTTGCTTCCAGTAGATAAACGACAAATGAGATTAAGAAACAAGTAGTGTATTGTAAAGATTAATAATAACAAACAGCAGCTCCCCTATGACTCTCTAATATCTCCTCTGGTCAAACAATTAATGTATTATACACAGAAATCACAATAGCGTGATGCATCAAATGAACAAATCCACAAGGGCCGTGATGAGGGTTCGAACCTACGTCCGAGAGCATCCCAGACGCTGCCTTAATCGACTGCGCTACGACATGGTTAAAAAGAATTACAACCAGAAGTTCTACTGTCCTTACTTGTACCCTGCAGCCTCTCCGAGACCCAAACCTGGATTTTTGGTTTTGGGATGCTCTCGGACGTTGGTTCGAACCCCTCGTCACGGCCTATTTGGATTGACTGCCTCAGGGGCGCTAAGGCAGCCTTGGCGTCAGACCAGGAGTGACTCCCTCCCCACCTCTAGGGTAAGTGCCCCGGGAGGGTATACAACATCCTCCCTCTCACCTCACCTCGTTATTCAAGCCAGATGGAGCAGCAGAGGAGGTAGAGGAGGGAAGGGGGACAGCAGGAGACAGCACAGCAAATATGTGTTATTGTTGTTGTTGTTGTTGTTGTTGTTGTTGTTGTTGTTGTTGTTGCAATTGTTATTAATGATATTAATGTCGTGCTGGGGAAATTACGGTTGTTAGTTTTTGTTGCTTATTTTATTTTATTATTATTATTGGTATTATTACTGATATTATTAAATAATTTGTTTCTAAAAACCAATATTTTGATCGGGTTTTGATCAACGACTTTACTAAAATTATCGTATTTATTGATGAACTGATCTATGTTGAACACATCATCCGACCATGATATTCAAACACAGAAATGAATCAATCAAGCTCGGCATACACCTGATTTATGTGTTTTGAAAGCTTAAAGCCGCCCTCAACTCTCATTATACACACCAGGATGATTAAAACCCGCATCTGATGCTCATTTGGTGACACCGCGCCCCCTCGCAGTGATTGATGGGGCTCCACTCTGCCTTCGAGGCCAGCTAACACAGAGGGAACGCTCGGCAGCTTAGTGCTAATTGTAGGTAAGCTGGAGGTATACCAGGGAGATTGTGGGTATGCTGCAGTTATGTTAAGAGAGATTGTAGGTACGACTTGTGTTATGTCAGGGAGATTGTAGGTAGGTACGACTCGTGTTATGTCAGGGAGATTGTAGATAGGTACGACTTGTGTTATGTCAGGGAGATTGTAGATAGGTACGACTCGTGTTATGTCAGGGAGATTGTAGGTAGGTACGACTCGTGTTATGTCAGGGAGATTGTAGGTAGGTACGACTCGTCTTATGTCAGGGAGATTGTAGGTAGGTACGACTCGTCTTATGTCAGGGAGATTGTAGGTAGGTACGACTCGTCTTATGTCAGGGAGATTGTAGATAGGTACGACTCGTCTTATGTCAGGGAGATTGTAGGTAAGCTGAAGGTATGCCTCGGAGGTTGTAGGTAAGTTGGAGTTATGTCAAGGGTAGTGAAGGCAGGCCACTGGTGGCGGCCAAGGTGATACACTGTACAGAGAGTTTTTAGTGCCACCAAAACAGAGCTCAGCTGAAGCTTTTTGCTCGCCATATTAGAACACCTTTTGTCAGAGCCTTAGGAGTGCCTTCAAGGAGTGCCTCATGAGTGCCTTTCTTGGCCTCACCAAGAAATATTATGGACGCAAATTAAAAAAAAAATGAACATGAGTATTGAACATTATATAGTACGTTATCTATAAACATCAGCATCAGCAGCAGCAGCAGCAGCGTCAGCAGCAGCAACAGCGACAGAAAAGTACTAACAACAGCATCAGTAGCAGCAGCATCAGCAGCAGCAGCAGCAACAGCATCAGAAGCAGCAGGAACAGCAGCATCGCAGCAGCAGCAGCATCAACAGCAGCAGCAGCAGCAGCAGCAGCAGCTGCAACAGAAGAAGTACTAACAACAGCAGCAGCAGCAGCAGCAGCAGCAGCTGCAACAGAAGAAGTTCTAACAACAGCAGCAGCAGCAGCAGCCGTGGCCACCGCGGCATATTCACATATTTCCATCATTTGCATTTTGCCGGCATTTGAGCAATAGCGAGCGCCGGAGTTTGCAAACTTCTCAAATATTGACTTGGGAGTAAATTTGCAGCGGTGGAGCGGAGTTTGTGAACAAGGGCGCGGTGAAACACGGCTCATACTGTGGAGGCTCCTGATCCTTAAATGCTTGACACAAATTTCCCAGTGCCTACTTTTTTGTCTAGCTTTGTCTCGCCTTGTCTCGCCTTATCTCGCCTTGTCTCGCCTTGTCTAGCCTTGTCTCGCCTTGTCTCGCCTTGTCTCGACTTGTCTCGACTTGTCTCGCCTTGTCTCGCCTTGTCTCGCCTTGTCTCGCCTTGTCTCGCCTTGTCTCGCCTTGTCTCGCCTTGTCTCGACTTGTCTCGACTTGTCTCGACTTGTCTCGCCTTGTCTCGCCTTGTCTCGCCTTGTCTCGCCTTGTCTAGCCTTGTCTAGCCTTGTCTAGCCTTGTCTCGCCTTGTCTCGCCTTGTCTCGCCTTGTCTCGACTTGTCTCGACTTGTCTCGACTTGTCAGGTGCGTAGGCTACAGCCCGGAAGACTCATGTAGCATCAGTCAACACCTCAGAGTATATACTGTTCTGACAGGTTGCATACAAGGAGAAGTATTCACATATTAACGTCTCTCAGAAACTGTCGTCCGTTGTGCTTCAACGCATCCTTCTCACTTGTTCCTTCCGTTTTTCCCTTTCTTCTTTCGTTTTGCCTTCTCTCCTCCCCCTTCACTTTCCACCTCCCACATCTGAGGAGCCGAGACCACATACGTTATATCAAATTTCCTCAGTATGCGAGAGGAAGAAGGTGTAATTTCAGTGCACCTTCACGGGCTTTCACCGCAAGGAAGTGGGTGATTTTCGCTTCTTGGGCTTCCCTTCCAGCACATAGGGTGGGTCTTCCTGGGCCGCCCTACCAGCACATAGAGTGGACCTTCCTGGGCCGCCCTATCAGCACATAGAGTGGACCTTCTTGGACCGCCTTTCCAGCACATAGGGTGGCCTAACCTGGGCCGTCATACCAACACACTGGGCGGAACTTCGTGGGCCGCCCTACCAACACAGGACTGACCTACCTAGATACCTCACACACGGGGGTGAAGCCTCCAGCTTTATCTTATTTTAATGGGGTGGGAAAAGACTCGGTAGACGGAGTAAACCTAAAGTTTTTTCTTGCCCAGAATAATAGGTGTTCCTTTATTCTGGTTCTGAAACAACTGCCTGCCCGACAATTATATCAATCATGCAACACAGTCTCCATGTATATAATCTCCCTAATAATTTCTATTTGACACCTGTCATTCGCCAACAGTTTTTTCTATCAACTGCCTCTTTTTCGACACTAATCCCCTGGCCAACAAATACATTTTCCACAACAGTCATCCTTTCCACAAACAATCTTTCTTCCCGGCATCAGTCATTCTTCCCGCCAAAAGCCAACATTCCCGCCATCAACTATTCTTCCCGCCATCAGTCATTCTTCCCGCCATCAGCCATTCTTCCCGCCATCAGCCATTCTTCCCGCCATCAGCCATTCTTCCCGCCATCAGCCATTCTTCCCGCCATCAGCCATTCTTCCCGCCATCACCCATTCTTCCTGCCATCAGCCATTCTTCCCGCCATCAGCCCTTCGTCCCCCCCCAACAATCAATTTCCCATCAACAGCAAATCCTCCCGTCAGCAACCACAACTTTCCCGCCAAATCATTCTTCCCGCCAGGAGCCTATTTTCCCAAACAATTGTAAGACTTCGTGTCAACTACTGCCTTCCCAGCCAACCGTCGAGCCTTCCTCCAATACTCATCTTTCTCACCAAGATCGTCATACATATCTCTCTTGCCGTCAGAGGTTATCCCATCCCAGACAAGTACCCTCATCCAGGGCAAGATTTGTTTATTTTTTTGTTCAGGTAAAATAGTGTTGTCTACAGTTATCTAACTTCCAGCTTTCCAGCAGGAAAACTTGAGAATGACTATGAGCTAACATGTATTACTCAACAAATTAAGCTGTGGGATAAATACGATGAGTGAGTTGGGGGTTACACTGTGGGGTGTACTGGGCGTCTCGTCAACACACACCGTCTCAATACACTAGAGTGTAAAAACGCTCTATTAAAACAAAATCTTAATAACAATTATAAACAGCGATGAACAGATAAAAAAACAACGAATATAAATTAAAAAAAAAACACAAATGCATAATACAAATAAATAATTGGATAAATAAACACTAAACTAATGAAAGAAGCCGAAAATGGAAAAATGGAAACCCTGAAAATTAACCGAATCCTGGATGGACCGAAGCGTGGATGGACCGAAACCTGGATGGACCGAAACTTGGATGGACCGAAACCTGGATGGACCAAATCTTGGATGAACCGAAACCTGGATGGACCGAAATCTGGAAGGACCAAACTTGGATGAACCGAAACCTGGATGGACCGAATCTGGATGGACCGAAACCTGGATGGACCGAAATCTGGATGGACCGAAACCTGGATGGACCAAATCTTGGATGAACCGAAACCTGGATGGACCGAAACCTGGATGGACCAAATCTTGGATGAACCGAAACCTGGATGGATCGAAACCTAGATGGACCGAAACGTCGTCACTTATTTCATTTCACATGTGTGGATTGCGTTATTTATTGAAGGTTAAAACAGATTATTAAAGGTTAGAAAGGGGGGGGGGGAATAATCAATCAACTGTGAGCCATTTATCAATGGTTGATTAATTTCCCAGTGCTGGTTGCATTGTTGCTGCTTGTAAACCGTGTTTTTAATACTGAAAGTGCATAACGTGTCTGAGGGGAAACATGACTGCCGGAATGAAGCTGGAAAATCAGGTATTGAAGGGAGAGAGAGAGAGAGAGAGAGAGAGAGAGAGGAGAGAGAGAGAGAGAGAGAGGAGAGAGAGAGAGAGAGGAGAGAAGAACTACAATAGCTGTCATATAAATTACAATAACATTATATATATATATATATATATATCAACGAGAAAGCCTTTGTACTGGATACATCACGTCACTGTGACTTCATTGAATACTTGACGGGTGAGTTCAGTGAAGGACTCCATGACCTACACCAGAGTTTATTGAAGCTAAATACGTGTGAAAATTGGATTGAGTACCAGCTCGGTGCCAGCAAATGCGTGTATAGTGCCATCGGGTAGTCTCCAGATAGTGCAACTCTCAGTATATTGTGGGTCCATGGGTAAAAGTGGTGACCCCAGGATGCTGGAAGATGACCCTTGGATGCTGGAAGATGACCCCAGGATGCTGGAAGATGACCCTTGGATGCTGGAAGATGACCCCAGGATGCTGGAAGATGACCCCAGGATGCTGGAAGATGACCCCAGGAAGCTGTAAGTGACCCCAGGATGCTGTAAGTGACCCCAGGATGCTGGAAGTGACCCCAGGAAGCTGTAAGTGACCCCAGGATGCTGTAAGTGACCCCAGGATGCTGGAAGTGACCCCAGGATGTGTAAGTGACCCCAGGATGCTGGAAGATGACCCCAGAATGCTGGAAGATGACCCCAGGATGCTGGAAGATGACCCCAGGATGCTGTAAGATGATCCCAGGATGCTGGAAGATGACCCCAGGATGCTGTAAGTGACCCCAGGATGCTGTAAGTGACCCCAGGATGCTGTAAGTGACCCCAGGATGCTGCAAGATGACCCAGGATGCTGTAAGTGACCCCAGGATGCTGGAAGATGACCCCAGAATGCTGTAAGTGACCCCAGGATGCTGAAGTGACCCCAGGATGCTGGAAGATGAACCCAGGATGCTGTAAGTGACCCCAGGATGCTGGAAGTGACCCCAGGATGCTGTAAGATGACCCCAGGATGCTGGAAGATGACCCCAGGATGCTGTAAGTGACCCCAGGATGCTGAGCGTGTACAATAATCAGTTCATGTAGAAGTGAAACAAAAGACAACCAAACATGAAAATTGTTCAGACTCAGTGTAGCCAGTTCGGCATTTAATAAAGGCAAATTGTAAATCTCGCGCCTCCAGTAAAATGCTCAAAAATGGAGCAATTATTATGATTTTATTATTACTTAAATTCAGCCATTTTACAGTAATGAGTAAAAAACAGTTATTTTAAGCTTCAGATTTGGCGATACGTGGAATATTTTAANTTGGGCACTCAGTTTCCACCTGTGTCCCCTAGTGCGTGTGCCCCTTGTGTTAATAGCATGTTTTATCTACCCTATCATTCCTTTGAGAATTTGTATGTAGTGATTATGTCCCCCCCCCCTAACTTTTCTGTCTTCCAGCGATGTGAGGTTAATTCCCGTAGTCTCTCCTCGTAGCTCATACCCCTCAGCTCGGGTACTAGTCTGGTGGCAAACCTTTGAACCTCGATCTCCACTTTAGTCTTATGCTTGGCTAGATATGGACTCCAAGCAGGAGCTGCATACTCCAGGATTGGTCTGACATATTTGGTATACAAAGTTCTGAATGATTCCTTACACAAGTTTCTAAATGCCGTTCTTATGTTGGCCAACCTGGCATATGCCGCTGATGTTATCCTCTTGATATGGGCTGCAGGGGACAAGTCTGGCGTGATATCAACCCCCAAGTATCTCTCTCTCTCTCTCTCTCTCTCTCTCTCTCTCTCTCTCTCTCTCTCTCTCTCTCTCTCTCTCTCTCTCTCTCTCTCTCTCTCTCTCTCTCTCTCTCTCTGACTCTTGAAGAATTTCATCTTCCAAATGATACCTTGTATCTGGCCTCTTGTTCCCTACACCTATCTTCATTACATTTGCTTGGTTTAAACTTTAACAACCATTTGTTAGACCATTCCTTCAGTTTGTCTAAGGCTTCTTGAAGCCTCAAGCAATCCTCCTCTGTCTTAATTCTTCTCATAATTTTGGCATCGTCAGCAAACATTGAGAGGAATAAGTCTAAGTGGAATGTGTGTGTGTCTTAAAACTATCATGATCATTCAGTTATACACAGTGTATATAGTTGTGGAATTTAATAATATATCTGAATTATATTTCACCAGATGCATAATTTATTTTGGAAATTTATGTTACTGTATTTTACCTGAATTTACCTGAGAGCCACTATCTCTCTGGTGGCCTCGACAACGGTATCAACCAGGAGGCTTGTCAAGGGTTCTCCCCACCCCCCCTCATTTTTTCCTGGGGATTTTATCCATCTGGATTTCGAATTTCAGCAATTTCGTTATGTACAGCTTCAGCGGGTAGGCGGTTCCATGGGTTTGTGAGCCTTAGGCTGAAAAAGCGTTTCCTATTTTCTGTTCTACACTGTGGCTTGGTTTATAATTCGTTTTGTCGCGGAGTATTTATATTTATTTGTATTTACATGTGTATATGTGTATTTATATATATGTTAGGCTTATGTCGAGGTAACCCCGCAAGGTGAAACTACTGACCCTCCCCATGATACAACTCCCACAACAGTTGACTAACTCCCAGGTACCTATTTACTGCTAAGTGAACAGATGCATTTGGTGAAAGGATACGTACCCAATCATTTCTGTCTCGAATTCGAATTCACACTCGGGATTCGAACCCGAAAATCCCGATTGTGAGTCGAACAAATACATCTGTTCTGGCCGAAACGCTATGCGTGTTAGTGGCATTGCAAGACTGTAAAAATACCAATCTTATGTAATCTCACATACCCATTGTACCTTCTTGTAAATATTATTATTATTATTATTATTATATTATTATTATTATTATTATTATTATTATTATTATTATGATTATTATTATTATCTGTAATACCAAGACCCATTAATAACACGACTTAAACATTATGGCTTGAGTGATCTAGCTATAATATTTAACTGCTTACATTAAACTCTTTATATAAACCCTGTGTACAAAATTTATTCTATGAATTGCCTTTTCATTATTCCTATGTATTAATTATTCAAATCAAGCTAACCATTATCAGTGTTACGACAACCTCGACGACTCCCCCTCGACCCCCTTCAGCATGACACGGTTCTTGCACTCTGCCGTAAGCAGAAAGGTTATCCACTTCCCAGTTAAGATAAAATATAAAAATTCAAGTAAGAATCTGGCAATCCGGATCATTAGACTCTTGGGAGGCATTTTTCAAGGCACTTAAATTACGTGTGTTAATCCTAAAAGTCTATTTTCTGTAAAGACCCTTAAGGGGTAACTAAAACAAAGTCATGAAGGTTGTAAATCTGCACTCACTGAGGCGGTTGACGATAAAGGAAAGTCTTCCGCGCCGTCCCTTGAACGTATCTTCCTCCTTCTGTATCCTGAGGACGCGTGTGGGGCTCTCCTCCGGATGGGGAGGTGCAGCAGAGTGGGGGAGGCTCCAGCGATGGAGAATAAGGATGGAGTCACGTATAACAGCCCGGCCAGTGGACCCCGAGCGGCGGTCTGGTTGATAAATTAGGATATCGTTGGGGCCCAGGACGTGCCGCATCATAACATGTCCGCCGCCATGCTTCATTACTCTCAAGCGACATCAAAGGATTATTCCAATTTTCGCTAGTGAGAGGTTCCTATCCCTAGGGGGAAGGAGGATAAATATATACCAGGAGAGAATCAACGGGAGTAGTGGGATGGAGGGAGAGAAGTGCTGGTGTTTATAGTGAGTGTGGCAGAATAAGGTCTTTGTGGGGGAGAGTTAATGTTTATGCGATGTGTTTAGGTAAGGTGATATGTAGAAGGGGAAGCTGGTGTTTATATATTGTGTTGTGGATGAAGTGTGCATCACTCGAGCAGTCAAGTTAAACACTTTTGAGTTTAGCAAATAACTGGATTTCAGGCTGTCTGCACTGTCTGAGAGTGCAGACAGCCTTTCCATGGGCTAGGGGAATCTTATTAATAAGGTTCCTGTCCCTCAACAAAGTTATGCCAGATCATCATCATCATCATCATCATCATCATCATCATCATCATCATAATAATAATAATAATAATAATAATAATAATAATAATAATAATAATAATAATAATAATAATAATAATAAATTATAATAATAATAATAATAAATGATAATAATAATAATAATTTATTTGCAAGAATGTACAATGGGTTGGTGAGATTACATAAGATTGGTATTTCTACATTCATGTAAAACCACTAACACGCAAAGCATTTCAGGCAGGTGTCAGGTAAGATGGAAGGGTACACTGTAGCAAGGTTTTATATCAACAAATAACTACAACATAGGTTGACACCGGTGATTACAATGGTAAGAATATATATATTAAGTACTAATATTGAGGAAGTGGGTAGTACAAGATACTTGTGCGTGAGTTTGAAGCACAAGGTAGGAAACTATGAGAATGAAATTAAGTACTTTTTGGTTTTACATTTGAACAGGGCATGGGTTGGACCATTTTTTAATTCATCAGGGAGTGAGTTCCAAAGACTGGGCCCTTTTATTTGCACGGAGTGTTGGCACAGATTTAATCTGGCTCTGGGTATGTCAAAGAGATAGTTATTTCTGATGTGGTGCTTATAGGTTCTATTATATCTATCAAGGAAAAGCTTCAGATCAAGATTAGCATTTAGGAACAAGGTTTTGTACATGTAGATAGCACATGAGAATGTGTGGAGTGAGTGTGTTTTTAGCATGTTAAGGGACTTAAATAGAGGGGCTGTGTGTTGTCTGAAGACAGAGTTTGTTATAGTTCTGATAGCAGATTTTTGCTGAGTGATGATAGGCTTAAGGTAATTTGCAGTGGTTGAACCCCATGCACAGATACCGTATGTTAGATATGGATAGATTAATACGTAGTATAATGAGAGGAGAGCAGAGTGGGGAACATAATACTGTATCTGATTTTACAAAGTATAATGACCGTTTGAGACTTTTTGGCTGTGTTGTATGTGGGTGCTGAGGTTCAGTCTCTTGTCCATGTATAGGCCAAGGAACTTTCCCTTATTTTTGCTGGTAATATTAACATTGTCTATCTGAAGTTGAATCTGATTTGATGATTTACTACCAAATAAAATGTAGAAGGTTTTTTCTATGTTTAGTGTAAGTTTGTTAGTTGACATCCACGAGTGGATTTTTTTTAATTCATTGTCGACAATATTATTTAGTGTGTGGGGGTTAGGGTCAGAATAGACAAATAGAACAGACGTCTGCAAATAGTATAAGTCTAAGAATGTTGGAAACTTTTGGCAAATTATTGATGTATATACGAAATAGGAGAGGTCCCACGATGTTGCCCTGTGGCACCCCTACTGTCAATGGTAGAGTGGGGTAAGTTATGCTATTCATGACTACATATTGGTGTCTGTCACTGAAATAGGAACGAATATAATCCACAGCAAGACCTCGGATACCATAGTGGTGACGTTTAAGTAAGAGGTAGTTATGGTTTTACAGTATCAAAGACGTTTCTCAGGTCAATGAAGTGGCTAATTGGGAACTCATTTTTGTTAAGGGCAGCGTAGATTATATCAAGCAGGCTAATAATGACATCATTGGTACTCTTTTGGGAACGGAAGCCAATCTGGCAGGTACTTAGTCTGTTGAGTTTTACAAAGTAGGAATAGAGATGTTTGTATTAATATATGATACGCCATACCATAATATGACGGGCGTGGCGAGACATATGTCAACGTTTATGTTGTCCTCATAAAAATAAATTATTGTTCTCATGTTCCCCCTCCACTCACCAAGTTGTTTACACACTGTTGGCTTATTTGGGTACTTGGCCTCACCTTGGGGACCCCTCATCCTGGTTTTAGACTAATCTATGAACCTATTCCTATTCACGTTGTCAAGCTGACGACTTGTAGCTCAGCAGTTAGTAAGCTAATGAGAATTCCCAGAGATACTTGTAACCGAGTCTAAGCCGAGCAGCAGTAACATCTAGAAGTTCTGCTGATTTATTGGATGATCCATAGATGTGTGGCTCCTCTTGCATGATAGTATGATGATAGATGGAATTAATGTGTGTCAATTTCACTTTGCCTCAGATCTACAAGATCTTGTTGAAGTTCTCGGTGTACTGCTGCTCTCAGATTGCTCATTGACAATCCAAGGTTACACTCAACGGCTCCTTTAAAGGCAGATTTTTTGGCTAACTTATCAGCTCTCATTATCTGCCGATGTAGACCTGACCAAATGTAAACTGTGTCAACAAAATTATTCGCACACCCTCCGTCACTATGTGATGGAGTGCGAAAAGATACGTGAATTTAGAGACAATTCTATAACCAATGTTCCAGCGATGTGTAAATATTTCATTCAAAATGATCTGCTACCAGAAATTTTAGCCAAATATCCCCAGTTTGCTAACTGTAGGTAGTAACTGAGTGATTGTAACCTATCCACCGCTGCCCACTGGATGGGAGGCGGTGTGCAGGACAAACATATAAATTTTGACACTATCTCTCCACATATGTCAGTTGCTTAATTTAGAACCTGTACTTGAGGTCGATCTCGAACCCATTGTTGATGTGACGACTTATATTGAATTTTGTAACTAGCTCATCAAGATTGTAACTTGCTTAGCTAAATGAATTGTGGGGTTCAGTCCCTGAGCCCATTATGTGCCTCTGTAACCCTTTCCATTACCACCCACAAGATGGGTATGGGGTGCATAATAAATGAACTAAACTAAAAAAGTTAGTAAGCGTAGTTGACACACAACCAATTGGTCCAAGGTTTCATTCTTGGTCGTGTCGAGACGTTAGGGAACGTTTGCTTATAGGTATGTATCCTGGGAGTTGGTTACTATGTATCCTGGGAGTTGGTTACTATGTATCCTGGGAGCTTGTTACTATGTATCCTGGGAGCTTGTCACTATGTATCCTGGGAGCTTGTTACTATGTATCCTGGGAGTTGGTCAACTGTTGTGGGTTATGTTTGCCCGAAACGCTATGCGTATTAGTGGCTTTAGGTATTGTATGCACTAGCTCTAACTATAAATCCAAAATTATGTCTGAATAAATATTTGAATTTGCATGTTCTGGGGAAGGTCGGTCGTTGACTAGAAAGGCTCAGATAAGCCTAACAGGCTTCCCGTTCCAGACAATAGGAAACCATATCGTTGTTTTTTCAGCATTCTGAGATTTAGGCCTTTAGTCTGTCCATGTAGGCATTAGTTTTTCTTATATCATAGAAAAGAGGTGCTGCATACTACAGTATCAGTCTCACATACGTGGCTTGCATTATAACAAATGACTCCACGTTTAAATTCCTGGAGATTATCCTCATGTCTGCCAATGTGACGTACATCAGTGGTGTTATCCTGTTTATCTGAACCAAAGTTAATGACTAAATAATCTATATCTCTAAGAGAGAGAGAAAAGGTTTGCTGTTTATCTGTCCGTCCAACGTTCGAGGCCAGATGCTTGGGGCTAGTCTCACCCAAAATTGCAGGGGGAATGTGACGATGTGACAACAGGAGAACCGGCTGGAGAGAGACAGAGAGATAGCTAAAAGACAGAGACAAGCAGAGAGAATTAGAAAGAGAGACACACACACAGATACAGCGACAGACAGACAGAAGGACAGAGACTGACACAGAGAAAGAAAGAGCTAGATAAACAGAAATGAATTAAGATAGGGAGAGTAGGAAGGAGATAGAGGGAATGATTGAAAAGAGGGACATAGAAGCGGGGATATTTGAAGAGAGGGAGTGGAGGCAGGTGGAGAGGGGAAGGAAGAGAGGAGGAGAGGGGGAGAGATCGGTAGAGAGGGGTACAGAGGGACGAGAAGTGTGTGAGGGGAAGAGGGGAGAGTGGGGGGTAGAAAGGTGTAAGTGGTGGGAGAATAGGAAAGAGCGTAAGCCAGGGGAGGAGAAACGTGAGATGGGAGAAAATTGGTGAGGGGAAAAATGGAAGAAAGGAGGGATAGGGAAAGAGAGACGAGATAGAGAGGGGAAGATTAGGAGTAAGGAAGAGACGTGGAAAAGAGGGGGGGGAGGAGAAGCCGGGACACTTCGGGGTAACCCCCCCCCCGCAGTGTACTATAATTAAAGGACTTAAGTAATAACAAAGTCAAGAATTAAACTAATTAGGAAGCCAATTACTAAGCTTATTGCTAGGCAAGTGAAAAATTTAGAGAATATTCAAATAATTGGACTGATGACTTAATTATTCAAGTAAGCAAAATGTAACAGGTAATGACAAAGCTTAGGTCTAAAGAAAGAAGACAACTAATGACTAAGCTAATAATTCAACTAATTAACAAGAAAAGAACTATTACCATAATTAAGCTAATTACAACGTTTTGAAGAAAGCTAAAACAAATTAAGCTTAGAAATAAGCCAATTTCAAAATCTAGAGCTAGGCTAACTGACTTACCAAACTAATGATGTTTAAAGATAAATTTAAATTGTTATTTGCTATATACGCAAAGAACACGATTAATCGCCAAACTATTAATTGTTTGGAGATTAATATAATAGTTTCCGCAACACTTAAACTGCTACAGATGGTTAAAAAACGATAAAGATCCGTGATATATCATCATTTGTAAAACACACTTATTTTTTTATTGTGAATTTTAAAGCCTATCCTCCTGTTTAGTTATTACTTATAATAACGATGATAACCATAAATAAGGGGTAGAAATAGCCTAAGCTACTCTATCCCTTTGAGATGTAGATTTTCTTGTCTCAATAAACATACTTGAACTTGAACTTGATAACCATAATATATATATGACGTAATGGGGCAATTAGAAATCGTTACCACTGAATTTGGATAAATCGGAAAAGGTTTTGTATTTATGTTACAAATATATTGTAACCTAACCTAATCTAACCTTCCTCAGCCTTATACACGCTATTTGATGCCTAATATAGTACATAAATATGCTATAGTAGGCTCAGATATATGGAAGTTTGTTTTTTTACCTTTATTTTCGTTCGGACTCTTATAAAGAGAATTGTACCAAATTCTACTATCTAATTGCCTTTGACGTCAATCTTTGTACTATGGTGAATATAGTTACATAAAGTACTATCTGAACAGGAGGATGGGTTGCTATGATTGACTTTCCAGGAGATAATTTCGTGAGACGTTTTATATATAGATGCTGAATCTCTGGTTCATTAGTTGTGTCTTTTGGTTGCGGAAGATGATGAGCTCAATTGTACCTGGTGTGGAAGGAACTGGTGGACATTACAAACCCGCCATCGATTTTAGCGCCTTCCCCCCCCCCCCCTCCTCCTGAGGGAAACTTCGTAGACGACCGTCAGCTGCACACAGAGGCAGTTAAGAGGATTTTGAAGTTTGTTTTTAAAGTCTTCTTGGGAGGGGACAAGACGCCATTCTTCCCCAAATTGATCCATTACCCACAAGTTTAGTGCCCAAGTTCAGACGTGGGATGTAAACAAAGGAATTCGTGTGTATATATGCCATAATTTTTCCCCGTGCCGCCTCCAGACATGTGAGCATCGTCGAATGGGCTTGCTTACACAAATGAGAGAGATTATGAGGCTTAAAAACACGAGGCAAACGTATTTAGGCGCCGAAATGGAAGGTTCTGCGGTGCTTGGATACACTCGGGACCTGAGGTTTGTTACACCTTATGTGAAAACTGAGATTAAATCTATAATTACGCCAATGGATATTGCTAATTAATACTCTGCATATTTACTACCTTAATTAAATGAACAATTCCTTTTTTTATTCAACCTGTTACATTCTAAAGTTATTTAATTAGGACAAATGATTTCAATTACAGTTCCAGCAGACGAAACTGAAAATTCAGTTAACTGTTGGTAGGTTGTATTAGCTCATGTAAGTTGTTACACTACACCCTCTTGATGTCAAGTGCCCTACACATGTACACAGCGATATATACTAAACTTAATACTTGTTGCTTCAAGCGACGGCGCAAATTATTATAGATAGAACAAAGAGAAGATAAAATGATATTAACAGCAGTGAAATAGAGAAATAGGAGAAAAATAGCGTTAGATTAGATTGAGAGAGAGAGAGGAGAGAAGAGAGAGAGAGAGCGAGAGAGAGAGAGAGAGAGAGAGAGAGAGAGAGAGAGAGAGAGAGAGAGAGAGAGAGAGAGAGAGAGAGAGAGAGAGAGGTAGTTGAGGTAGTAGGTATTACACAGTTCAGGAGTAGAAAGGTAGTGGCCAGCTGGGAGTCGTGTGCGCTGGTATAGTTTATAATGGGTCCAGAAAGCAGGTCGTGTGAAGTCAGGCGAAACTGGCCTTGTTTATCACAATGTATGTCTGAAGTAGCTTGAAATATTAATGGAATGTAATTTTTCCCAATGATATTGGGATATATTGTATAACATTTGTGTGGATCCCATCCCATGTTGGAGTTGGAAAAACATGACTTGTGATCGATTGGCCAATGAGCTTGCAGGAAAGAAAACATTGATTATGATTTTGGACTATCTAATGCAATTATNCAACACGAGAGATTGAGGTACACTTGCATAAGGTTTAGAACAAACTAAATATTATCTGTCATGGCAATGTCTTATGGCAACTTTATGGCCACTCAATTTCCTTATAATAATGCTGTATGATTCAGGAGGTAAATATCTTCTTACCATACTACTTTTATCAGTGATACAAATTTAAAACTGAATTAGACCTCAGTAATATTCTACATATTAGTGCTCTGTTGTAATTTATATTTGAATGGCTCAACGATGTCCACATCAACACGCTTTTTCATACAAGATGTTTCTCCTCCTATGCACCTACATGCATTTCTTAAAAGTTTTTAAACCAGCCAAAACTATCTTTAACCCTTCTGTTATGAGAGTTACACAAGGACGATTTGCAGTACCACATAAGATATAGAAATCCCAAATATAAATGGAGTTCTCTTTTCTTTCCTCAGACTTCCAGTAAACAGAAGCCACTGGGACAAAAATCATGGGTACCCCTGTTGGGTGTGAGGGCTTCAGTGCTGAGAGAGCAACAATGGGTAGTGAATGCAACACCAGCTCACAGCAGAACCACCATGCAGCTTGTGCTCACAGAATCAATTGATTATGAAGAAATAAATTAATAACTGCAATTATTTTGCAATCATAGTGTTATAGAAGATCATGACTGTGATGATGTCTGTACAAGTTTCAGATATCAGAAAACACAATGCTGATTATGATGTTTCTGTGTGAGGCAGACATTCACAGCAGATAGCTGCAGTCTCTTGCATGTATGTATCATGAAACCCGACCCCATGTTCATTTAGAAAATAAACTAGGGGAAATTATTCATTCATGAATTAGTGTCCAGGAATATGATAACAGCAGCAATGTGTCTAGAATTATCGATGTGTGTAGTATATCATGATGCATTTTGATGCATCATGTTGCATAGTTTGCTGGTAGTGTGTAGCGCTATGCTGTGCTTTATTTCACTGCCACACCCACCACACCTTGTACGGTACTGCTTATTTGTTATGGTGCATAAAAATGGTGATATATAACATGTATATATAATGTAATAACAGTAATAACTGTTTTACTGCTCAAAGAATGTAATATGGTGCACATGTTAGCGATGCGAATATATATGCATACCTATGAACGATATAGTCTGTGATATAAATAACATTATTGACAGTCCATTGCATTATTGCACTTGAAACATCACAACAAATAAAATATAATAGTATTTAATACTAAATGCATCAAGATAATAGTATTTAATACTAAATGCATCTAGATAATAGTATTTAATACTAAAGGCAGGAGAATATACATTTAACACTTTAGCGCTTTGGGCGAAGCGCATAAAAACTTACCCTATGTGCTTTGGGCGTCTCGCGCGCTTAAGCGGTACGGGCGAAAAGTGTATACTCTTTTTAGTCTCCTGACACTATTTGTAGACCTACGTATTTAAATTTGGTATCACTGTGTTCGCAATAAAATTCTCTATAAGAACATACATATAAAATACTGCCAAAGCACAAGGAATATCAACACCAAATAGAAATGTATTGGGATCACTCGGCGAGAGCGCCAAAAGCAACAAAATGTTTCCACTCTCTTAAAGATTGCGAAGACCACATTTATCCTACATCGTTGATTTTGGTATCATTGGAACCGCAATAAAATTCTCTATACGGACATATGCATATGAATGTATAATCAATGTTGTTACCCACCCGCAAGAGTGTGGGAAGTTGACGCGCGGTTAGCCGGGAGCGGACTGCCGAAAACACATGCGGGCAATCGCGCGTAGAATGTTTATACATTTATACTTGTCGTGACTTTAATATTCTATGTACGTATTTCCTTTTCGTAGCAATGTGTGCGCAAGAAAATTTTCTATATGAAGAAATGTATAAAAAGTTTACAAATCATCTGTACGTGAAGCGACAAAGATAAACCAAAGTGGCTCACTATGCGTGCGCGGCAAAAATAAACACAATGTTTTCGTTCCTTGCATGTTTGTCGAGTTTACTTGTTTACAAACTTTATTATTTGTATGACAATGATCGCAGTAAAATTTCCTACACAGACATATACATATAAAATAAAAATAATTGCCGCGTCTTGGCAATCAGAGCGGCTAAAGGGAACCCACTGAAACCCACCCGCCACACCCAGAGCAACACCCGCCACACCCGCAACACCCGAAAAAATACTTTGTGTTTTTCCCGGATTACTCATAGAAGTTTATGTGCTACAATATTCATTTTGGTACCAAAACATTCGCAATTAAATTCTCTACAATACGTATATAATAAAATAGCTGATTGATGATAAAGAAAATTCAAAGTAGGTGTACTTACCATGTCTATGTTGTTTGTAGAAAACAGTTGAGCATTTTTTCTTCACTCCACCTTCTTCAGGCTTCAGATCCTGAAGTTGCTCAACAGATGTTTCGTAGGTGGAGTGAAGCTGTTGCAGGTGGTTATTTTTTATCCCAAAACACTTTCTGCCGGTGATACCTTGTGTAGCAAGGTACAGCACAAAGTGCCACATCACAACTTTTACACCCAAATCTCACGTCCCTCCTTCTGCCAGATTTGGTACAAACACGGCACCTTTTACGTTTATGCAGATCTACGAGCTCGTGCTTCAACTTGTAGTTCAGACGTTGGTCTGAATCTACAATTCGTCTGGATTTTCTTTCATCTTCACTATTATCGCCTTCTTGAGGAACGACAACACTTGTGACTGAATCTTCAGCGAAATCAGTCGCGTCGAGTTGTTCAATGTCATCCACGTCCTGTTCAGAATTTGTTGACGATGATTGAGGTTGAGGTGTTGATGTGAAGAGAGGCCGCCTCGCACCAGATGGCCGGTGTTGAGAGTGCCGCGTCAGCAGGAGGAGCAGCGTCGGCAGGAGGAGCAGCGTCAGCAGGAGGAAGCAGCGTCAGCAGCAAGTCCGGAGCATGGGGTATGCCTGTTGTTGTTGGCCAATCCTCACTCCTCCACTCCAGTAAGGCATCTATTGCTACTGAGACAAACTCTAAAAATGTGTGTTTCTGATCTTACTTCTTAGCACTCTCTCAAAAATTTTTATGATGTGCGATGTTAGTGCTATCGGTCTGTAATTTTTTGCCTCTGCCTATTTCCTCCTTTATGAAGTGGTGCTATCTCTGCTGTTTTTAGTATATCAGGAATAACGCCAGTATCTAGGCTTTGTCTCCACAGAATGTGAAGGCCTGAGATAGTGGTTTTTTACAGTTCTTGATGAATATGGAGTTCCAAGAATCCGGGCCTGGTGCAGAGTGCATAGGCATACTGTTTATGGCTTCTTCAAAATCCAGTGGGGATAGGGTGACGTCTGATATATGATTTGATGTTGGTATCATATCCATGAAAAATTCATTTGGGTTATCGATCTTTAGTGCGTTTAATGGCTCGCTGAAGACAGAGTCGTATTGCTTCCTCAGTAGCTCGCTCATTTCTTTGTTGTCATCGGTGAAAGTTCCATCTTCCTTTCGCAGGGGCCCGATACTAGATGTGGTTTTTTATCTTGATTTTGCATAGGAGAAAAATAATTTCGGGTTTCTCTCTATTTCACTGATGGCCTTTTGCTCTCTTTCCCTCTCCTGCGTTTTGTATGATTCTTGTAGCTTGAGTTCAATTTTTCCTATTTCGCTACCTAACCTTCTTCGCCGTTCCTGAGATAGGGTGCGACTCTCAAGTTGTACCGCGATTCGTTTTTTTTGCCTATATAGGGAACGACGTTCTCGTTCCAATCTGCATCTCTTCCTCTTTTTCTTAGGGGGATGCGGTTTGTACATATTTCTAGTGCTACTGAGCTTATTTTTTCCAGGCACTGGTTCAGGTTCGCATTTCCTAGCTGTTCTTCCCAGTTTATTTCTGTGAAGTCCTGGTTTATTTGCTCCCAGTTTATCTGTTTATTATTGAAGTTGAATTTGCTGAAATCTCCTCCACCGGGAATCTGGACTGGTTTTGAAGGTCTATTCCCCATGGTTGTCATAACTTCAATTAAGTTGTGATCTGAGTAACAGGTATTTGTAATCATTATGTTCCTGATCAATTCATCATTATTAGTGAAAATGAGGTCCAGCGTGTTCTCCTTCCTGGTTGGTTCTACTATTTGCTGGTTTAAGGCAAACCTGTCGCACATCCGTAGCAGGTCATTTGCATGTGCCTGTTCATTAAGGCTACTTCCTGGTATTCTTTCTGATATTACTGTATTAGCCAGGTGCTTCCATTTCAGGTGCCGTAGGTTGAAGTCCCCAAGCAGGATGATGTTCGGAGCTGGATTTGTGAGGTTTTCCAAGCAGTGTTCTACTTTCATTAGTTGGTCTTTAAACTGCTGAGGGTTTGCCTCCGGTGACTTATATACAAGGACAATAACTACATTTATAATCTCTATTTTGATTATCAGCACTTCCACCATATCATTTGAGGTGTTTAGCAGCTCAGTACAGATGAGTGTGTCTTTGATGTATAGGCTGACCCCACCCTGAAGCCGGTGTTTCCTATCACATCTGAAAAGATTGTACTCTGAGATCCATATTTCACCATCATGGTAGTCCTTTGTGTGGGTTTCTGTTAGGGCTGCAAACACTGCATTTGCCTCATGAAGGAGACCATCTATAAAGTGAACTTTGTTGGATTTGCGTGTTTTTATACCTTGAATGTTGGCAAATATAAATGATGTTATCGTGGTAGTGGAAGTGCTGGATGCCTTACTTGGTGTTAATATCTGAGGCTCTGGTAAGGGGGCCACTGTGTTTGCGTCCAGGGTGTGTTGTTTTCGAAGTGATTCGTCCAGTTTCGGTAGTGGGGCGAGTGTTGTGTGGTGTAGTACCTGTGTGTTTGTTGGTAATGTGTATTCCAGACTTGTGGGTATCTCCCTTCCCCTCTGTAATCCTGTGGTGGTTCCATCTGACTGTTCCTCTCTCTTATATTTTCTGCTCTGTTCTGCCTTCCTCTAAAAAATTGCCAGTAGTGTCATACTGATCTTCCCGTCTATAACGTTGTGTACCTCTCACGTGGAATTCCGGACACTGAAGATTGTAGCATTTTTTGTCCCTAATTGAAAATTGACATAATTTGGGGTGGAAGTATCTACACCCTGTTCCAAAACGGCATGTACCCCTCGCCAACATGTTCCTGCATTTTCGAGGATGCAGAAAATGGCATTTTGTTCCTAATTTTCCATATTTGCATATTCCTTTAGCGTAGAATTTGCAAATGTGTTCCGGTTTTGCGTTTTTCAAGGTATTTATATCTGTGTCTGTCTTGTCTACCTCTTTATTGGAGCCATCTCCGCTTTTCGTCCCAATTCCTTCATTTATGCACTCTGTCTCACTGTTGCTCACATCGTTTATATTACCTGACTCTGCAATATTGCTGCTATTATGTACTACAATACCCTCTTCCTCCACATTACTGCTGCGGTTCTCTAAACTATCTGTTCCTGGGTTTTGGTCGTTAACCAATGTTGTCTTTTCCCAGTCTGCATATATCACTGGTAGCTTGTCTGTGAATGGTAATCTCTGTGACTCGGGAATGTTTTTCATCAGTTTAGTTATGTTCTCTAACATTAATCTGTCATCTTTGCAGACCCAGTAAATTCCTCGCCTTTTTGTGCATCCTAGAGATACTTCTGTACAGCCCAGGTGAAATCTCATGTTACAGATGCAACACGTTACCCCTACATTACGTTTTCCCAGTACTCCCGAGCACTCGCCACACCTCTCCATGTCTGATGTATTGTGTTGTATTTGTGGTTTACTGTGTGNTTTGGGAAGGCATCGGACGAGGGAGTGGGGAATGGTGGAGATGACGATGGGACGGAAGTGAGAGATGGTGGGGAGGACGGTGGAACACGGGAGGGGCTAATGATGGGGAAGGACGAGGGGACGGGGGAGTTTGGGATGAGGGGATGGGAGAATGGAGAATGATGGGGAGGACAAAGGGACAGGGGAGTGGGGCATGGTGGGAAGGAAAAGGGGATGGTGGAATAGGGAATGGTGGGGAGGACGAGGGGGCGGTGGAGTGGGAATGGTTGGGAGGCCGAGGAGACGGGTGAGGGGGGGATGGTGGGGAGGACTGGGGGACAGGGAAGGTTGCTGTGGCCGGGTACTGCTAGTGCTAAATACGAAAATATTATTATTTTTCTTATTAGAAAAGTAAAACTTCCAGCATTGAATGTAATGAAATGCCTCTTTCTGGTGGGGTTTCTTTGAACTACCTTCCTAAACTACCCACCTGGAGTTATCCAAATCCATTTATCACACCAGACTAACAAATTACAACCACCTACTGATGACCAGCACCAAAATCTGGTCCCCTCATTAAGTGTAAGGAAAGTCTAGGGAACTAGACCATAACATAACAATGGGAAAATCCACACAAAGGCACTGGTTTTATTCTTAACCAGGAAGCAAGAGGTGGCATGGATATGAACAAAAGCATAACTAATATGATTAGAAATCCTGTATCAAGGGTGAAAAGGGACAAAATCTTGAGGGTCAAATCTGCAATGCATGCAGATTAAAAATCAATCCAAGCTCAAGAATTCTTAAAGAGTTTTTCAAAAGACCAAGGTTTCATTGGTGCATAGAAAGAGGGATAACTGATATTAACACCAAAACCTAGCTAAAGAAGATCAGACAAAACTGCTTTAATATAATAGTATAAATCATTAGCAATCTAACCATGAAGAATGCGTGTCACCAAAGAAACAAAATGAGACTGTGAAGAACTAGATACGAGACCAGTTATACCACCTCTTATTGATGTGCAGAAAACATCTTAAAAGACTGAATTAGAAAATCTGTTACCTGTTCCCCATATAGGTGGGGATATGTACCCTAAATGTCTTGATTTGTCAAGACCCTAAAAGTATTAGTCAAGTCCTGAATTATCCAAAGCTGAAGTTCACAAAGCTCTGGATCTAGATGATTCAGATTTAACCCTTACCCAAAAAAATTCCTGAATATAGTAAGATGTATCGTTAACAAAGCCCTAGCCAGTCCCCGGAGATTAAGGGCTACAAGGCAATAGGCTTTTGGAGGACTTAAATACCACAGCAAAAGTGGTAGATAGAATGATGGAATGAGAATCCTGGTTCACACTTCTCCTCCTGCTTCTAATGCTGCTGGTGTCTACTCTATTTCCTGTTCGTGTCCTCTCCAATACTTTGGGGAAACTGGCCATACACTAAATGACAGACTTAAGGAGCACAAAAGAAGTGTTAAGTCTGTAGACACAACAATGCTCTTGTCAGTCATGTTAGGGACTCTAATCATCATACTAATTGGTCTTCTTAATTAATCTTTCCTGCCACAACTCTTCACAGATGCTGTCTTATCAAATCGGCTCCGATACACAACATATCCAACATGAACCTTAGTCCTGGCTTTGTTGCTGTCAATTCTTTCCTTTCACAGTACATATTCAAATGCTCTAACCTTTCTAACAAACGTGGCCTAACATAAGCTTGCCCCCCCCCTTTCTTCACTTTCTTTCTCCTCCTATTCTTACACTAATCCCATCTGTACCCCTTTTTTCTTCTTGTTCTTACCTTTCATCTCCTCTTACCTGCTCCTCACCTCACTTATGCCCTCGCTCCCATCACAATCGACTCGATGATGGTCGAGGACGGACCGAAACGTCATCCTCTCTTCATCTTCTAGTGTGTGGTTTGGTCAACATAGAAAAATTTGGGTGTTGACCAATAAATCGAGAATCATTCTTCTCTGTATGGAGCCTTCCTTTGCCACCAGGAAGAGACATGACAGTATCCAACGAGAATTAATTGTGAATCACCCTCGTTGTACATTATCCAAATGTGGAAACCCTAGCATTCCTAACAGATATGACAGCCCACTTGAATGTGTTAAACCTGAGTTTACAAGGCAAACAACAAAATATTTCTCTAGTTGTACTCATTAAAGCTTTGTACAAGGAGCTGCAGCTATTTAAAGTGTTTAAGAAGGAATGATCCTGCATACTTTGCTTCTTGTCATGAACTCATAACAGATGATGTCAAGTCAAGATTTTTCAAATCTGTCAGTAAAAAATATAATTTATCTAGTGTTAGAGAAATAATTTAGAGACTAAGAACTAAAACCCAGTCTCCTTTTACTTAACAATGCCATGTTAAGTATTAATACTTAACAATACAGAAATATGGAAATGTGAGATATGGAGACATGGTTACCAAAACTTCAGCCTGAAATACTGTGAAATGCCGTCTGACCAATTGTTACTTGCAAAGAAAATTAAGAATCGGGAATTTCTGGAAGTTGGTCTACAAGGACAGACTCGCCAAGCTGTGAGACTTTGCACTAAAGCTACACTCAATGTTCAGTACTACAACCAGAAATCAGACAGGAAATGAAATCCTGGACGCGTATCTTCAACTTGCCCACCAACATCGTTATCGACACGAAGAGACTGGTAAAAAAAGTCTTAACCACAGACATTGTTAGTTGGTCAGGATATGACAAGCATTATTTTTGTATAAATTCAAGAGCCCCTAAAAAAAAGTTTTCTTCTTCATGTGCAGGCCCTTGCCTAGAGCTTTTTTATCACTAAAAGATCTTACCATTTTTTTTTTAATCTTAAATATATAAATATATTATGTATAATTTGTGGCCCTCGACTTAAAAGTTTAGTGCTGATGTGTCACACGATGTCAAAGAACTTGGACCACCTTGGTCTAAATGTTAATGAAATGTCTTAGATATATTTTTTGTTTATTGATTAATATAACTTGTAAAACAAAAATACCTGCAGTCTTATAACAAGGGCACACTTAATGACATTATTATAGGGATGAAAACTTGCGGATCATTTGGTTCATACATTTTATATAAGTACAACACTAGGATTTTAACACCAGTACAAATCAAAAGGAAACTGCATATACTGCAATCTCTTTCCCCATTCATGCCCCTCGTACATTCATTAGTAAAAAAATATAATTAAAACTATTTTTGCTTTCGTAAAAGCAATACAATGGTATTATGATTTAACTTTTCTATTGCTAAAAGTTCTACATTTTTCAATACAGCACTGAGAATTTAAAGATATTAATGAAAAGTTGTGGTTTTTAGTGTATAATACTCTGATGAAACAACAAAAGCACCACACTCACATAAAACACACTAACATTTGGTTATCAAGCACACGCATGCACTTACAAGGTGATAAAAACCAATTTTCACTTCTACTCAGTAAATATACAAACCAAAACTATCTACAGACTGACCTACTTAGTAATATTAAACTAATAGCTGTACTGAAATTTGAGTTTGAGAAGATACTTAGCATTGACTTGAGCAACATCATATACAATGTACTCATTGTATAACAGAGTAGTGTCCTTGGCACCTGAAGGAATACCTTTACCAAGAGGCACTTCTACCCCATCCTTGAGAATGCGGGCCCCACTCGGGTCAGGGCACGTCTTGCCCACACCTTTTGTACTGTGCTTACCTTTTGGCAACTTTTCAACATACTCGGCATGAGTTCTTTCGTACCTGTAAGAAAAAAAAAGGTTTAACAATACAGCATTTTAAATTGTTTTATGCAATGCAAATAAGTGTTCTATCAATTTAGAAAAGCCATGAAATAAATTAAAATGACTTACATTTCACCCAAGGCAACCTCACAAAGTAATATGAGGCCAGTAGGATTAATATGAGAAGTGCAACAGTAGTTTGCAGACTTGGATACCATGTCAGCAAAGTATACACCTTTTCCAAACATGTAACCAGTAACGGGAGCCTCGGGAGGAGCAATCCGAAGACCCTGTAAAGCAGAGAGAGAGTAACACACATTACATTAAGAAATAATAACAGGGCATTACAGAGGCATTACTAGGAAATTGAAATTGAAATAAGTTTATTGAGGTAACACACACACAAAGGGAGGAGGCAGCTCAAGCTATTCTCACCCCGTTCTGTACATCATGTTAATACTTACATACACACACACACATCACAAGCAATAAACGTATTACCGAACAATCTGAGAGATAAACATATACATTTCCTGTATTACCAGGTATCACTTTTATAATAACCTGCATCTAAGTACTGTATATTAAAAAAAAAAAAAAAAAAGCACCCTAAACAGGAAAAATATACCCCCCCCCCCCCGAGTTATCTAAATACTGTATATTAAATAAAAAAGAAGAGCATCATGAACATGAAACATATGACCCCTTTGTCAAGTCACATCTGGCTACATTTCAATGCTAACTTGCACAACTAAGCACTGAGCAACAAGAGCAATCAGTATTATCAGTATTTGTTTATTTAAAATATATTTGTTTTAAATTACATTTCATTTTAGATACTGCATTACCCATTCTTTAGCAGGCCTTTTTAAATGATAATCTTTTAATTTTGAAGTTCTGTGAATCATTATCTATCCACTGTTCAGGTAATGTTTCCACTTTATACAAAATCATAACTTGATTGGTAAATTAAACAAGATTAGTAGGCACCATACAGCAGATTTATAGCACATATAAGAAGACAGCAATGATCACAATCAGAGCTTTAATATACCAATGTGCTTTACTATACTTACTAATCTCTCTCATCTCAATTTTCTTGCAATGTATCTGTTATCATCGTATTAGAATATTTACACATGACACTTTCCCAAAATAAAACACACACACACTATAATAATAATAAAAAAGTTAATTCCTAGATAATAAAGTATTTTACCTGAGAAAGAATGCCAGCAAAGTTTGTAAGTCTCGAGCCGTGCCACAGGAGTTTGCGGTTATTGAGCTGTTTAAAACGGCTTATAACGCTTCTTCTCACCATCCCTCTCAATTTTGAATACCTGGAAGTGAAACAAAATTTAAACACCAGGGTCACCACATTTAATTCATTTATGTTAGTTAGACAATACACACAAATCCTAATGGACTGTGACTCATTAGGTTCTTAAGAGTTTTAATGTATAGTCTTTTGTAATAAATTATTAGTATTATCTATAGTCTTACCTCTTCAACAAGCAGCTTGTAGTGTGAATGCGTTGTTGCATGTGTATTGGTGACATAGTCTTGAATCATTTTGAATTCATCACTATCTTTATCCAATACATCCATCTTTGTCTTGAGCTTATGGTAATGTTTGTCAATTGGATCAGCATCCTTATCGCCATCATCCTCAGATTTGAGAAGATTATAGGCAACCTCAATCTCACTGAGATTATCTAGCATGCCAATCTTTGTCTGTGGGGTTTAATTAGGATTACTTAAATGTACAATTACCTCTACATTAATAATAATGATAATTTAAATCTGCCACAATCAAGGGAGTTCTCTGTTGGACACACTACTCCTCAACCTTGGTATCTCTCTCGAAAAGTATCTTCCTACGACACTGAGGGCTATAACAAACTTAAAACAATTGTCACTGGGGAACTACAAAGCACGTTTTAAATTTAGTTTCCAATCAAAATCAAATGAATGATTAATAAATCTCCAGTGATTTAAACAAAGCATTCATACTAAAGAAATTATTATTCCTCATATTATAATGAAAATGCATCAAGGATCTTAAACTACTCCAAGGGAATACAGAACCCAAAATTAATCAACGATATTACATGATCTCGAAATACACACACAGAAAATCAGATTAGCCCTAATAAAGACAATTATAATTATACAAATTATAGTTAAAGACAAATGTTTTATATGCATTAAAGCAAGGAGAAAATGTACAACATTATTTTTAATTTCTTTATAACAATGTTTTATTACAACATTTTTCTTATAATAAACTCTGGATTTAAAACTAACCTTTATTAGATCCAAATCATCAAGTAGAGGTGGCTTCTTCATTCCAAAATCATGTGGGATCAAAGTATAAAACCGGTTAGAACAGTCCAAAAGCTGGGCTTTAATTCCTGCTGCGCTAGACACTAATGTTTCACCATCAGGTTTCGTCTCCAGCTTCTGAATTAGCTCCAGAGCTTCCGACAGAACTTTGTATGCTTTCTGAATCTGCTTCTTACTTAATTTTCCCAATGGCATTTTCTTGAGATCAAGCTGTAAATTTAATATTAAAATAATTAATAAACATTAAAACTAAACCCCTTAACATTAAATACGGTATTTAGTAACTTATACTACAATAGTAACATTATTTTTCTGCGCAATAATAATAATAATAATAATAATAATAATAATAATAATGTCAAAATTCATTCTTATACAATACTATTAAATTTAATACAAGAACAGAATGTTGAAAATTAAATCGACACCAAACATAACTGCATAATTACCCACCTCAAATTCCACCATTGATTTTTTCATTGTATCCACATCAAAGATAAGCGCTACAAAGTCCTGCACAGGTTTTGGTAATTTGCTATTCGACCCAGCAACAACAGGCTGTGACACCTTATCATCATCCTGTTAATTGAAAAAAGAAATCCATTTATGATTGCCGATTCAAGTATATTTGATTATGACAAAATATGTAACACATCACAAATTTAGAAAAGTAAGTCTGCCTACAATTTTGAGGTATTAATAGTTAATACATTCTGTGATTCCTCACAAAAAAGTTATAGAAAACTGAATTCAGTTATATGTGCCAAATCTCTCAACTCCTGGAGTTCTAATAAGGTGACAAATTCACAAATATGAGCCCTCAAGGAGTTGGGGGAAACAATTAACATTTATGACCCCTGTATCCTATGGCCAAGAGAATCTGCAGCCAATGGGGATCTTAAGGGGCAGACACACACATGGGCACTAGAAGTGTCAGTGAAAGCCACGTTACTGCTCTTGTCAGTCTTCCTCTTGTATCTTCCCGAAAATACTGTTTTGTTGTTCACCTCGCCTCCACTCTGCCTTTAGTGTTGTGTTCCTTTCAGTCAGTCAGTCAATCTGAGTGAGTTTCAATTAGCAAAATACTGCCCCAAATTTTAATTTTCACTTCAAGCTGTGTGACCATTATAGAATGTGTAAACCTTTTTTAGGCAACTGGATTCAGATTGCTCTTTGAAATGTTAGTATAAGCCTGCCAAGTGTCTATATGCTTTCAACAATTCACTGGTTAATCAATTTCCCCAATTCCAGCCCAAGCTTTTGGAGCCTTGACCCAGTGCATGTTCTTGATCTGAAAGCAATTTTGCCTTTACTGATAATTTTTTGGTAGGTAAGTCCCAAGCTCAATTCCCCTACCTCCATGAAGGAGGAGATCCAAGATTGATTGCATTACATAATGGTAGGGGCTATTGTATTGATTTCATTGCATACTGTCACCAAATATAAGCAAAACAAAAAGGAAAAATGGAGGCTCCTAACAAGCCATATTTGTTTCTTCTTCTTCTTCTTCTTGATAGTAGGTGCAGTTTGCATGAAGGGTTTGTCCTCCCGATGACTGCACCAGTACTGATGTTGGTGGACGCGTTTATGTTGAGGATGATCGGAGCTACCAAGGTGTTTGTTTCGTTGTGCTGTGGATATAGCAACGGTGATTAAAACAGAGGCGTGTGTTGTAGGGAGACTTGTCGCACCGTAGGGCGGTGTGTTGTGTTTATGGTGTCAGCTGATCTATGGTGCTGCGACGAGGCAGTTGTTTTCTGTGTTTAGCTGTTGGTGGCGCCAGGTATAAATGTGGCACGGGTCAGATGTGACCCAATTTGTTGGTCGACTGCAGATATTTAGCCAGTGCTTTGACTATTTGGTATTTTTCTTGTAACGAGTGGTCTCCACCTCCTAGTATGTGCTCGATGGTGAAGGGTATTTTAAGTGCGATAAAGACTTGTTTGAAATTTACTCTGGCGCTATGATGTCGGAAGCAGTGCATGAGATAGTGTTCGACTGTTTCAGGCAGCTGACAGTGAGTACAGAGTTCATTGATGTCTGTTCTGTACTTAGAGCTGTGTGCTGCTAGTTTGGTATGTCCCAGCCTTAATCTGGTCATTGTTACATCAATTTCTCTGCTTTTATATCGGACATGTTTCCAAGTGTCCGATATAAAAGCAGAGAAATTGATGTAACAATGACCAGATTAAGGCTGGGACATACCAAACTTTTGTTTGGTATGAAACAAGACAAGTGACAAGAAACAATTTGTTTCTTGTCACTGCCATAGCTGCTAGCAACAATGGTTATCAGTTAAATCGGGTAAAATTTTAATAAATAAATGTTTCATACCTGGCCATAATCAATATCCAGGGGATACCAAGCCCCTGGAATTTTCTTAAATTCGCTTGCAGAGAACCGGTTGCCAGTCTTCTCTTCATAAAGTTGTTCAAAGTGTCTGACAGCATCATTAAGATCCTCAAAATCCTCCAGTTTGTTATTGCCAATGGTTGTACCAATTCGACCCCATGAACGGAACACCCACCACCTTTATAAACCATGAAAAAATAACAAAATATATATATAATAATTACTAAGACATACATACATGATTTGACAAAAAATAATTAAACATAAGTTTTTAAAACTTTCACAAACTCTCTTCAATTTTTTTGCATAATCAACTAGGCTAATGCTCCAACTTTGTCTAAATGATCACAGCATAACTTGAAAAACAGGAGAATCATAATTAAATTTAAAATTTAATATTGAAAACTTCATATTTTCAATTTAGAAAAAAAAACCAGCATTGAATGTAATGAAACGCCATTTTCTGGGCGAGTCCAGGAGGCTCCCCGGAGCTTACTAGGCTGATATGCTAATGTCAGACTTTGGCATCAATCATGTGTAAGGAGTTCTACAGGCCTACCGGGGACCACGAGCCAGGCCCCCTCAGAAGAGGCAAGGGGAGCAATGGTCTATAGAAACTCCCGTGTGGTTGGAAGCATTCTGTGTCTGCCATCGACCGGGTTAGGCACCCAGAGAGGCAAGCGTCCCAAAACAAACCCCTATTCTGGTGAAAATTACTACCACAAGCCGAACAAGTGGATAGAACTCCCCTAAAATAAACGAGCAAATAATCATGACGTCACACATTGTCGCGCTGCTGTCTGCGCAGCTCTCCCCCTCCCCGGGAGGGGAAAGGGGGAGCCCCAGACCTATCACGCCGGCTATCCACCCCCAGTTCCGAGGCTGAATGTAAAAAAACGTGAAAAACCACCGACCGGAGGGAGGGAGGGATGCCGGGGAGCCTCCAGGACTCGCCCAGAAAATGGCGTTTCATTACATTCAACGCTGGTTTTCTGGGGGAAACCTTACTCTTACTCAACTCCTCAACTGAAAGGTTGAGACAACCGGCTGCAACTGCCGATCCAAAGCGACACAGGCCCAGGAACGCGCACGAGATAATGAGCAGCCAGGACCCTGCTCGACTGCCAAAAACCCAGTGCTCGAATGACAGCCCAGGATATGTTCGCAAAAACAGCGGCAAGAGCCGCGAACATGGACACGGGGAAAGACCACAGGCCGGCTAGCCGTAATAATCCTGCAGACCCGGAAGACCCACACCCACAAATAGGGAAGGAGGGAAACTGGATCAACCCAAAGAGCAACCCAGGACACTGAAGCCATGGCGCACAATGAACGGTGGAGGGCCGCCATCGGACACCAAACATGATGCACCTCCGGACAAACCAACCAAGCATCAACAACCCAAGGACCCCTCCGGAAAGCAGCCGTCTCATTCTCCGCCAGAAAAGGAGACTGCTGCAACGAACAACCCCATTGCCATGACCGAAGGAGCAGAAAACTCCTGTACCAGAGAAGAGCAGGAAGCTCACCAACTCAACCTCCAGAGACCAAGGCCAACAGAAAAAAAAGAGCCTTGGAGAAACAATCCGGAACCAAAGGGGCCACAACAAACCGAGGAGAAGATAAGAGAGCACCCTTTCCAATGATCAGGACCGCTCAGGCGGCGTATGAGCAAGCCGGAGGTGAAACAACACGCGAGCATGCTAAACGGAGCAAAAGTCGCCTCAATACCAAAAGCAAGCTGAAAAGACTCCGCCAGCGCTGCACAATACGAGGCGACAGTATGTGGCAAAATGACGGCCCCGAACCCCCAAAAGAGAAGGACAAGACCACACCAACAAAACAATGAACTGAAGAAGGGACAGAAGGAAAAAGGAAGGACCGCCAAAAACCCCCACACTGCCGCCAAGAAGAAAAACGCAAGTGGGACACCACCAACGAAGCCACCCGACCAACAGAAAGTGAGAGACCCAAGGCAGAGCCGAACCAGCCCCGCCATGGACCAGACGAGCCGAGAAAAAGTGGAGCTGCGGGAAGATCTCGGGTGCGACCACCGAGCAGGAAGAGCCAGAAAACCAAGCCAGCAAAGGAGGTGGAACTTCTGCCAGACAAAAACGTCCCAACACCAGCGAGCTCGCCAGGAGGTCTGAGACCATGACCCCGACTGAATGGAATGCATTAGGCAGTGATGTGGTAGAGGCAGACTCCATACATAGTTTCAAATGTAGATATGATAAAGAGCCCAATAGGCTCAGGAATATCTACACCAGTTGAATGACAGTTTATGCGGTGGAGGCAGATTCGTCTTATTTATTTGGCAGATTTATTCGTCTTATAAAAGTGTTCAGTTAAGAGATGGGACCAAAAAGCTGAAGGTCAACCCCTGCAAGCACAACTAGGCTAGTACAAAAAATTTGTGACAAGAAATCAACAAAATTAAAGAAACCATATGACCAGAACCAAACAACAAATATAAAAATACAGAGGGTAGCAAGGAAGTGATACCTGTGTTGGACAACAAGAGACGACAACAGTGGGCCCTATCTTCGGTCTACCAAGCACTACATTTTCCTGACCATTAACAAATGAGTGCCCACAGTAACCACATGTGAGCATTGTCATTAAACAGTGCCCACATGTCAGCACCATTAAAAAGTTACTATAAACACCCAGATGAAAAGTATTATGGAATATTGCAAATACAGTATAACATTCAAGACATTTTGTCTTGGTGGTAGAAAATGGACAAGCATATTCATGGACTTCAATATAAAGCGAATAATCAACAGTCTAAGCTTTATGAATAGAAACGGAAGCATTGGAAACGTACAACATTTCCCATGTAAGACATGGGCAATGTCTTACTCCCTCATAAATAAACAAATGACAAAAATTACAAACCCGTTTTTATTATCACTCTCCAGAACTTGAAGCTTGTAGTAAGAATTTGTTCCTCGCGCTATATCAACCATACCCAGAACGCAATTGTACAGTTTGGATCCTCGCTGTAATTAAATAATTTTACGTAAATCACAACATTAACTAGATACTTGACCAACAAAACAATACTTTACTCTCAAAGCCTGCTGAATGTCTCTGATACTTAAAAATCAATGTTTTTTTATCTATAAAAGAACATAAAAGCAAGCAGAACTAAGCTGGCTCTCAGGTGCTCTTACTTTAAGCATCATTGATGATATTACAAAGCTTAAACCTGGTAGTTTTACCATTATTATTTCCATATAACTGCATTGTTTTCTTGCAAACAAAAATTTGTTAAGATAATTTACAAGGAGGCAAATACAATCCTTGTAACAAAAATAGGGCTTTATTATGCCCATCATAAAAACTACAAGATAATTCTGCATGTGTACAGAAAGCTCAAGAAAAAATATTGCTATGTTTACATCTCAAATGAAAAACTAGAGATATCTAAGCTGTACCTGGTACACATGGGCAGAGTTTTCCATATTCGAATCTGGATCTACTGCAGCACCGCCCTTCAGCTTTATCCTCTGTTTCTCTGGCATGCTTTTAACAAAGCGTGAATCTAAAAATGAAAGCATTTAAACATAAAGACACCTGAAACCATCTTTGCAAGAAATTCCTTATCTGGTACATTACTGCCACACTCCAAGCTTCTTGTGAGTTCTCGTGAGACCATATGAGGCCTGACTTCAACACGAGAGATTGAGGTACACTTGCATAAGGTTTAGAACAAACTAAATATTATCTGTCATGGCAATGTCTTATGGCAACTTTATGGCCACTCAATTTCCTTATAATAATGCTGTATGATTCAGGAGGTAAATATCTTCTTACCATACTACTTTTATCAGTGATACAAATTTAAAACTGAATTAGACCTCAGTAATATTCTACATATTAGTGCTCTGTTGTAATTTATATTTGAATGGCTCAACGATGTCCACATCAACACGCTTTTTCATACAAGATGTTTCTCCTCCTATGCACCTACATGCATTTCTTAAAAGTTTTTAAACCAGCCAAAACTATCTTTAACCCTTCTGTTATGAGAGTTACACAAGGACGATTTGCAGTACCACATAAGATATAGAAATCCCAAATATAAATGGAGTTCTCTTTTCTTTCCTCAGACTTCCAGTAAACAGAAGCCACTGGGACAAAAATCATGGGTACCCCTGTTGGGTGTGAGGGCTTCAGTGCTGAGAGAGCAACAATGGGTAGTGAATGCAACACCAGCTCACAGCAGAACCACCATGCAGCTTGTGCTCACAGAATCAATTGATTATGAAGAAATAAATTAATAACTGCAATTATTTTGCAATCATAGTGTTATAGAAGATCATGACTGTGATGATGTCTGTACAAGGTTCAGATATCAGAAAACACAATGCTGATTATGATGTATTCTGTGTGAGGCAGACATTCACAGCAGATAGCTGCAGTCTCTTGCATGTATGTATCATGAAACCCGACCCCATGTTCATTTAGAAAATAAACTAGGGGAAAATTATTCATTCATGAATTAGTGTCCAGGAATATGATAACAGCAGCAATGTGTCTAGAATTATCGATGTGTGTAGTATATCATGATGCATTTTGATGCATCATGTTGCATAGTTTGCTGGTAGTGTGTAGCGCTATGCTGTGCTTTATTTCACTGCCACACCCACCACACCTTGTACGGTACTGCTTATTTGTTATGGTGCATAAAAATGGTGATATATAACATGTATATATAATGTAATAACAGTAATAACTGTTTTACTGCTCAAAGAATGTAATATGGTGCACATGTTAGCGATGCGAATATATATGCATACCTATGAACGATATAGTCTGTGATATAAATAACATTATTGACAGTCCATTGCATTATTGCACTTGAAACATCACAACAAATAAAATATAATAGTATTTAATACTAAATGCATCAAGATAATAGTATTTAATACTAAATGCATCTAGATAATAGTATTTAATACTAAAGGCAGGAGAATATACATTTAACACTTTAGCGCTTTGGGCGAAGCGCATAAAAACTTACCCTATGTGCTTTGGGCGTCTCGCGCGCTTAAGCGGTACGGGCGAAAAGTGTATACTCTTTTTAGTCTCCTGACACTATTTGTAGACCTACGTATTTAAATTTGGTATCACTGTGTTCGCAATAAAATTCTCTATAAGAACATACATATAAAATACTGCCAAAGCACAAGGAATATCAACACCAAATAGAAATGTATTGGGATCACTCGGCGAGAGCGCCAAAAAGCAACAAAATGTTTCCACTCTCTTAAAGATTGCGAAGACCACATTTATCCTACATCGTTGATTTTGGTATCATTGGAACCGCAATAAAATTCTCTATACGGACATATGCATATGAATGTATAATCAATGTTGTTACCCACCCGCAAGAGTGTGGGAAGTTGACGCGCGGTTAGCCGGGAGCGGACTGCCGAAAACACATGCGGGCAATCGCGCGTAGAATGTTTATACATTTATACTTGTCGTGACTTTAATATTCTATGTACGTATTTCCTTTTCGTAGCAATGTGTGCGCAAGAAAATTTTCTATATGAAGAAATGTATAAAAAGTTTACAAATCATCTGTACGTGAAGCGACAAAGATAAACCAAAGTGGCTCACTATGCGTGCGCGGCAAAAATAAACACAATGTTTTCGTTCCTTGCATGTTTGTCGAGTTTATACTTGTTTACAAACTTTATTATTTGTATGACAATGATCGCAGTAAAATTTCCTACACAGACATATACATATAAAATAAAAATAATTGCCGCGTCTTGGCAATCAGAGCGGCTAAAGGGAACCCACTGAAACCCACCCGCCACACCCAGAGCAACACCCGCCACACCCGCAACACCCGAAAAAATACTTTGTGTTTTTCCCGGATTACTCATAGAAGTTTATGTGCTACAATATTCATTTTGGTACCAAAACATTCGCAATTAAATTCTCTACAATACGTATATAATAAAATAGCTGATTGATGATAAAGAAAATTCAAAGTAGGTGTACTTACCATGTCTATGTTGTTTGTAGAACAACAGTTGAGCATTTTTTCTTCACTCCACCTTCTTCAGGCTTCAGATCCTGAAGTTGCTCAACAGATGTTTCGTAGGTGGAGTGAAGCTGTTGCAGGTGGTTATTTTTTATCCCAAAACACTTTCTGCCGGTGATACCTTGTGTAGCAAGGTACAGCACAAAGTGCCACATCACAACTTTTACACCCAAATCTCACGTCCCTCCTTCTGCCAGATTTGGTACAAACACGGCACCTTTTACGTTTATGCAGATCTACGAGCTCGTGCTTCAACTTGTAGTTCAGACGTTGGTCTGAATCTACAATTCGTCTGGATTTTCTTTCATCTTCACTATTATCGCCTTCTTGAGGAACGACAACACTTGTGACTGAATCTTCAGCGAAATCAGTCGCGTCGAGTTGTTCAATGTCATCAACGTCCTGTTCAGAATTTGTTGACGATGATTGAGGTTGAGGTGTTGATGTGAAGAGAGGCCGCCTCGCACCAGATGGGCCGGGTGTTGAGAGTGCCGCGTCAGCAGGAGGAGCAGCGTCGGCAGGAGGAGCAGCGTCAGCAGGAGGAGCAGCGTCAGCAGGCAAGTCCGGAGCATGGGGTATGCCTGTTGTTGTTGGCCAATCCTCACTCCTCCACTCCAGTAAGGCATCTATTGCTACTGAGACAAACTCTAAAAATGTGTGTTTCTTCACGTCCGTTGAAAAGTGGGAGTACAACGCGAATGCATTGTGCAATGCCATTTGCAGAAAATAAAAAGTTATCTTCTTGGTCCATTTGTGTGTTTTTCTGGTAAACTCATAATACTTGACCATTTGATCGAAATGATCCACACCTTTCATGAACTTATTGTAATCAATTATGGCAATGGGTTTGTTCATTTGCACAATTTCGAGACCAGTTCTCCCGTTAGGCATACGAATGCGTTTTCTGCGCCGAACTAAACTAGTCTCGGCATTATGGAGATTGGTGATGATAGACACGGGCCGCTTGTCCTTCCACACTATAATAAATGTGTTATCACGACGCATGTACACGGTTTTGTCTGTTGCAATCTTACCCTTTACCATTTGTTGAAGATCCTTAGGGGCGCCACGTTGGAGTCTAAGTGTTCCACATGTGTAAACACCCGACTCGCGTAATTGTTCTGTCAGGGTAACTGAGTTATAGTAGTTATCCATATACAGATGATAACCCTTGTTGAGTAGGGGTGCCATCAACCCCGTGACTGTTTCAACAGTAGTTTTACCTATACCACAATACACATCAAAGTTATATATGTAGCCTGATGTGGCTTCAGCCAACATATACAACTTGACACCATATTTATCAGGCTTGTTGGGATTGTACACCTTGAAAGAGAGGCGGCCACGCCATGCCATTGTACCCTCATCAAGACTCAATTCTTTTTTTGGAATGTACACAGACGAAAATTTCTCCGTCAAATATTGCATCACTGGTCTCACTTTTATCAGTCTGTCACTATTATTCAATGGCACTGCTTTCTTGTTATACATATGAAAGAACTTAGAAATATTTTGGAACCGCGGAGACGACATAAACAAGCTGAAGTATCGGTTATGCCACTTTTGATTTGACTGCCAGTACATCCTCATTGTAGGCAGCTTGTTTATTCCCATCAGTATACACAGACCCAAATATCGTGCCATTTCTTTCACAGACACTGCTTTCCAACTTTTCCTTGATGAGGCAGCAAAGCGATGTAAGATTTGTGTGGCATACAAATTTGTTTCATATGCTAAGTACTCAATCAATGCTCTCGTGAAAAATAGTTGTATAAAATGCAATGCAGATGTAGGTGTTGGAATCGTTAGGCCTGGCTTAGCAGAAAAGTCACCAACGATAGGAGGAGTGTTGCTACGAGACCACTGACCGCTAAGCTTAGCACGCTTTGGTACCGGACACGTTCGTTTTCCGCGTGGCGGTGATGCGGCTCCCTCATCCTCACTCTCAACCTCAGTTTCACTAGAAGTTTCTTCTTCAGTTGAGGAAACATGATATGTAACGTCACATTCAGGTTCGTCAACCTCAATATCATCCTCTGATTCAGAAAAAGCCTCAACAACATCCGGAATCTTTGAGGGAGTGAGCTTTACCCCACGATACTTATCGTAAATCATTGCGATATGTTCTTCTTTCTTCATTTTCCTACCTCTTTTTGCCGTTCCACTGCTTGTAGCTTGTCCAGCATCCATGGTGAAGGTATTGAATCGGTTTGAATAACACGAGAAAGAAAATATATGCGTAAATGAGGTCACGTTAGCCGCGAGAGGGGAGATGCGTGTGGGCACTTCGAGTGACAACAATACAATAGGCCGACCACGTGACCCGGGCGGCTGAGATGCCATGTGGTCGGTGAGGGAAAACGGGAATTTCATAGAGAACATTTTGAGACTTACTAAAATAAAATCGCATAATAAATAAAATTTATATAAATTTTTAATCATTGGACGCCGGCCAGCGTCCGGCGGGCACAATCAGGAGAAAAAGTTTGGACGCTAACGGGCGTCCGCTAAGCGCGAAAGTGTTAAGTACCAAGATTGTCTTGGCATGGTAGACACCATAATCCACTGTAGCAAGGTTTGTTCCTTCTGGCAAATTTTTTCAGCTTCATCATGGGTACCATTCAAGTGGGATTCATAGTAGCAAAATAAACGGCAGCACTCTTTCATACTGCCCGGGTAATGAAATGCACATCTCTAAGGTATGCTGTGTTGCAATGTAGTCTCGTAAGAATCAACACTAGACATACTGCCCAGGCATGGCAGTCCCCAAGATGCTATGCTCTAGTCACCAAGCACTTGGAAGCAAAACAAGGTCAATGAGACCTACAAGAAGTCACCAAGTCTGTTGCTCCAGACTTCAGTCCAAGGAAGAAGCCTGGGGTGAAGGGCAAGAGTGCTCAACTATGTCAAGCCTAATTTCATAATGACTCCTGACAAAGGAAGACACGAGATGCTCGTGGACATAAATTTAAAAATTAAGAGCCATCCACTCTTCCATAGCTGTTAAAAGTTAAATGTGCACAATGCACATAATTAAACACGTGTGACCCCCTGGGATGAGAACAGCAGTTTTGCTGAGAAAACTAAGCCACTGCTGTGTACCCCGGCAATGAACTGAAAGAAGAGGCCAGAGAGTTTGAGGGACATGCAAATAGTGTAACCACACATGAGAAGCTATTATATATAGAAAAAATGTTGGAGCATAACAGATATACATTGCTAGCTGACTGGTCATCAGTCAGGGAGTATGGAAGGCCCTCTCAGGTCAATAAAACCAGAGGTGGCCATGGTGTTGCCATCTAGTAGTTGTTGGTGCAGTACATATACATGTCTCCAATAAGTTTAGCAAAATATGACCATGCATCAAAATTTCCCTGCACTTCTGAGCTGTATCCCCCCTCCCCCATCTTCCTGACTATGTTCTGAAGTCCAAGGATGCAGTGGAATCTTGCATGATTGAGCAGCAGAATATGAAAGCTATAAACAATAATGTGAAAACTAATCAAGATAAACAAATTAGAACTTACCAAACTTTGATGACTTTGATGAGGATTTGCTGCTGTGAACTCTATCTTGAGGCTGAAAAATATAAGTAAAACAAAAGAAAATATATGCACACAAACTTGCAAGGCACTTCTGCTTTTAATTAAATTATCAGTAACATAATAATTTAATTTAAGGACAAATTTTATATTTTCAATTTAAAAACAAGTGCTTCTCTGATCACATAAGGAAACTGTTCAAAGAATTATTTGCATATGTAGATAACTATACTGGAAGTGCTACAGGAGACAGCTAGCAGAATCATGAAAATCACTATGCGTTATGGTTGTAACTGAAGAGGTATAGAAACACCTAGAAGAATTAATGTAAGCAAAGCAGTAGGACCATAGCAATTTTTGCCACACTGAGGGACAACCCAAGGGGGGCACAGGTGGAAGTTAACACACGGATGAATCAGTGAAACGTAAGAAAATATCCCTATGAAATGAGGGCGGTGAACATGTGGCATGAACCAAACATTGTAAAAGCATCCATAGTTACAGAATCCAAAGGCAAGTTTGACATGAGTACTGGAAAATCAGGAGTTACAAGTAGGTATAATAGGTAGAAGGCAAGGCTCTATAGCTAAATATGGTACAAGATACATACATCACCGCCCCAGGAAGCAATACTCTTCTTCTGTATCATCAATGTAGCACCTCCATTCTCTACTTCGTCCAAGAAATCTTCGCTCACACAGTGCACATTTAAGGTCTTTGCAGCATCAATTTTCTTGTCTGTGCCTCCAATAATATCTATGGGCAAAAAGATAATTATTTTTATAATATATGCTCTTGTTACATAAATGCAAAGCTTATAAAAGAAATGCCTAGCAGGTACATGAGAAAATATACAGAACTAAATGAACATTGATTGAGGAAGGAGTCACTGGCTATCCAAGCCTACCTATTTCATTACAATTAAAATTACGAAATACCAGAAATTCATAAAAATACAAACTGCAATTATATTCTAAAAAATAAAACTAGATATGTTTCAATCCTAGCTATTAGAGGAAGATAGCAGCAGTCTCTCAAGTCAGCATATCTCAACCCTACAAAGATATGAACTAATCTTAAATATACAAATGCCGTATCTGCCTTCCTTGTTTTGACTTACCAGTCCCTTCCTAATGTTCTTTCTCTTCATAGATTCATTGATTAAATATGCATTATTCTCCATTCTTTTATTCCTTCTTTCTAAAACATTATTGCATGCAGTATAAAAAAAAGTCCAATCAATATTAAATAAAAATACCCAATATTACTTGTTCATTCTTTTATCATTCACAGTTGCACTGTAGCATCATGGATAACACGGCACTACCACACACTAGCAGTCACCCACACACCACAGCACCCCACCACTTAATAAAACCAGGTGTATAGTGCTCTGCATCAACTGTCTTACATAGTACTAACAAATTAACACATTTACAGCCCTATTCTTTACCACATCTGTGAATTGTTCACACTCAGTCCAAGCCACCATATACACACTATGTCAATCATAAACCTGAACTAACCATAAATAATTATGATTCATATTTAAAAACGTAACTCTTGAAAGTACTTGCTCTATCCACCTTTCTTCTCTTCCGGTATAAGAAGTGCAATGTGTAAAATGAGAACAGGGAGAACATTACTACTGAGCTCAAGAGGAATTATGAAAACATGTCAAGTAAATATAAAACAAGTATAGTATAATTCATACAGGGTTGTAATGAGTGCAGGGGTGTAAAAAAAAATCGTACAAGGTATGTAATGAATACAGTAATGAGTAATGAAAATAAAGGGGTGTAAATAGTGTGTGCCAAAGCTGAACCTTTGATGGGACCCTGCTTACTATTTCCCATAAATCTATGACATCACCTCTGACTATGACTCTTGTTACCAATTTGTCACCTACATAGAAAAGATGCTTTACTGAAACTGGAAATGTTAATTTTAGTCATTTATAGGTAGACATACAGTATTGGTACTAATGTTCCCCCATGTGAAATTGAGTTTGCTCTGCATCTGGTGCTCTAGGAGCATACCCCCTTGCAAAGAATCAAAGCTTGACAGTACTTGCATGAGTCACTCAGGTGAATATAAAGTTTAGGGTAGACAGCATTATGACTTGTGTCAAGAAATCTGTGACTGGTGAACACAGGTACTAATTGTGCTCTCCGCTTATCACACCCACCGTTAGGATCTTTCATTGTCCAATCAATCTGTTTCTGAGGTAGAAATTATAAATAATTAAGATCTCTGCCATTACTTCCCTTTCCATTGTTGCTACCCTTCTCCTTCACTTTCAAGCTGTTTTTCATTCCTTTTAACATACTCCTTGTGAATTGTTACATACAGAACAAACAAACAAGTTCACCACCATTTTAAAAACTTCTTCCATCCAGCCTTGTTTTGTGGACCATTCACACTCAATTCCTGCATACCAGTCTCCTCGGCCACAACAGCAACTTCACTATGCTGCAGGAAAAACTTCTCTTATTATTAGTTTTATCTTTATACAGTACTTAAGTATAAGTTAACTTATTATACTTACTAACCAACTTATCGCTATAGTCCATATTACATTATCACTGTCATATTTAAACCCGTAGTAGATGGATTACTAATGTTTACTATCCCACCCTTTCTGGGCTGGTTCTCAATATCTCCCCAGTGCATTGGCTCTGTTATTGCAGAGATCCCCGAATATCTACAATGCTATCAGGAATCTGGGCTTCCAAGGGCCTGCCAAACACCAGGATTTGCCTTTAGCAAACCATTACTTATTACCTACTACATAGAGGTTCAATTTATGCAACACAACACATTCTTGGCTAACATTTAAACCTTTATTATGCAAATTATGCAACGATGCTGTCACCTAGAATAGAAAGTACTGACCTTGAGTAGTAATAACAGCTGTAGTAGTTGCTTGTACTTTTGTTACTACTTCACCACCCAATTCTTTAATTTTACTTTTCATCGTTTTTTGTCCTTGGTAAAGCGGCTGCCAACAATGACAAACGTCATACCTTCCAGGGGTTTTGAGGATTTAGACACAGTCACACTGAAGAAAATATAATGGAAAATTTAGCAATGAGCAATTTCACATTATGGCAACTAAAGGATATATCCCTAGTCTATCCCTGCCCAAAACAATATGCGTGTTAGTGACTCTGCAAGAATGTAAAAATACAAATATTATGTAATCTCTCAAACCTAATGTACCTTCATGTAATAGTCACATAGTCTACAACAAATTGTGTGGCAAGTAGCAACCCGTTCTCGCACTTGCTTATAGTCAATATCTTGCTTATGAATAAGTGCATATGTAACATACTAATTTATTGTGAATATTTGAGTTTACCTTGAAATGCTGAATAGAAACCACAACCTAATCTAACCTTTCTATAATTATTAAGATATTACAATTAGTACTGAACCTATACTGATATTACAGTTTTATAAAAATAATAGAACAAAACTAAAATATTTAAATAAATTGTAAAGTAACTCAGGATATTGTCAAATTTTTGTATAAAATCTCTATTGTTTAATAAAACTGAGAGGAAAAGTTAGTGCCTTGAAAAAAATTATGGCTTGGAATATGTCACATATATACTTATTTATATGCAAAATAGTGCCTATAACCAATAAGTCATATATGTGCTGTCTTGTGCGAGTGGGTTGCATACCCCATGTCTGTGTTGAGAGGCAGTTTTCCATATATATCTGGCATATACAATGCCAGATATTAAAAATAAAAAATTATATATATATATATACACACACACACACACACACACACAAATGAGTTTATATATAAGAAAATCATTAGGACCCACCAGGAGAATTCAAACCGTCATACTTGGTACTCTCAAGTCATCGTCACAGCTCCAACTAATTTTCTCATTGATACATCACATTAAATGTGATTTCATTGTGCAAGATTACAGATATTAAATAGTAAATCATCCACAATATCATTCACAGTACAATAAACAGTCTCATGAAAACAATCACTGTCACACTCCAGCAGTCATCCACTGCTTTGATGGGACCTAGACTACCTAAATGACAAATGTTTTCTTGAATATTTTCAAGAGGGCCAAGCCAAATCAAACCTTTAGTGGTCAAAGCTATTAAAAGTGTGAAAGACACAAAAAACTGTGTTTAGGATGCTAAACAATTATACAAATCAGACACATTCACATTATTCAGATATGCATACAGAATGTATTAGAAACGTTTATGGGCACAGTTATCTAATCAAAAAGAAACCCAAATTTAACTATCAGATAACAAAAGATGCAGAACTTGTGAATGTAACTCTGAAGACAGGTCATTAATTCACAGCAGACAGTTACACTGTTATTTAGACTTAATATATAACACTGTTGCCAATACTTACATGTAGCTCTGATTATCAGAAACTATTTTCAATATCACCTACCAGAAATACTTTCACATAAGCAAATGCAGAAGTCCTGTTTCAAAGTACTACTATCAAATTTCATAACCAAATCATTCACTATTCACAAATTAAATTTATATGGACACACTGAACAATAAACGTCCAATTCCATAGGGTCTCTGTAGTACAGGTGGGTTCATTCCCAACTCACAATCAAGAATTCTGGGTTTGAATCCCGGGCGGGACAGAAATGGTTGGGCAAGTTTTCCATCGCCTAATGCCTTTGTTCACCTGGCAGTAAACAGGTACCCAAGAGTTAGTCAGTTTGTTATGGGGTTGCATCCTGGGAAGGGTCAGTAGTTCAACCTTTGGGGGGGACCTCAATACAAGCCTAACATGTCTAAAAATATTAATTATATCCATGGGAGGGGGGCAAAGCAAAGAAAATGTATTGTACATACATAAAACCCCACATCGACACACCACCCTAAAAAATAGTGAGACATACTTACTCATTTTCATCTTTCTGAACAACCTCAGCAGTAGTTGGGCCATGATCAATCCAAACTCTCTTCCCAATGCCCTTAAATTTGTATTTTTTTCTGGAAAATAGAAATAAAATATTTATATATAATGTCTGATTACAGTATAACAATTCATAAATAATGAAGTCTATGTATACAGTTATTCCTTCCTGAACCATGGGATATACAACAGTTTAAAAGAAACGACCATAATAATCTGTAAATCTTGAGCAATGATTGATTGATAGAGATTAAGCTACCCAAGAGGTGGCACAGGCATGAATAGCCAATAAGTGGAGGCTGTTTGGGGCCATTACCAGTACCTTGAAAAATGAAGTTAGCTTGTGTTTATTGGCCATCTTACCAATGCAAAGGTGATTACTGAACACACAAACTTGATGTACCAAGCAGCCAGATGTAACAGGAGGAATCCATTCCAGTACAATATGATTATTTGGTTACAATGGAAAAATGGAATTCTTCTGGCTGAGCTACCCTGTCAACCCATTCTTGCACTTGCTTATAGTCAATATTGGCTTGTTTAATAAGTGCATATGTGACATACTAATTGATTGTAAATATTTTATTTTACCTTGAAAAGCTTCATAGAAAACACCGACCTCACCTAACCTTCTTAGTATGTTAAGATAAGCATCTTATTGCTTCTTAATTACAATTATTACTTAACCTATACCATTGATAGGTTAAGTAATAATTGTAAATAAGAAGCAATAAGATGTTTATCTTAACATACTTAGAAGGTTAGGTGAGGTCGGTGTTTTCCATGAAGCTTTTCAAGGTAAACTAAAATATTCACAATCAATTAGTATGTCACATACGCACTTATTAATAAGCCAATATTGACTAAGCAAGTGCGAGAATGGGTTGACCCTGTACATTCACTGGACCACAATTCAGGACAAGTGTTCAAAAAATTAAACAATAAAAATATACATTTATAAAGAATATTGGTATAGAATGCACCAATAATCATTTCTGGTTGCAATTATAAATTCGTTAGCTGCGAATAAAACCCCCAATGTTTTTGCAGAGATATTTGTGAACTTCAGAATACAGAGATTCTTGTTCGACAACACAATGCCATTTATAGAGCACCCAATTTCATTTGAGAACCCATGTGATCTAGTCAAAACATAACTGCATAAAACAGCAAGGAGGTTTTAAGCCAAGTGAGGGATGGGAATACCATATGGAATACAACAAGATGTAAAGTGGTGAGCAGATTAAAGAGAGATAAGGATAAAGATAAAGAATGAGTTCATTATCAGTATAATTCCAAAACGAATCAAAATAATACCACTGATTGCATCCAAATGGTCTACTATCTTATCCATTTACAATGCCTAAATTATCAATATCTGCATTTTTGTCTTACTCTTTTTTGAGAAATCCCCATCCCACAGAGTGGCCACACGATTAAAATCCTTAAAATTCCTTGAATTACCTGTATATTTTATAGAGCAGGCATGTAAAATTGAGGGTTCCCCCGAGAGCCATATGGGTCACATTTGTGTTGTCATGATGGCCTTTTCTAAGTTTTTTAAACTTTAAATGACCAAATTGCAGTATCCTTTGTGTGGGCCGAAGATGTACTTGCAAAGGGCCACATATTTGACATGCCTATTATAGAGGATATATATGTGATGATTTGGCTGAAATTAAAATGAATCATTTGCCACCTGCTTGCATTTGGAAACAAAATACGACAAAAATGTGTATTATCTTCAAGCACATCCCATTGTAAAAATCTTTTATCAAGATCAAAATAGTTACAAATGCATAACATTAGTATGGTTCTTACAAGAATGGGGACTTCTCTCTCAGCTCCTCAGGTAAACGGAATGGACGTCGTTTAGGTTCTTCTACAAAATTGGTACACTTTGTCCATTCCGTCAGATTACCGCGACAATCATAGCCCTTGCCAGATCTGGAAATATAAATGTCATGGGTTATCAAGAATCTACCCACCTAGAGAGAGGGGGTTTCACAAGTTCTTCTACTCCCTGAGCCTGGCCGAGACCAGGCTCGATTGTATCCTCAGACTACCATCCCTCGGGATACAAAAATGTGGTGTAACGAGAACATAGGGCTGAATGATTACAGGAAACTGCAACGAGTACAAGGCGAAGAAGGCACTATTGTAATTTTGGTCAATTAAATGGTAAAAGTGCTGCACATTTTTCAGCACTGAAGTGCAGGTAACTTTATTCCTTAAATTATATACATTTTATTACAGGGGCCTGGAATGAGCCAGATACCATGTTGCAAAGTTTTCAATCCTTTTTCATTGAAAATGAGAAAATGGCAATAAATTACATACAGTTGCATGACAGAAAAATAAAACATAACTAGTGTTGTGGCACACACATTATCATTAACATTTCAATAAACTATCAAGTCACTAACTATGACTATAAACCAAGTATGTAAGCAGTTAAGCCAATAAATTACTCAACTCTGGCACCTAGCGCCCAACCGACTTCCATTCACAACAACGAATTTCAGAAGGAAAACCATGTACTGTACTAACATGTCTCCAGGAGAAAGATTAAGATATCAGACTTCACTAAATTTGCTTTAATTCAAATATAAACTAATCAAAATTTACCTAGAATTTGAGGGATGATAATCAAGACAGACTTAACACTTTGATGCTCTGGGTGTGCATGCGCCATACTACCCTGGGTGGGTTTGGGCATTCCGCGGGAGCGCGCAGTAATTCTGAAAAGTGTATAATCTTTTCAACTTTGTTACCTCAATTCTCGTCCTAGGTTTTTCAATTTGGTATCATTCTGTTCGCAATAGAATTCTCTATAGGGCTAAAGACATATGAAGTCCAAATGCCCAGCGTACTATCCGCAATAGAGAAAGTGAGAGCACGTTACCCGGGAGTGCGCAGGATCAATAAAATGTGTACACTCCTTTCACTTTGGTCACCTCAATTCTCGTCCTAGGTCTTTCCATTTTGGTATCAATGTGTTTAGAATAGAATTCCCAACAGGAAGTATGCATATAATGTCAAAAACAGCGACGCGCTCCACCCGCCGACAAGATGAAAGTTACCAGAAAGAGAGCGCTGCACCACCCCAGATGCCTTTCATTACAGTAGAGCGCGCAGTCATACCGAAACGTATATACTCTCTTCAACTTTGTCATCTCAATTCTCGTCCTAGGTTTTTCAATTTGGTATCAATGTGTTCGCAATAGAATTCTCTATGAGACTAAATGCATATAAAGCCCAAAAGCCCGGCGAGAAAGTGAGAGCGTGTTACCCTGGAGCGCGAAAGAGCAATAAAATGTGTACACTCCCATCACATTGGACATCTCAATTCTCGTCCTAGATCTTTCATTTTTTGTGTCATTGTGTTCGCAATAGAATTCCCTACAGGATTATATGCAAATATAAAGTCCAAAAACCTGGCGTCCCACCCACAGCAAACAGAGAAAGTGACTTATTACCGCAGTGAGCGCTAATAAGGAGCAATAAAATGGGTATACTCTTTTCAACTTTGCTTCATAAATTCTGGTCCTAGGTTTTTCATTTTGGTATCAATGTATTCGCAATGAAATTCCCTACAGGTGTGCATGCATATAATGTCCAAAACCGTGGCACGCCCCTCCCGAAACCGTCGCCAATTTACCGCCGGAAATCACACAATGCTGCATCATTACCGAACTTCCCCCGAGTAAAAAAACCACGCAATGCTGCGTTACTACCGAGCCAAAGTGTTAAGAGTAAAACTGTACTATACAGATTAATATTTTCAAGTTAAAAAAAAAAGGATACTTACGTATAACGAAAATTGCATTCTTTACAAACATCACAAGGCTCCAATGCCCCAAAAGTCATAATATCAACAATGGCATCAAGCATCTGCAAAATATCAAAAGTGAATTAAGTTTTTGAAAAAAAAAAAATATTCATAGCCCATGCTGTGTTAACCTAAAATCTTCAACAAATATATCAAACTAAATTTATCACTCGGAGATTTATCAAAGATATGCTTTTGGGGTGTAGCAGAAAAAAAAATTATTGTATGTAGCTAAAGTTACATTGACAATGACCTTTGAACTATACACCTAAATACAATATCAATACTCTTGTTCAAATAGAACTTGGTTCAATAGAAATCTGAATGCAATTGGAAGAATCAAGTTATACCTCAATCGTCTGGCTTCCATGTTTGGATAAACAAAGGAAATTCTAAAAAAACTGAATTTGTTATGTATCTTTGGCATATAGCATACTGTACACAAATAGAAGTTTTACCACTTGCACTAATACAATCACATCAATATTGGAGAATAAGACAAAAGTCTCAATAGACAAATGCAAATTCTTTTTCAAGTTGCCCCAGAAACAAATGACATCTGAAAATAGACATCACTATTCAGGACCAACAAAAACGTTTTAATTGCTTGTCATTGAAATTCACAATGCAACACCTAGACAAAATATACTATATAGGTTAATAAAGCAAAATCAAGTATAAATTAAACTTAAAATACATATCCCATCATCACAGTTTAATAGGCCACAGTAATTTACAAAATTATCATTCTCAAAACTGAAAACAGTAATTTGTCTATTAAAAATCTTACCTTGCTCTCTCCAGGGGGTATAAACTGATCATTGTGTTCTAAAATACTGCTAAGGTCCTTTTTAGTAAGGCAATTGCCTAACTCATCACGACACTTATACAATGTCTTGTTCTGTTTGCGCACCGCTTCCTCATCTTCAGTTTTAATTTTTTTAGATGCAGTGTCCGGCTCATCTTCTGCCTTGCGTTTCCTAAAAGCAAGAGTACACTTAATTACAACCGTTACAAATTTACAATAAACCCACCGGGAATCATATGAAAAACAGCATTAAAATCAAACTCTAGGATATAAATAGACTAACAAATGTTTTAAAAGTTTTTCACTCTTGGAATCTAAACAAATTTTTTTGTTTGTTTTTTTAGTAGTAATCCAAGAACAACTCACACTTCAATTTTCTTCAGCTTTTCCTTTACTGTCTTCTTATCATCAGCAGAAAGTGTGTTATACCCAGGAAGCATGTCTCCATTCTCAAAAAATTGCAACTCTTCTCGTTTTTTGACAAAACAATCTACATGGTGCCACTGGTCTACTGGCCCATACATTTTTGCCCGATCGCTATCAAATTCTTTCTTACTAATTCTTATTTCACCCTGTAAGATATAATTATGGTAATCAGATAAGTAGTCATAAATAATATTAAGTTCCTAGAGTGACATGCCTAAGAAGATTAGGCTTAATACAAACAAAATAATACAATAATGCTGTAATATGGATTTAGGTATACTGACCTAAATTACCAAGACACATGATAAGAATATGACACATGAATGACAAACAAATTTTGGTTACCATGAAGAAACTTCCTACTATATAGTGCAACGAGATGCATCACTGTCTTATTATATCTCTAACTAAACATGTACCCACAGCATGCCATAAATTTGCTAAGTATTTACTCAGTATATCCAGTGTTTATGTTTTTTTAAATATGGAAATACACAAATGTTTACGAGTAACTAGTGTTTGGGGTGTTTACCTCACTTTTGTATTCACACGACCGATTAGACAGTATCGTTAAGATGGTAGAGCCGTGAGGAATTCTCTGGCAGGTTTTTGGCAACATAATATTAGTAACATCACCACCATTTGGAGAACATTTAAGAAAATACTGCCTAAGTAGCCATGATAATGCACTCTAATCCTAATTGGCCATAAGAACAGTAAGCCAATGAAGTTTCCTCTTGGCAGAATAAGTTTATATAAGCCGAGTAAGTTTTGTTTTGAGTAAATTATGTACTCTAGCAATGAAAGTCAATGTAATTAATCACAATAGAGGTGACTTCAAGGACTAGGAAGTATTATAGCAGTAAGGTGGTTTTGTGGTAAGTCATAGATGATGATGTGGGGCCCTCATTTGTGTAATGCTTGTCAGCACTGTGGAAGCGATTCTCTCCAACCTTCAGGGATCGGAAGTTATCTGTAACCTAAAGTGCAGTGATCAACGTCAATCGGCAATTGCTACTGGTTTAAAAATCCAGAGGAGGAACATCAGACTCGTGATGAATTCAGATATAGTTTGATAGTTCTCGAAAGAATGTAAGTGTCAGAGATGATCAATCAGCTCATTTACACAATTGTCAATGTCAGTAGTGATGTTAAGTACTGTACTTTAACCCTTGGGCTGCATGCCTATTACCCCATACAACCCCATGGTGCGTGGACAAAATTTATTTGTTTTCCTTATAATGTTATTTATAAGCGCTCGCTAATCAAGGAAAAAAAATTGAATGCGACATACTATGGCTGTGGTGGAGTCAGGAAGTCTGGCAATTTACAGGCACTGACAGAACAGTTGTCCCGCCATGGTCTGCCCCGGGGTGGGAGATGCTACAAAGATATTTTTACTTATTTATTTTTATGCTTCTAAATTTTTTTTTAGCTTGTTTTATCTGTGTATTGAAAGAAGAGTGTCAGAGGTAGAACATTCCTAGATGCTTCAGTAGAAGCCTCAGGAAACCCTCATGTGTTCAGCAGAACTCCAGGTTTCAATCCTTTTGATCATGTCGTGATCTAATTGTCTGGGGCGTGTGGGAGGGGGGGGGGACTACCCACCGCATAGGTTCGAATCCTCATCACAGCTCCTACGGATTTTCTTTGTTACATCACGTTAGTGTGACTACTTTCTCTGTATACACACCATATTTTGAGTATACTAATGTTCCACACATTTTATTACATAAATTTATCAAATTACACACTTTTGTTATCAGGATGCTGATAATAATAGCAACACTATGCCTTGAATTAGTGATATGCATATTATATTGTGACACATTCTGCGACACATTCTGTGACACATTCATCACATTGCTTCGTCTGCTGGAATGGTCTGAAGGATATGTGTGTGTGTGCTGTCCTTGGGCATTACCACCATATCCACCAGACAGACTTAGTGGTTCGTAATTGTGCATGACAATGTATATAGTGAGATAATCCGAAGGAGCCATGATAAGGGTTCGAACCTATGCGCTGGGTGTTCCCAGGCACATGCTCTAGATAACCATGCCACGACATGGTAAAAGGATTGCAGCCTGGGGTACTGTATTGGACACTTGCTAGGACAGCAGACTTAAAGCCCAAACAAAGAGATACTGGATGGAAGCAAAGGAAAAATCCTGATTTCAACTAGAAGCTCATTTTTGTGATCATATGCAAGTGTTGTAAATTTCAAGACGGTGCAATGAACAAATCGGTGCAAGTCAAGAAATCAAACGTAAACTTTACATAAAAAGTAATATGACCAAACTAATGTAAACAAAAGTAAGCAATATGTTATTGACTATTAAACTAATTTACTAATAGATGCAGAAAACTGCTACCTTTATGCAGGTATGGCACTTATTTCCCAGGCCAAACACTGTACACCTACCTTTGAAATCTTGGTCTCACATCCTCTACACATAGCCCGACCACTCTTGGCATATTCAGTAAGAAAATCCAGCATACCACCTGCTGCTGCTTTCTTCCCCTTCTTCCCTGCCTTAACATTGCCACTTGGAACACTACCACCACCACCACCACTTTCTGTAAGATTGATCTATATATTAAATTTTTCACATCATAAAAGTAGATAACAAAACAGGTCAATGACTATACGAATAATCACTATTCATACCAACTTCTGAATAAATTTCAGAACTTATTCCGAATGCCTTGAAAAAAATGATTCACAAAATAAATTTGTGAATGATCATTTATACTATCTTGTGTAAATGAATGCAGCACTTGCCACATACTATTTCCCCTATTAAATGATTTACTAAATTTTTTATAAATTCATAATGAATCAGAATAAAACACACACCTTTTGTACTGGGTATAATAGTTGCTTTACATGAAAATGATAAGTAGATTAACTAAATAGTGTGTAAGAGTAAGAACTTTAATATAATCATCTCTACGTGTCGCTTGCCAGTTATGCAGTTAAACAACCTCTCTCTTAAGCATCCACATCAAAACATGCAAATATAAGCTCATGAACTTAAATGCTATAACCTTACCTGAATTGTATAATACAGTTCTTTTGACAAGTACACTGATAAGCTCAATAACAAATAAAATAAAAAAAAACTTAATTCTTGATGTCTGAGCCAGTAACCCAAAAACTCCAATACATACCAACTTTTGCCTTAATTTTCTCCTGGTCTTCCCAGCGCAAAGTATCAAAGTGAGCAATATCAGCTACCGTGCGGGGACGTTGTTTTCCAAAAAAGCACATTTGATGATACCAATGAGGCACCTTCCCATCAAACATTGGTGACTGAAAAAAAAAAAAAAAATGTTTTCACATTCAGCTTATGTTAGGTAAATTTGGTAAGAAACATTTACCCCAGTCAGGTCACGACTAAAAGGTTTCAGGTTCGATTTCCACACCAAGATAGAAGTATTTGGGCAGTGTTTCCTTTCACCTGATAGCCTCTGTTCACCTAGCAGTAAATACATACATATATGGGAGTTAGCAACTGTTGTGGGTTGCATCCTGGGGAAAGGCCAGGAATTTGCTTGGGGGGGGGGGGGGACCTTGATAGGCCTATCAGGCTCCCCGTCCGATTATGAGAAGCCAAAGTGAACCAATTGGGTAAATACTGGTTCGGTAACAGGGTTGTTGATTTGTGGAACCAATTACCGCGTAACGTGGTGGAGGTGGGGTCCCTCGATTGTTTCAAGCGTGGGTTGGACATGTATATGAGTGGAATTGGGTGGTTATAGATAGGAGCTGCCTCGTATAGCCCAATAGGCCTTCTGCAGTTACCTTTGTTCTTATGTTCTTAATATTGTAATTTCAAGGCATTAAATTACAAGAATAAGAACACAAAATTCATAAAAGTTTAATAGATTTCAAAGTACAGTACTGGTATTGTGGTTTGCACTATACAGTATATGACAAGTAAAGTCAATATATACAGTCCAAGAATAAAAGAAAATGGTAAAATTAGGCCAAACCAATTAGTGCTCAACATTATCAAGACAGTGTTATAAACTTGAACATATGTATCATGCAATATATCAAGTAATTTTTAGGGAACATGCATTCTAAAGGTGATTTAATTTATAAAAAAAAAATTATTAATTAACAAGAGAATACAATGAAAATACAACAGATGTGGAAAAGATAAATTGTTTCAATGTAGGTAAAAAATATATGGGTAAAGTTGCCCAAAACACTATGTTAGTTGCTTGGCAAGGTAGTTAGTTAGTTTAGTTCATTTATTATGCACCCCATACCCATCTTGTGGGCGGTAGTGGAAAGGGATACAGAGGCACATAAAGGGCTCAGGAACTGAACCCCACAGTTCATTTAGCTAAGCAAGTTACAATCTTGATGATCTAGTTACAAAAAAAGCAAGAATATAAAAAACACCAATGTTAGGCACTCTCACAAACCCAATGTACCTTCTTGTATAAATATACCAAAGTTTCGTGATATGTTTCTCTGGGATCTCTAACCATTAAGATTTAATATTATGGGACATGGTAACGGTGTGTAAATACTCTTTTTAACCACGTAAATGTACAGAGCGCCTTAAAAGCAATGTACCTTGTTAATGTTCAATGGTATGAATCAGCGGATAATGAATCAGAGCTGCCCACTTCTTGCTCCCATCTACGTCACTAGAGATATGGTGGCACTCGGGTAAATTTAAGTAAAGTGAATTTTATGGACACGTGAAATCTGGTTTATAAAATAAATATTTTTATTTGAGTGTAATGTATATTAAAACCGTATTATGTGATCATTTATTAGAAGTAATTAACGTTCTAAAGATTTATTTTTAAGTTAAACATGTATCACAGTTGACAGTACAGGCCATGGCAAGACCAAAGTTGGGACAGTAAATGAAATACGAGTCACTAAAGTCAGTCAGGTTAAGCAGTTGGATCTGGCCAGAAACTAGAAAGGTGGCCGTGCAGACTGCCTCGCCTTTGGCAAGGAGGACCCCGATAACAGACTTCAAGTCCCAGACAATGTTATACCGCCAATGGGACACCCTTATACATCTCTAAGAGATGGAACATGGGCGAAAACCAGAAATCTACAACACAAATTATCCTTGAAATACCTCTCATACAAAACTTAATCGCGTCAACGACAAAACATGAACAGCTTCATTAACCTAAATTAATTAATGGGCTAATTAATCCCCGATAACCTCCTTCAGGACCTCAGAAACAAGGCATTCCCGAGGCCTCTCGGGACCCGCAGGCCGTGGCGGGAACGCCGCCCCGTTGCCATCAACACCCCACTTTCTCACCACATACACATTACCACGAGTGGAGAACCCCGCCCCCCTCACCTGCACCATCACGGCGAGTCGCAGAGTATCTTTTCCGATGTTTTCCTTGCATCCTCTGCAGGAGGCGCGGCCCGATTTGGCGTATTCGGCGCGGTAGGGAAGTTCGTCCGCCATGACTGACCGGGTGTTTGGGAGGGAGAGTACCGATGCACCTCTCCACGGCTCTCCTCTCTACCTCTCTCCTCGTAGTCAGTCATTTTTACTCAGGTATCCGCCACACATTATGCTCTTGTGGAAATCTAATATTTTATAATCTTAAATAAAAGCGGTTCTATCGTAAAGTTTTGCTGTTCTTATATTTATAATCCTTGGGAAGTGTAAACAAGTTGCAACCCGATATGAGAGATTGTTATTTATTTATTTATTTATTTATTTATTTTATTTATTTATTTATTTACCTACAAGAAGGTGCAAACTGTGTCAGCAAATTTATTTACACACTCTCCATCACTATGTAATGGAGTGAGAAAAGATACGGGAATTGAGAATTCAATGTCTTTCTTTATTATGCACCCCATACCCATCCCGTGGGCGGTGGTGTAAAGGATTACAGAGGCACATAATCGGTTCAGGAACTGAACCCTCTAGTTCGTTTAGCGAAGCAAATAACAATGTTTGACGCTAGTTACAAAATTATCAATGTTGTATACACATGTACACACCCTCATACATACATGTACATATATATATACGTATACACATATACATACACATACATATCTAATCACCCACACAAATATACACATCAAGAATCTTTGTGTCACAAGTGACATTACAAGAGGCTCACAACAGTCACTATACAGGGCACTTTACATCTATAGTGAGTCACACAGTTACTAGTCTTGCTGCACACCCACCCAACTGGGCGGCAGCTTTACAGTCATGTGCATGCATTACCGACAGTAAGTAAATTTTGGATACTTCGCTAAAATTTCGGGCAGCACATCATTGTGAATGAAGTACTTACACATTTCTTGGACACTATTGATGGTGTTATCTCTAAATTCCGCAATTTTTTCACATTCCATTATATAATGACGCAAAGTATGCGAATAGTTCTGCTGACAGAGTTTACATTTAGTCAAATCTACATCAGCAGATGTTACAAACTCCCAGAGGTACTTGTAGCCGAGCCTAAGCCTAGCAGTGGTAACATCTAGAAGTCTGCTAACATTATTGGATGACCCATAGACGTGCGGTTCTTCATGCATAATAGAATGATGATAGATGGAGTAACTGGTGTGAATTTCACTTTGCCTCAAGCCTCCGAAATTTAGTTGATGTTCCTGGGATATTACTGCCCTCAGGCTGCTCAAAGGCAGTCCAAGTTGGTAATCAATTCCCTCTTTACGAGCAAAAGTCTTGGCTAGCTCATCAGTTCTATCATGCATTCGGAGACCAATATGGGAAGGAATCCACAGGAGACAAACTCTGACTCCATCATTGATTATTTCACTATATCTGTGTCTAGCTTCAGAGATAAGCACGACTCCTTGTCATCCTTGACTGCCCTCAGCTCCCCAAGGCATAACTGGGAATTGAGCGACAGCTCTATATATAATATGACAATTGTACTGCATATGAAATAAGAACATAAGAATTAAAGAAACTGTAGAAAGCCTATTGGCCCACACGTGGCAACTCCTATTTATAGCCACCCAAACTCATTGATGATAGCCAGCCGATTTTAAACCACACATTAGAAAAACGAAGAAACGACGACACCTCAGTCCGTTCCGGACCACTATCACGTCGTGAAACAGAAAGACGGCAGTATAGACAACAAATTAGTCAAAGCTCTAATTAGATAGCTCCAATCCACTAACAAATTGGACCACAATCATTATTACACTTCACTGTTCACCTTTAATAATACGAAGGTATCAAATTATTTAACTGTGGATCACATCCCGAGGAAAGTCAGTCATTGAACCAGGGGAAACCTCTGTAGCTTAGCAGGCCTTCTGTCCCCAGCACGAAACCAACTGTACAAACAAGACATGATGGGGCTAATCACATCTAGACCTTTAAAATACTGAACAAATTGGAAAACCTTTTTCAGACCACTTCTTTTAAAAGTCCAATGTAACTCACAAGAGGCAACAGCATTAAGCTCAACAAGCCACACTGTAGGACACAACAAGAGATGCTTTATTACTAAAGATATAATAAATAAATAAGCGGCTCTTCTATTCCTCTGTTGCTTCATGTGGCTCTTCCTCTCCTCTGTTATTGCCAATTGTTCTTCCACTCCTGTGGTCCCTATCGTTCACTTTTTTGTATTTTTATAAATTTTTACTTCATTTATAATTATCAAATATTTTTTTTGTAAATTGAACTTGCCCGGATGTTTGGAAATATACATTAATTAACAAGTCTTTATTCCACTCCCTGCATTTCCTAATATCATTAATTGTGCCGTAATTTATTCTCATCGTCAAACTTTGAGTGTGAAAAGTTGTTCTTGTAATTTGAACCTATTCCATACCAAAGTTGACACTGTAACTTGGACCTATTGCATGCTGTTTATCAACCTTTTGTATTTGTGCTGCTTTTTCAGTCATGTTCCCCCTTTTTTTTATCTTTATTTGTATTTGTTTCAACACATTTTATTCTTTATGCTCANTTTTTTTTTTTGTGAAGGAAGGTGCAACTGTGTGGGGACCTCATCATATGATACACAGTGACGTGGTACTGGGCATTTACCTTAATATTTTCCCCCTATGGTTTTTAAGATGTTATAATTGACATCTAAATTGAGTATATTACCTTCTAGTGTGCCACTATGAAGAAATCCATAAAACCTTTTTTATTAAGCATGAAACAATGAACAAAATTGTATGTAAGGATTTTTTTATCTCTTTAATGCTTAAGGAGATAGGGTTTGTTTTCTCTTGATGACATGTATTTATGTCTACATATCTTGCCTCGTGTCCCTTATGCCATTTAAAGTTAGGAATTTATCATAATAATTGTTATTTTTTTTTTTAATTTGACTTATTCATTTTCATTCCATGAAACCATGGAAAGTTCATCCAACCATCCAACATCCGAAGCGGTGTATTTTGTGCCAAGTCAATATTTTCAGTCCAAAGAACTTTGATAAAACCTGTACAGCGGAAAAAAAGAGAAGAATGGTTAGATCCTAAGTATGTGCATATTAGTACATAGTTGAATCAGAAATTTGAGTGTACTGCAGCTACAAGAATTAAATGCAAAATGGATCAGTGTAAAAAGTTATTGAAGAAGGAAAGCCGGAGATGAATGAGGAACCAAAAACTACTGTTAGCAGTGAAAAGGCAACATACGCATACACAGAGTAATCACATCATCGTGATGCATCATAAGAAAATCCGTAGGAGTCGTGATGAGGGTTCAAACCTATGCTCTGGGTGTTCCCAGGCACATGCTCTAGACAACTATGTCACAACATGGTCAAATTGAAGCTGAACCAGAGTTTCACACAATTCCCCCATGCATTCTGGCACTTGTGTATTAAGAGAGGAGCATCAGAGGTAGAACATTCTTAGATGACTGACCCAGAGTGCATGGGGGGTGATTGTGTAAAATTCTGGTTCAGCTTCAGTTGAAGCCTCAGGAATCCTAGAGGGTGCAGAAGAACACCATGTTGCAATCCTTTTACCATGTCGTGGCATAGTTGTTTAGAGCATATGACTGGGAACACCCAGTGCATAGGTTCGAACTCTCCTCACAGCTCCTACTTATTTTCGCAACATACACATTTTTTGGCCTGCCTCTACAACTTGCTGGTGTGGGCCAGCAGTCAGTCTGTGTGTCTGCTTGTCAGGAATCTGGTTCATTCCCAGCTTGCCGGAATCAAGTTCCTGGTGAATTGGCTGAAGTTCCAATTGGTTCCGTCCCAGGTTCTGATTTGGCTGTGCCTCGCATGGGATTCTCAGACGGCGTCCCTGTCCCTTCCTCCTGCAGCTTTGCTTTGGCTGCAACATTGCCACCTGCTGGTATTGAGGTGGTCCTGGCTGACATAGCAGTTGCTCAGGGGTTATGTAGGAGTCTGAACTCTGCCTGCATTGTTTTCCAATGCAGGGGGGTTCTAGTTTCTCCAGTTCCACCCCAGTTTCACTGCCATCGTGTCCATTGGGTGCAAGCCCCATTTGCCCTTTGCTGGCAGTGCTACATTGCTAGCTTCCTCTTTGGTTTTTCAGGATTTGGTTTTCTGGACCCTTCCTCTCCCCCTTATTCGAAATCTTTATGGACACCTCAACTTAGGGTTAGGACTATGTAATCAGCTCTCACCAGGCAGTTAAGGGTTGTTCGTCACCCACTTTCCATCGGGCACACAGTATGGTGTGGGAGTTTATGGCCATTTGGCAGGCTCCCCTGAGGAGGATTTGGATTCCTCTGGGCCTTGTGCCCTGGGTCCATTCAGACTGTGCCCCAGAAGTTTATTCACTGAATCGGGGGTTCTCTTCAGTCCGTTGCCCTTTGGAATTGGGGACACTGTGAGTAGCTCATCTGCTGGATTCTTGGGGGTTTGGTTCTCTGTGCAGTTCACGTTCGGAGTGTGTCCAGCACTCTCACGGATCGTCTTTCTCAGTTCCTTTCATTTCCATGGAATGGACAGCGTCACCACCTCCTTCCTTTGACCTTGCAAGATGTTCGGATGCCCTGATGTGGATCTCTGTGTTGGCATGAAATCAGCACCTTCCCTCTTTACGTGGTTTCATTCCCTAATTGTGAAGCCCTCATTGTGGATGCCTTTTGGCTGGACATGGTCAGGGGTTTCTGTAATGTACCTCTTTTCCCCTGGTTCAACTGTTCCTCCAGGTTCTGGCCAGGTTAGATTCATACCAAGGGAAGGTGATCCTTCTGTTTCCTTGGTGGATGACTCAGCCTTGGTTTCAGGCTCTGCTTACTCCATTTCTGAACCCGGGCATTTTTCCACAGCCCCACCTCTTCCAGAAGATCGACCTAGTGACATTCCTCACTGGTTCGACCTTGTCTTCAGTTCTTCGAGTCTGGTCATTTTTTTCGCATCTTTATAGCAAGCAGGTAACTACGTTGATTGTGTTTCACCTGTAGCTGCCTTCTCGGCAACAGAATGAGGTTTCTTGGTGCTTTTTTCGTCACTTCCTTTCTCTTCGTTGTTGCTCTTCAGTTTCTGAGCATGTGGTTCTTTCATTCCTATCTTCGTTGTTTCTTGATCGGCACCTCATGCCAAATACTGCTTGCATGAAGTGCCGATGGAGCCAAGGCTGCTTACATTTGGCATCAATACGTTCTCGGCACAGTTTCATAAGCTTTCTCACACATTGTTTCTTCTCTGGCTTGCTCACGAGCCATTTGGGCCCGTTTGCACTTTACGCCTCATTCCCGCTTTTCTTTTTTCTTCTAGGTTTATATTGTCCAGTTTGGTCTGGGATTTTTTTGAAAACTCTCGTTTTGTTGGCCCTTGCCTCTAGTTGGATAAATGGCACATAATTAAATGTGGGATAGGGGAAAACAGCCACAAACAACCTACAAGTTATGTAAAAAGATATTAAACAATTCGGACAAAGAAAGAAAACTAGGGGTGGTTCATGATAGTAAACAACCACCAGAAGACCACATCAAATGTATTGTGAGAGAAGCCTGTGCTACACTTGCAAACTTCAAAATCACTTTTAAATACCAGTACATGGATATTGAAATACCGAAGAAATTATTCCCAACACTTGAGATAAAACTGAAGTGTGCAGCAGTTGTGTGTCCATATCTAAAACAACACAAACAAAATAGAAAAGGTGCAAAGATGGCTCCCAGACCTAAAAACCAAGAGCTATAAGGAAAGATTTCAGGTCTTAAAATATACAAAAGCTAAAAAGACAGATGAAAAAAAAGAGGCAATATAATCATCACACAATATCATGAATAAAAATCAATAAAGTTGACAAGGTGACATCTTAAAAACATGCAACAACTAGAATGAGGTGTGCCAGACTTAAACTTAGAAACCAAAGGTACTGCTGATGCCAAAACTATCAGCAGTTTCAAGGAGTTATATGACACCACGAGTGTAGTTCCCATCCTGTAACTACATTTAGGTAATCACACTTTCAGAGAGAAAGAGAGGGGTGGAGGAGGCCTCTTAAATATCTGGATAACATTGGACTCGATCTTGACATGCATGAAGCCGGGATCTCTGGAAATACAAGCAATATAACATTTATCCATATTTAAAAATATATACTAAATAATTTCCTATAAAAATGTATTATGTACACAAAATTAATGTATTCACTTACATTTTTGTAGCAAGAGGTAGCATAATTTAGTTACAGTTCTACATCATGCCATCTGTTAAACTTCTGCAGTCCTCCCGAACTGGTCTTGAAGTCCTTTATTGCCATGGTTAATACTATTTTCTCAACTATAGACTGTAACTGTTTACCACCAACAGCCTGCCCAGGATACAGCACTGTAAAATCATTAGTAAACAGCACCATCTAAATTCTCATTTTTAGAAAGTCTAAATGCTTTAATATCTCTTCTTATTCCACTAGTGTTATCCATTGTATTCATAAACAATATGATCTCCAGTGCTTCCTTTACCTTTATTATGTCAGAAACAACATTAGTACCAATGCCATACTCCTCTGTCAGCCTACTTTCCAACCTTATTATCCATGGTGAGAAGCTCCTCTTACTGATGTACCCCTACTATTGCCAGAGAGCATGGCTTCAGATGAAATGGCAACAATAAAGGTTGAGCAACTAGAGGTCAGACCACACTCAAGTAGAACACTTGGCCAGTACACATACCCTCAGGGTGGTCTGGATGCCTCAGAAAAACTTCTTAATCTCATTTGAACAATTTAAGGTAGTCATTGCATAGTGAAACATATATAAAATATATTGCAAATGTATTATTGAATAATATTTAAATAAAAATGCTGATTAGCAATAACAATAATTTTTTTATAAAATTACATGATGAACTGGCAATCCAGATTTTGCTATCCCCCTCCAAATCAAGGTATTTCTTTTTGTTAAATCTAAATTCAGAATTAACATCACTGGGCAAATTGGGGCCATAATTTAATGGTGTCTGTATAATTTCACACGCACGCACATGCACAAGCACACACACCCACCCACACACACACTTTCAACAAC